>RDEW01000065.1:81983-229837 GCA_011109175.1 Dicyema japonicum
AACTACTCTTTCCACTGGGAGCAAATTCGTTAACTGGAGACAAGTTCTAGAATCGCTGGAACGCGTCAGTACTAATGAGTTAGTTAGTTTGGTTTAACCCTTAGTCTTTGGAATAATTTTACTTATTTTTTTATTAGAATTTATTTCCCAAAATGTTCATGAAAACTAAAAATGGGGAGTCATTTTTAAACTCATAAAGAAATAAGAAATCTAGATGGGATTGTAATAATTCTATTGCCACATCTTCAATTTTACTAACAGTCTTGCTTTACTCTCCACACTCTCTATTACTATACTTTCATTACTGTCTTTATTATATTATTTAAGCACTTTATGAGAGCCATACTACTTATAGCTTCGCATGTGCAGCAAAAGATACAATGTTAGATGTCATCCTTTTTCATGCTCCCTTGTTCCTAGCAAAGGCTCTTAAGGTCGTCGGCAGTTTTTAAATTTCTTTTAATATTAACCAGGTCTTTTTGTAAAACTATTGGCAGTGTTATTCTAGGTCTTTTACGATAGCGGCTTTCTTGACTAACATACTATATTTCCATATACATGTTCGGTGGGGATATTAATTCCATCCTCAGCACGTGTCCGAAGAGCTTCCATCGGGATTCCAGTACTTCTAAACTGATAGGTCTAGTGCTGCACCTCTTATATAAAGATTTTTCGATATTCTCGTAGGCCAAGTAGTTCCTGTTATTTTTCTCAACTGACCTATGTCGAACGAGTCTAGTCTTTCCATATCCGCTGATGAGGTCGCTTAAGTTTCAGCGTTATTATAAAAGTACGGGTTTTATAAATGAGTCGTATAATAGGATTCTCATTTTCGTGTTGATACCTCTGATTGAGCCATAGGTTCTTCAGCATTGGCTAAAGTTTTCCTACGTAAAATATCTTCGCTATCTCCCATAAGTGAACCGAGTTTCTTTACTGGTTGCCACTTCTCTTCTAGAGCGTTACTCATCCTTCTTATCTCTGTGAGTTCTGTTTTCTCTCTGTTCAAAGTAAGAAACCATTTCCCTAGTACACCTGGTGCTTTTTCTAATAGGTTTTTCAGGACCTCTTTGTCTTCAGAAATCGTCCGCGTAGATCACCTCTTCCGTCTTTCCTTGGTATGACGGTCTAAGTTCCCTCATAGCGGCTTTCAAATAAATTGCGAATAGTAGAGGAGAAAGGGAGTCTCCTTGTGGAGTGCCCGTGTTTGTTTCAAATTTTCTTGAATTGGTCTTTCCGACTGTCACAAGGAGCTCAGTGTTGGAAAGTAGAATTCGGATCATCCTTAGATTCGACTCATCAAGGAATCCGCTTCAGTACCCCCCATTAACTTGTTCCTGCTAACCATATCAAAAGCTCTTGATAGGTCAATTCCCAGAATATTAGTGGCGTTATGGTATCTTTGATGTGATGCACACCTCCATTTGTGACTCCATTACTGTCATTGGGGTCGATAAATTTTTCAACTATTGTTCACCCAACTATGACTTGCAAATGCTCGTTTATAATAGCATAACAGTCCATTGATCGCTACAAATAGTTCAATTTCATCATCATATTACCAAAGCAAGTAGTTAGATAACCAAGTTGAAAAATCTGCTCTCATTTCATAAGTAGATTAGTTAATATAATTAAAATACATCATAAAACACAATGTCAAGTCAAAAATTGGTTGAGTTTTTGTTGGGAACATTTTATTTGTGATTAAAAAACTCACTTGCTTAAAAATATGATTTTTGATGAAATTTATTTCAAATTATGAACATTGACATAAATATTTTGTTAACAAAAATACTTTGAAATCGGTAAGGAGATACTTTTCTTATAGATTTATTATTTTTTATGATTGGAGAGAAGATATTATTAAAAAGCAGACGGAGTATAAATAGTCGTTTTAGTATACACATATTCTTTTAGGATAGGTGGTAAAGTTTCCCTCTTTCTATTTAAAACATAACAGACTTTGATGGATCATACAGAAGACCCATGGGCCGTCAATCCTCGCTCCAAAGTTATTTCTTCAGAGTTTTCATCCGGGTCGCCATTAAGATCACCAAACAGCATCCTTTCGCGCTGACTTTTCATTTTCCCTCTCATTAGGCTCTCATCAATTTTTTCAAGCGATACAATATGGTTCATCAGGGTCAGTGATCTGCTTCCTAAGAGTCCTGATATTTCCACGAAGACTGATTCAAAAATTAACATTCGTTAAACTTTAATAAAGCTCTTCTACTTTAATCTTGATTTTCACAAGAAAACAGTTTATTTTAGACTGATGGTAGGGGAAGCTCACGCAATCTTGCTTAGTTAAAGGATTTTAGTTGTTTTATTGATTTTGATTGTTAAGAAAATTAAAGCCTTTATTGTGCTGATTAAAATTAAAAAATTGTGCACAGTTGACATGTTATGTTATCCAAATTAAGTCGTGTCCGACCCTTGGATCTCATGAGCCAATTTTCTCTTCCCGATCCGTCGCAATTTGGAGTAGCCTTGATATAGGCATGGCACGGCGATGTTGGCTAGATGACACTAGCAAATCTTTGAAAGAATTCCAGCATTTAGCATCGTCGAGGCCCCGCTGAGAGAACGAGAAAAGCAGAGAAAGCTGATAAGTGCGGCTCCAGGTCTTACGAGCATGGCCAGCGTCCTTATCATAAATTGAAACCAAATATGCAATTCTCTGTAAACAAAGATTGTTTTCCAAAAATTTCGTTTCTTGAAATACACAACAAGCTCGTTTCGTAATTCGAACAGACGTTCCAATATCCTTTACGTGACAACCATCTTCTTCTCTATGGAAATCTTTTTTGAACATGGATTTATAAGATTTTTGCAATAAGATGTGCTCTCCGCAACGTGCTACAAGATAACTCACCTGTTTAATTAAAATAATTATAAACTTCATAAGATGCTCTGGTCTATTTTAAGTTGCCGTCTTTCGCAAAATTGGACATTTCCAACTTGCATCTTTTAGATTCATTCAATATTTTTTAAATCTTTTATTCACTTATTGTTTCTCATTAAAAATCTTATAAAATTGACAAAAATAAGAATTTTTATATCGACGTAAAATAGGAGCTATAGACTTGCTTTTGGTAACACATGGAGTGCATTTAACTAACTAAAAGTTGTCATATTAATAATAATTCTTTAATCACAATTTTGATGTTAATTTCATGTGACTCAGGTTCGCTATAGAAATTTAATTCTGATTCATTCAATCAGTAAGATCTGATCAATATTTTAGCTACAAGACTCTAAAAACTAACGGGCCATCAGGCGTTTTGCCCAACATTCGATACACTGCGCCGCACGTCCATCGGTTGTAAAATGATTAAGGAAGGTTTAATCTGCCAAGAAGATAGCAGTTTGTGAAAAAGAGAACTCTGCTGTTAGCATACAATAAATTAAACGACTTCGATACGGGAAATCACTTAATTATCGGGTTTTAACTTAAAAATCCAATTTTGGGCACAGAAATTGGAGATGGATGGGATTTTCCTGGAGAAAGATTCAAGGGATTTGTGTTAAAGCCTTCAAGGATAAATTGGTTGAGGGAAGTGAGGTAAATAAAGGTTGAATGACCTCTTCTGAATCCATGTTGTGAGGATAAAAAATGAAGAGATGGGGTTATAAGATTAAGAATCAATTTTTTCAATAATTTTGACTCCATAGTAAAGAGATTGGTAGAGATTATGAATAATTGTCCTTAGGCTTTAGGATTGGGCGTATATATGACAGTTACTAGGAATGTTTATTGAATAGTTGAAAATCAGTGTGATTGCATTAGGCATGAAGATGTAAGGAGCTCCAAATACGCTTGTAATGGGAATCCCAGATATTTCCGTAGTCCCATCATTTATTATTAATTGTAGTTTTCGGAGATGACAGTAAATCGAATATCATTCGTCATAATAATAAGGAGACCTCCACCTCAACGGTTCTGGCGGTCCAGGAAGATGCAGTGGTATACTGGAAAATGTGGGTTAGACAAAGATGGACTAAGTCGATGTTCTGTTTGTTTATAAAAATCCCCAGTTAAAGAAGTTTGCTTTTGATTCTGTTGATGTTTATTTACAAAATTGAGAGTTGCGGCAGGATTAAGTTTCATGTCGCCAACGATAATTATTAGAATCCTATCCTGTCGAGTGGATTGAGAAGGGGAAGAAGATGTAGTCCGAAAGTCCTTCTTCGGATGGGAGTGAGCTAATGGTTCTTTTTTAAAGTGCATAAAGTTCCGCGCCTCCAGAATTTTCTCAATGGTAAGCCAGAAGACACCATGACTATAACCCCAGTTTCGCTCACTTGTAGGAAACTGGCAACAGTCTAAAATGCGCCACTAAGATAGGACGTTCCCAAAAATCCATTACTTTGACGTCGCGCCCAGGAGGTCCAGTTCATTTCAAGGTTATCACCCAGAGGCAGGATTTTCGAGTCCTAATGAAGAGCCAACGAGAGATGATTTCAAACACCGTATTACAGCTATCAATGCTGAGTTTTGGACATGTTGCGACTTTTGTTGGAGGGAGAGCGCTATGTAAGGGACTCAGCTTGTGGAGTCGGTGTCCTAACGTGTTGCTTGTACAATAAAGTAAGGAACTCCTTTTCTAGCCATTCGAGTGGCCAGCTATTACTCGGATGATGTTTAATTTTCATTTTGATTTGATGCAAAGTACTTCAACGTGTTTGTTATAACTTGAGCCACGTGACAAACATGACTCCAAGGATTTTGGGAGAAGTTCTGGGAGAAATTCTTTGTTGATGTATATGTGGTTAAATTGTGTTTACTCAGTTGTAAAAATTGTTACTGAGGATTTCGACGTGGATGGAGACTTCCAGTTTGTCACAATCCAGTCAGAAAAAAAGTCAAGTGTATTTGGACATTACAAGAGGCCAATTGAATGTTGTTATCCCTGGAAGCAATAATAATGCAATCGGCATATGATAGGAGGATCGTTTTCTGGGTCGTTGAGATGTCGCTGAGGTATAGGTTAAAAAGTGATGGTGAGAAAACTGATCCCTGAGGAACACCAATTGGGAGGTAGCGGAATCGGGACATAAAGGAATGAAAAGATGTTCAATCCGGAAAGGAAGTTTTTTTAGCCAGGACTGCCAAACTTGATAGATATTGATGAACTGATCTTGTTGAGAGAACCACACAAGAAATGCTGTAAATGCTTTTTTCAGGTGATTGAGATCAGAACAGTTCTTTCGGGGGTTCGAATTGTTAAAACCGTCGGCAATAAAGTCTGTTATAGTAGATAAATGAGAGGACGTTAAGTGAAGGGGACGAAAGCCATGTGTGAAAGGTAGAGGTAGCTCAAAATCTCGTTCAAGGTAATTCTTTCCAAAATCTTCGTTACAAATGAGATAAATAGGTCTGTAGAGGAAGGAGAGGAAGAATCCTTGTTTTTGGTACAGGGATAATTATCATCATAATCGAATTCTTCCTTAACAGAAGAATAAAACGCGAGTTGATTGGGAATTCATAAATGGCCTTGAGACCATTAAGTCTGTTAACTCCGAGATGTTTCAAGTGGAGGATACATGGCCATCAGAGTCTTTGGCATGAGAGTTTCGTGCATTTTGGATCAATTCATTGATTAGTGATACGGGAACTTTGATATAACCCATTGTACCTCGTGGTGGTTGAACTCTCGTAGGTCGAGTATCCTTGAACATTGGAATATGACTGCTCTTGCAATGATGGGTCATGAAAACGTTTGGCTGACGGCGAAAGTCTTTAGGTCGGTTTTTATGAGTGGAGGGGAATCGATGATCAGGTTGTGATCAGAGGGTAGGTCATATCTGACATTCCAGGTAATCAACTATGCGATTGAGGGTGAGCATGTCGAAAGATCAGGGGATGTGTTTGGATCCCCAGGACGAGTTCCACATCTTGTGTGTTGGTTGTGGTTGTTCAGTATGACATGGTGTTCGGGAATGTACATATTAAAGAGAATGTAAGGAGTTGATATGACGTTAATGCTAATGGAGTTACTACGGCTTCTGAATAGTGTCGGTGAAATTAATGGGCCTTTTGGAAATTGCTCTTCCACATGTTTCTAAAAAGTTAGTAGTTGGTAGAAAATGATTCCAGGTATTTTGGAATGTCTCGTGAATTCTTAAAATTGGTTGAAAAATTAGTTGGTTGCAGTTGAACGTGAATAAGTGACGGTGGATTTCGACGGAGAGGAGGATTGATGATTTGCTCCTAGCCACTCTTCAAAAGTGTTCAACTGGTTCTGAACATTCTTCATTGCTTCGTTAACGTCTTTGTCTTTAGAGACAATAATCAGGTCATCCGCATAAGATATGATAAGTGTCTTGGAATTGGATAGAATATCGCTTAGGTGCAAGTTGAATAAGGTAGGAGACAAAAAGGAGCTTTTGGGAACTCTGTTTGAAAGGAATCGGCAGTAAGATAAACAGGACATAATTTCAACCCGACCAATTCTTTCAGTGAGGAAATTTGTTAGCCAATTCTGAAAACGTGGAGGAATTCGAGATGCAAGAATTTGTTACCTTGAACCCGCCTTTATGTTAAATCAAACGCTTTGGTTAGGTAAATCGATGCAAAGATACTCTGTCTGGGAGAAAATAAAACGGATTTTTTAATTAAAGTCAAATTTTAACAAATTTATATTAATTCAATATTTGTTTATTTTTAAAAATTGTTTTAGAATATGGCGAACCTTTAATACGTTTGCATATTATTTGACATGTATTTGCCATGTTCTAGTGGTTGGTAGTTTGTTTTCTATTTTGTTGTATTTTCATACAATTTATTCAATATTATACATATTATGGATTCATCAAATAGTGTTGAAGGCTGTTATCAAAATGTAATATATGTGTATATTTTGGTGACCTATAAATATGGATTATTCTCCACTATTTGACTGTGATCAGTTCTTCAAAACTTACATTTTTGATATTTTCATCACTATTTTAAAAATTTTATTGGAATGTTGAATCTCATCAATGTTGGGGATCATGTTGCACACAACTGTTAAACTGAACTATACAGAGATGAGTCCTTTATTGAGGTCGAGAAGTATATCACGTCGACATTTTCACAGACATTAGAAACAAGTTTTTTCCAGTACTCAAAGAGTTATTATTTTCATCGGGGTGAGATCGATCTTGTTGATCATGCAGAAATTGTCAGCACGTGGAGGTTGAAAAAGAGCAGAGTATATCATATGCTGGTAGATATGAGTGGTGCCCACATTGTAGACGAGCCAGGTTTACTCGCATGTCCCTTGAAATAGAGGATTCTGATTGGTCTATTGGAGGAGGGTGTGTTGTAATATTTTATTGTCTTCGGATCGTAGAAACGAAATCGTGTATTTGTTTCAGACGACTTCTGTCATTGGGGATGGATGGATGATAACATTCGTTGTCATAATAATTTTCATTTGTTTTGCGCCTTTCATAAGGAGTGGCAGGGATATTCTATACCTTTTCAGGTTCAAATTGGGAATAAACAAAATCAAATTGGGAATACACCATATATTCAAATTATTGACAAAAATTTATTTAAATTTTTTAACAAGAAAATTTTTATTTGACCGTTAGAAATAAACATTGTTAAGATTAATTACACTGGGTAAAACCCATTGTTTCCGTTCAATCAACTTACTGCATTGTCCCGCACTTATGTTTTTCATTGATTCTTCTATAATTTTTTCCTGTACACGCAAACGATACTCAGTTTTTGTGAGCGTAACGTTGTCTCGAGATAAAATTTCCGACATTTTTGTAGATAATTCTCGTTTAACTTGGATTTTAATATTGCCCATACACCTTCTATCGGATTTAACATTGGACTATTGGTGCTAATCGCAAAAATAGATTTCTGTTTATTTCTCGATATTGTAAAATATAATTTTCTAGACCATTGTGGCAGGAGCATTGTCAATTACCAAAACCACTGGTCTTTGGGACATTAGATTTGCTTTCTAAATGTATTTTTTGACCCATTCGCATGCAGTATTCATTCTGAATGATCCACGTTTTATTTCATAAAATCCACCCCATTTATTCCAATGCATCCAATCAAATGTATGTTTGCCCCTTTTGAACAAGCTATAGGCGTAGTACAACGTTTACTTCTTATTGATCTTCCCGTTCTTCGGCTAATATAATCTTAAAATTAGTTTCATCCATAAAAACAATAGGAACGTCATTTGGTTGGTACTCGAGAAGCTTCTCTGCAAATCGTTTCCTTTTCTCTTTATTTTCGTCAGAGTTTGCTGTATTTGGCTCGAAACGATTATTTTTCAAAGTATAGAGAGAATAATCAAGATGTACTCGGATTGACTTTGTTGAAATATTCAGAGCGAATGTTGATAATAATTCATCTTTTATTTGTTGAAGCGTCAAGATACATTTAATGATACGATTAATATGCTCTTCAAAGATTTTCTGACGTCTTTTACCTCCTCTTTTGTCTTGAGTGAATTCTTCCAAGTGAATCCATCTATACAGAGTTGAAGTTTTGATCCTCAAATTCTTAGCAAGTTCAATATATTTTCCATTAGCTTGATAAGCAGCAATTATTTGTTTTATTTCATCGGCTTATTATTATTAACCCAAGAACACCAATAGTTAATTTAATTACTAAATTAATTAAGTGATCTCGAAGGCCTCAATCAGAATTCTCATTTTCTTTTCGTGCGCCTTCTGGGATCCGACACAACTTCTCTGTGGGCGGGGTAGTTTCGGGAATTGGAAAGGGGTGATGTATACCTTTCTCATAAGACACGTCGTGGCTGTGTATTGTTGAGAGTTGCACTGCTTGCACAGAGGTAGCAAATCCTTTTCCATTTTGTCGGATCTGGTCTTCAAGTGATGAGGGTATTAGTTTTTCTAGTTTCCCGAGATTACTAATACTAGTGGCTGTTAAGGCCTGAATGTCCCGGATTCTTTGTTTGTTAGTCCAGGACAGATTGATTCCCCATGACGTACAGGCATAGCTGACAGAAGGCTCAATGAATTGTTTGTACAACAGTTTCAAAGCTGGGAAAGAGGTTTTAATGCCACCGAAAATAGTTTTGATTATCCCTAGCTTTCTTGAGCAGCTTCAAGAGACAGCGTCGACGTGAGATGAAAAGGACATGTGTGTGTCGAAGGTGATCCCCAAGATTTTCAGTTTCTTCGTGAAAGGTATTTTAGTCTGGTTGATAAATATATCCACTGTCATTTGTCCAAGTCGTTTGTCTGAGGTAAATAAAGACGAAAAAGATTTTTCAGTTATATATCAAGCCGGTTGTAATTTAGCCATATTTGAATCTTGTGAAGGTATTCTTGTAGTCTTTCTTATGCATTTGGGATTATGATAGGAGAAAATCGTCTTTATTATCGGGTTGTGGTAAATCGGACATGTATAAGTTAAATAAGGCTGGTGATAAAAGGGAACCTTGTGGGACTCCATTGGGTAGTAATCTTAAACTGATTTAGTACCATCCATGTATACCCGGGCCCTTCTTCCATTTATGAAGTTAGCAAGCCAAAGTTTTATATTGGGGTTGACGGGGAGAAAAACAGTTTTCGGGTTAGGATTTTACTTGAGACAGTCGAAGGATTTTTGTAAATCGATCGAGCAAACGACTGTTTTGAGGTGACGGGGATTTGTGTTAAAGCCTTCAATGATAAATTGGTTGAGGGAAGTTAGGTGGGTAGAAGTTGAATGACCCCTTCTGAATCCATGTTGTGAGGACGAAAAAGGAAGGGACGGGGTTATAAGGTTAATAATCAATTTTTCCAATAACTTTGATAAGGTGCATAGTAAAGAGATTGGTCGAAATGATGCAGGATTGTTTTTAGGCTTCCCAGGCTTAAGGATTGGGCGTATATAGGACAGTTTCCAGATAGTTGGAATTGTATTCATGTTTATTGAATAGTTGAAAATCACTGTGATTGCATCAATCGCAATAGGTCCAAGGTGTTTTAGTAAAATACCAGGGATAGAATCTGGCCCACATGAGAGGGAAGAATTCACCCTCTTCAAACTCTCACTGACATCTGAATGAGAGATGAAGTTAATCGGCTGTGTTCTCTTCGGTCTTATTGAGGATAAAGAAGCCCCATCCATTTTTCTGAAAGGTTTGTGGCTTATATTGGTGTAATATTTCATGAGCTTGTTAAGACTGTGCTGATCCGTCTGTTGTCTTTTAAAAAATCCTTTTGGACCAAGTTGTTTATTTCTCTCCATATCTTCTGAGCAGATTTCTGATTTCATTGGCTTCTTTTTTTAATATAACAAGAGCGAGGCATGTCTGAATTTGAATAAGAAGTAACTTTTTAATAATTAATTGACGGTCTCAAACCTGGCCATCTGTCAGACTTGGTGTCCCATTCTGTCGGTAGGCCTGGATCGCTACTCTTGGAGCGAACCCGGGATCTCGTAGCTCGCATGCTTTCCGGAAACGTTTCCGATTTTGGTCGGAATCTCCTCTTTTCGGCGAATCTAACGGGCCTTGGAAAGAAAGATGGTGGTATTCGCCCATTGCAATTGGAAACGTGTTTCGACGTTTATCCGCAAAAATGGCTTGTCGTTTTGTTATCTCCCGAATTTCAGCCGAATTTTGTCCTTCGCAGCTTGGTGTCGGAATCAATGGCGGCTGTGAAGCTGGGATCCACGCAGTGAGAGAATTTGTGTCACAATCAGCTGAATTGAATGTTAAGGACAGAGTTTTATTCAAATTGGACCTCCGGAATGCCTTCAATTCAGTCAGAAGGGACACCGTCCTTGATACCTGTAGGAGGAGGATTCCTCAGATTTATCCCTTTGTATATCTCGCGTATTCGGATCCATCCCCTCTTGTTTTTGGCAGTGCAATTATTTCGTCCGGATCCGGAGTTCAACAGGGGGACCCACTCGGTCCTCTTCTATTTTCCTTGTCTATCGACCATATTGGCCAGGACCGTTGCACTCCACTGAACGTCTGGTATCTGGACGATTGTATTCTAGGTGGAAGTCCCGATGATATTCTCTCCAAAGTTGCGTCGATCAGAAGTTTGTGTGGAAAAATCGGTCTGGAATTTAACAATGAAAAGTGCGAAGCAATTAATCTGAATTTGAGTTCCGATTCATTCTACCTTTTTCATAGAAAACTCTGCGAAATCATCCCAGGGGTTAGGGAGACTCATATTGATTCTCTCGACTTCCTTGGGTGTGGGATTTTGGTAAACAGGGTGAGGGAGTTATTGGAAGGCAAGAGGACTAATTTACGTCAATATGCCGACAGGATAAGTTTTTTGGATTGTCATGTCGCCTTTTTTATGCTGAAGAATTGTCTCCTTCTCCCAAAACTCCTTTTTATTCTACGGGGATCCCCATGCTACGCCGAAAAAGACCTTCTATCGTTAATTGATATGGATATCCGGTCAACGATGGGGTCCATTCTTAATGTTTGTTTTGATGATTTCGGATGGTTACAGGCCTCTCTCCTGTAGCCTGCGGTGGTTTGGGTCTTTCTCTTCCTTCGGACGTTGCTTTGGGCGCCTATTTATCTTCGTTCAGCTCGTCAAGGCGTTTGTGGATACGGTCCTTCACTCTACTTCCGGACTAAACGTACCGCTGACGCCGTCGGGAGCCTGGGATGAATGGATGAATTTGTACCTAAATGCTCCGGTCAATTGTGATAAGCAAAAGTCCTATTTGTTTTGTGTCTTCGAAAAGAAGAAAGAATCCCTTGAAAAGACGGAAGATATAAGAAGGCTTGCTTGCCTCAAAACAGCCAGTTGTCACTCGACGGGGGCCTGGATGAACGCTTTTCCATCTGCCGAAATTGGAAACCTGTTGGATGATGAGGCTGTGAGAATAGCTACCTCGCTTCGTCTTAATCTTAAATTGTGTGCCGAAAGAAAATGCCGCTGTGGACGTTGGATCGATCCTTTTGGTTATCATCCCTTGTCATGCAAGATGAGTGCGGGTCGTTTCCCCAGGCACTACTGCCTTAACATGACATTAAAGAATTCCCTTGCCTCTGCTGGACACCATTGCCTGTTAGAACCTGTGGTCTTTCTCGAAACGATGGAAAACGCCCTGATGGGATGACGACTTTTCCATTCGCCAACGGACGAAACCTGATCTGGGACGCGACGTGTGTTGATACTTATTCCCCGTCTAATTTGGTTGCTTCTGCTTCAGACCCAGGACATGCTTCGATGCAGGCCGAGGAACGAAAGAGGAGGAAGTACCAGAGAATTTCGGAGGAGTATATATTTGTTCCATTCGCGGTGGAAACGTCAGGAATCCTTGGCCCCAAGCAGATGAGTTGGTTCGTAAGATCGGCTCCATGATTCAAGCTGTGACCAAGGATCCGCGAGAGACTGGTTGGTTCCGAGAACGTATCTCGTTGGCTATTGTTAGGGGAAATAGCATGGCCATTCAGATGCCTTAATTTTGAACTCTTTTTCATTAATAAATTTTCCTATTTGAAAAAAAAATTAAGATTATAAAAAAATATTATTTAAATTCCCATTTTGAATTTGCTTATTCCCAATTTGAATTTGCTAATTCCCATTCTGAATTTGTTTATTCCAAATTCCATTTGCATTTTCCCAATTTGATTTTGCCAATTCCCAATTTGATTTTGTTTATTCCCAATTTGAACCTGAAAAGGTATAGACTGTAGGCTAGGGAGAGGAACTTCAGGGCTCTCAATTCCAGATGGTCTCTAATTGGATGGATCTTTGACTCCCAATGTAGATGATCGACAGGAGTTGATCTGAGATATCCAGTAATAATTCTGAGCACGATGTTTTGCACTTTTTGTAGTTTGTAAATAGAAGTAAGAGAGGTAGAGGTTGACCAGCAAGGGCTTGCATAATTAATAGTTGTTCGAATGAATTGTTTATGATGGTTAAATCTTCTTTGCTTTGGCCAAAGGAATAGCCTGACACAGCTTTAAGTATGTTGATATTGTGGCCTTTGTACATTGTTCCTCCACATGTTTAGAGAAAGTTAGTAGTTGGTCATAAATAACTCCAAGTATTTTGGGATGTTTCGTAACGGTGAGTGGTTGTCCATGAATTGTTAAAATTGGTTGAAAATTTAGTTGGCGTCGGTTGGACCTAAATACAATGACGGTGGATTTCGATGGAGAGGGGGATAGGTGGTTTGCTCCAAGCCACTCTTCAAGAGTGTTCAAGTGGATCTGAACATTTTTCGTTACTTCGTTAACGTCTATGTCTTTAGAGGCAACAATCATGTCATCCGCATACAATAGAAGTGTTTGGAATTGATTGGAATGTCGATAGGTGTAAGTTGAATAAGGTGGGTTATAAAACGGAGCCTTGGGGAACTCCACTTGGAAGAAGTCTGTAGTGAGATAGACATGACATAATTTCAGATCGACCAATTCTTCCAGAGAGGAAATTTGTTAACCAATTCTGTAGACGTGAGGAATTCCAGATACAAGAATTTTGTTACTTAGCACGCGCCTTGATGTTTGATCGAACACCTTGGGTAGGTCAATCGATGCGAGGATAGTCCGTTTGGAAGGATTATACTTGTTAAAACCATTAGCGATATATTGAGTTATGGTAGAGAGATGTGTTAATGTTGAGTATTGTGGACGAAAGCCATGTTGAAAATTAGGGAAAAGAAGATACTTCGATATTAGTTTCAGTACAACATGTTCAACAATTTTCGATACTACAGATGGTAGTGAAATTGGTCTGAAAGATCCCGTATCCGAAGGATCTTTCTTGGGCTTTAGGATTGGGATTATTTTGGATTTTTTCATAGTGAGAAATTCTGCAGGTGTTGATGAACACAAAAATTATGTCTGCTATTGCTTTGAGTCCTTGCGTTCCCAAATGCTTTAAGTGCAGATTCCATCAAGCCCTTTGGTACGAGAGTTTTTGGCGTTTTTGATGAGTTTTTCGACATCCGACGTACTGATTTCAATCCGTTTTCCTTGAGGAGTTTGAACGTTTTTCAGGTTGCATGGACTAGAGCATTTGTTCATATCTATGTGACTCACTTTTGCGTAGTGTTTTACTATAATATTTGCCTGATGAGTGAAATCACATGGTGTTTGATTCTTGTCAATACTGGTGGCGTGGGTTGTCTCCATTCTATTTTGTTTCGACTGAATTCCACGTAAGTGTCCCAAAAATCCTTTAGTTTTGTTAGGTGGTTAATTTTTGTGATGAAATTGTTCCAATGGTCCAATTTCATCTTGTTGATTAATTCTATCAACCTTAATAGTTGCCCGTATAAATTCTTGATTTTCTGAGTCGACGTCTTGTATGAATCTTTTCGATAATTTCCTTAGTAAAATTGGGATTATAGTCTGCAATGAGTCCTTTGGAATGTATTTCTTGTCGGCACTGAGGATGACCTCATTACAAAATTTCATTGCGGCTTCAAGCGATTTGAAATTCTCAACGGAAAAGTCGGATAGAAATTTTTCTGTTTCTTCTCTGAATGAATCCCATTTTGCACGTTTGTAATTCGTTATAGTTTTCCAGTGCCTAACAATAGGCGAGAGTAGTTCGATTGACAGTGAATTGGATTATGGTCCGAGTGTAGGTCATATACAATTCTCCAAGATGTCGCCGAAGATAGTGATGGAGAACATAGTGTGAGAAGTGATGTATTAGAGTCTCCAGGTCTGGTATCTGTTCGAGTGTGTGATTTCCTGTCATTGAGGATAACTAATTGTTCTAGTTGAGAGAGGACCTGAAACCCCCTCTCATTACTCTTTGGCCGATTAGCCAGAGAGGATCTTTTGCATTTAGGTCTCGCAGATTATCACATTTTCAATCTTTTGCAATTCGGTTAGTTTTGGAGTAATGTTTCATACTGGGACTTGGTGGCGGATGTAAATATTTACAAATATATACCTTGTGTGGTTTATTTTCACCAAGACGGAAGTATGTTCGATGTGATCGTCATCTTCAAACAGAGCTTGTGTTGAGCGGAAATAACGGAGAATAGAATAGATTTGTGTATGAGAACACCGCCTCCTCTGTTTGAATTCGGTCGGTCATGGCGGACAATTGAGTAGTCTTTGTAGTGTGGAAGCGCTGACTTTCTTGATAGTTTCGTTTCTGTAGCATGGCAATATCAATTTTGTGGGAAGTTAGAAATGCAAAAAGTTCATTTGATTTGTGTGTGAGGCCGTTCATGTTGAATTGCATGATATTAAGGAATTTCCCGTTTTTATGGGGCCCGGGGTTTTGTCGATGTCCCCAGCTAGGATTAGGAGTAGCCAATCCGATCATTGGGATCTAAAGCTACGCGCCCGCTCAATAGCCGCCATCATCCAGTCCGACTTCCCAGAGGTCGTTGACAAGGTTGACAGGGGAATAATAGTGGTTCTTTTAGTTGCCAGTTTGATACAGGCATCCAATTTTCTCCACGTGAAGGTAAAACTATATTATCTTTAAATAATTAGATACGGGCAGTCTTTTGTGGGTTTTTATTATTAGCTCTTATCGCTATGTCATGGGACTTGACAAAGCATGTGCAACGCCATGTGCTGCGTGGTTAATTGATTGAAGTCTCTGCTTGCTTGTCTGTTCCTCCTCTCTCTTCCCATTAGAGTGGCGTTATGTGATCCACCTGTCTAGGTGACGCCCAGTGCCAGGCCAGCACGAAAAAGGATCATTTGCTCTTCCCCACTCCACTGGAGGGTTTCCACAACTGCATGTAATGGACGTCTTACCTTCTATGCTGATTCCGGATAGACTCTGTTTCTGTAGAAGTGGAAACTGGATGCAATTAATTAGTTGTTTACTTTAACTTCTTTCTCGGTGTATCCGGGATTAATAATAAATAAATAAAGCATGTGCAACACGAGTTAGCAAATCACTGGTTAGTCTCATCCACTTCCTCCTATTCAAAGCCGCAGTGCGCAACCAGTCAAGATCCTCTCCACTTCCAAGATGCCGTCCCATTTCTTTGAGGTCCTCGTCGAGAACGACTGCCAGTGTCGTTCTTGGGCAACCACGGTAACGGGGGACCTCCAACATTAAGTAATCATCCATGGCTACGTTCGCGGAGGCATCTAGGTCAAGTCGCAAAATATGGCCGAAAAGCCTCCATCGTGTGTCCAGAATTTCATTTGAAATTTCAGAGGTCCTCGTCCTATTATAGAGAGGATTAGACGACATCCTCGTATCACTTCTTTCGAACATCATATGCCGTAGTTGGTCTCTATGAAACACATTAAGCCCCTTCAGTTCATTTCTCCAGCGTTATACAGTAGTATGGGTTTCACTAGCGAGTTGTATAATCGAATTTTTGTTATAATGTCAAAACCCTTTTAGTACAATATCTCCCAGACTGGATTGATATTTTCCCAGAGTTCCATCAGTAGAAGAAACGGATGATAACCATTTTTAAGAGATTATTTAACCTATACATTATCATATAAATGATCAAGATATCCATTTTCTAGATATTCGATTATCTGACGCAACTCATCCATGTACAACTTGAAGCTTAAAACCATGTGCAGAAATAAATTAATTTTATTTTATTTTTAAATATTAATAACGTTTTTTGTTAATTAAGAATAATAAATTATCATTAAAATGACTCTCTATTCATATTGACTGATTTTTTTGCTACTTTATGTTTTTAAATATTAACGATTTTAACTAAAAATTACACCATTCAACTCAGAAATTTCTGAATTACCCAGATTTCTAATTTTTGTTTTGATTGGTTCTTGTGGAGTTCCACGTACGGACGGTGACAATTAATATAATAAAAACTTATAATATTTTTAATATTGAATCATTCACCGACACGTGCTTGTGTGGGGTCGAGGGAGGAGCATCGAGCCAAGATGAGGTCTCTGCTAGAGCGTGTTGGGATCACGGAATTAGTTGGCTTGTGTAACCGTGGTCTCTGGTGTTTATTATTATATCTAAAAAGAATCATTAGTCAACAACCATCCAGACGAGTTTCCTTGGACACATCTTCAAATCCGAGCTTGCGAAGACTGGTGAGGGAAACCGGGATCACCTGATTTTTTTCCATTATGGCAATGACTGTTTCTTTTGGTTAAATAATCTATATCACTTTTTTAAGAGAATATATTCAAAAAATAAAGACCTATCGGATGAATAATACCATTTCTGAGACGCCTGATAGAAAGGAGACATACAGGATGCGATCCCTCTTAAAGAATATCACGTTTAGGAGTCTTAACTTTACATGTGTTGGGAAATCAAAAATTACGGTTTTTCCCCATTGAAGAGTTTGAATTGAAGGTAACAAAATTTTTTATTAATAATTTTATTTAATTTTGAATAAATAAAAAAAGCAATCTATAAAGAAATAGGCTTTTCTTTGTTTAGAGTTCCGAGTCTCCTGGGTCAGCTACCTTATCTATTCTCATAAAAGAAGGAAGGCAAGGGTTTCTATAAAACAGGGGACCTCACCATCGTAACTTTCCGACCAATAAACACTTTGTAAACTGGTATTCATTATTGTCGATCAATATTAGATTCAAGTAGTTCATCGGTAACTCTCCCAGGGGCTAATAAGATTCTTCTCCAACGAGTAGTTTGAAGGCCTCTTTATTTTTGTTCTCTTGCCGATACCAATTAATTATGAGTCATATGTCACCAGTATTGTCGACTACTAAAATCACTCAGCTTTATCTATCCCTTGGAGTGTGATTCCGGAATATGCTACTTTCTATACGTTACATACAGATGGATCTCTGATCCGGTGGTAGATGTGAGACAAAATTACTGATTGAACATACAGTATTGTAATCAGAAGTCTCCTAAAAGTATGAAATTACATATTATTTCCATCTGGTGGATTGTGGGTGACTGCTATCAAATTGAGAGGATCGGTTGATCACACTGGGGTGAATCCTTGAAATATTTTCACGCTCATATTCTCATAGATCAGTATGACCCCCAAACCAAAGTTTTACCAAAATATTTAGAAAATAAAAAATAGTTCCTCAAATATTTCCTGTTCATAGTCGATCTCTTCAGAGACTTTGGTGGACTCACCTCCCTCAATCGTCAAAAATAGGTCGTTGGAGTAGTAGGTTTCACTTAAATTACTTAATAACAACGACTCAGTGGGACAACTCTGAATTTCTATCTTATCCTCAGATCTGACACTGTTCGCGGTATTTCGATCTACATTAATGATAACTCAACCTGTAGCATCGACGGAAGAGTTCTGAAGAGGTTGAATTGAGAAAGTCGAAGAATTTCCATGATTTTTGTCCCATATTTCCACATTTTCCTCGACTTTCTAAGATGTGGTAAATTTTCAACTTTCTTCATCTCCGAATATTGGAGAAGTAATTTGAAGTAAGTTTCTTTCAACTTCGACGCTTCATCGTCGTTTTTGAGCCTTGATATGAAATCATCCACTGTGGTATTGTCACGTGGTTGGAGACTTTGAGGTGAAACTGATTCACTTAAAAAAAATCTACTCTGAATTCAAAACTTACGATTTGACAGAACTCGTGGCTTGAGGTTCCCCCAAAATGTTGATAAATTCTTCATCCTCAGAATCGACGACGTCATCGGTCAGTTTCGGGGGACTGTTCGTTTCAAAACTCTCCCATTAAACAACAAAATACTAAAATTTCTTCATTTTCGAGGAAAGTAGTTTGTAACAATTTGTCAGACTTTATTTGAGCTTTCTTGGTTTTGTTGAGCTTTTTTAATAAACCAAGGATCACTTTGCTGACGATTTTCTCGAATTTTGTCGCTTTTTTGTTCAATTTTTTCAGCGTTTTCGAATAATCGTTCAGAAGTAATTTGCATTTGTTAATTTTTTGGGTTAATTTGAGGTTTTCTTTCGACAATATTTCATTTCTGTCTACTTCCTTTAGCAGCTTTTCATTTTCATTCCCCAATCTACGATTTACACAAGCAAGTGAGCCGCAAACATCTGTTTTCTAGGATCTTATTGAGTTTAAGCTTAAGTTGATTAATGGGGACAGACATAACCAACACATTGTGGGGGATTGTAAGCTGTGGGCAAATCACCTGGTCATTTCCTGAATTAAATTTAATATTTTTTGCTTTTCATTTTCTTCTAAGTTTGTTAAAATATGTTTTTCCTTCATTACTGCCAAATTGTGTTGCTAAGAGACAATATTTATTAATAGTCTTAGGATAATTAACGATAATACAAAATAACCACTATTCACGTGTTATTGTCTTTTTCAAATTGCAGAAGCATTCCAATGTAGTTCCTGAAGAAGAACACTTCACTAGAGTTTATACTAAAACACTTCCAAAAGATGGTGGGATCGTTGGGGAAGTTATTGGAGACTGGGGTCACTTAATTGGTAGGCTAACAGCTTCTTTGTAATCTTAAAGCTTCTTAAAATATCAAAGAAAAGAAGCACAATCTATAAAGTGGTTCTCAAAATTTTGGAAACTATTCTTTAATCTTCGAATTCTGCCAAAACTTGAGGTATTCTAAAAGTTAATTCCATGTATTATTTTTGAGGTCAATTGATTCATATCTTAATTCGGAATTAGAATTTAGCGAATTTTGAAAATGAAAAAGAAGTTCAGTTTGAGTGATGATAAGTGTGATTTATAGACTTCCAATTTCATACTCTGCAACTCTTTCAAATTCATTTTTTTGGAACTAATAATATAGGTCAAAAACACATATGAACACAATCGCAGGATTCCTTGCTTTCAAGTACAAGATGGACCTCATCCAAATAAGACTTAGCGTTAGCAAGGACTCTCAAATCCCAGATTGATAGTATCAGGAAAAAGTCGCTTCATTCTATACTTTATATGGATGAAATCGTAATTACTTCTCAAAGATCATTGAAGCACACGGAAGTAGAAAATTGCATAAGATTTATTAATTGGAGAGCTCAAACTACATTATGGTGCTCCAGTCAAAGTTCTAACGTGGGAAGATGTCGTTTCAAAGGATTATAAATGTCACTTGGGAGCCATCGTAACTGATGCATCAACTAGAAAATACATTCAATCCGTTGTTTTCAAAACGTTGGAAAGAATGTTGGTGGAGTTTAAATATGGGGTTTGCACTATCAAGGATAAGTATATCGAGTTTTATATGGGGTGGGCACTATGGCGAGTTTTCCACGCCCGATTAATATTAATATTAGTCTTCTTATTTATGTGGATGACGTAATCGTGGTGGACACATCTCTAAAATCTTCTATATCTGAATGAAGAATCCGGGAGTATGTTGACCAGATTGAGCAATGGTGCAACTTGAGAGGGTTAAAGCTCTCTGCTGAAAAATCATGCGCACTCCGAATAACCAATGTGAAAAAACACCTGAAACAAGAGTACACACTGGGAGTAAACAATTCACACAGCCTGCCTTACCTGGGGATCTACTATGGACACACAGGAGATTACATGGAGGACATGAATGGAGGAGAAAGAGAGCTGTTCAGTAGCCCTTGTGTACACGAAAGTTACACGTTAGTCGTGACACCTACCTGTTCATCTTCAAGGGAGTTATCCTTCCTAGTCTACTTTATGGGTGCGAGGGGTGGTTCTTCTCTCCGAAGAGGGAGAAGATCTTATCCTTCCTAGAGAAGACTAGGAGAGCTATAATTAAGCTCCTTTTAAACAAGAAACTGAAAGACTGTCTAAGTGAGGACGAAAACAAGCTGTTAGAACTAATACCCTCCAGAAAACTCCTTAACTCTTTTGTTAATAGATCGTTATTGTTGTTGTTCAAGGAAGAGTAAGGAAGATTCGGTTACAGCAACCGATCACTAGTGGAGTTACCAAATCAGTTCGATGATGTTAAAAGCAACCCGAGTGAGGACGAAACGGATGGGTTTCAGGTCAACGACTCATCTTCTAAGGGGAGAAAAGTCTAGAATCGATTAGTAATTTTGATTTAATTGTGTTTCCGTAAAATCGATTTTTGAATTTTTATTTAAATCTATTCGTTCGCAATCCACGCACCCGGCTTCCTCAACTAACATTTGTTTTTTTGTTAAAAAATTATTTTATTAAATCTATTTATATTTTCATCAATACTTTCGTTGTTTCTATAAAATTTTTTTTAATTCCACCGCTCAAAAGTAAAAATTCCACCGCGATATCGTCCAGGTTGAGAACCTCTGATCTAAGGAATGGTTTATCCAGATATAGGTCTAAATGATGGGGGACTACTTTGAGTTACTGCAGGTCCTTGTTGTTTAACAATACATTATACAAGTTCTACTGATTATGAGTTATAACAGTGTTACTAATGTTTCCCACGTGGTTAATTGGACGGAAGATTGAGATGGTGATGTACCCCTATTGCAGAAAAAGTCTACAAAACTTAATAACCTCTCTTGGAGTTAACTGCTAACTGATCCTTATTGTATGACTCCTAAAATATCTCACCCTTTCAGTGGCATGCCCATAGCTCTTATTCACGTGTGATGGAACCATTGCTGAAATTTTTTTAAGGATATAACGGATTTAAAATTTTTACAATACGAATACTATCAATGCCCACTAACTGCAACATTATGGTTCACGGCGACTATGTGTGATATGAGGTTGTCAGGTCTAAAGTTTTGTGCTAAAAGTATTGAAGACCACATCTTAGAAACCAGCGGACTCGTGAAGTTCCTTTATGAAAAGTTATAAGGAGACTTTTGCAAACAGCTGAGTAAGGAAAAAGTAAAATTACTTCTCACAAACGAATTGAGGATAATGCTGTGCGAAGTACGTGTTATTCCTTGTGATGACATGGGATTGCATCATCACTAAATACAAAAGGGGTACTTGAGACAGTTGTAAGTAGATAAAAATATCAATGCATACAACCAAATGTGCTCAAGAGAACCCTTGAGAGCGTGTCCCTTGCTACATGCCGTGCGAATCTTCTCAGCATACAGTCTATTCAATAATAGTAAAAAAATATATTTTCTAGGTGAAACGAATACACGTGAGAGGGATCAGTTAATAGTACGGATAATTTTTTTGTGAATAAAAATCAAGAAATGAATTCTGGTTCATAGAAAAATGCAATCTAATCATATTATTTTTCATATCTTGAAAACACGATGCAACAGTACATTGATCGACAAATTTTTTAGGCATGCGTTTGATAGGGTCATCCATGAGGAGATCTCGGCTAGGAAAAGGGGTACAAAGCGACGAAATTGTAGATCAATAGATCGAAATATCTGTCACCAACTCCTTTGGAAGTTTAAATAATATTAGTTATAACCCCCTTTCGATACTCTTATCTCAAGAAAGTCGACATGAAACAAATTACAGATTCGTCGATTCTGGACCGATGGGTTTCGCGGGTCAATCAGAATCAAATAATTGGACAAAATATTCCACTTGATGTGCAAACAGGTGGAGGACTACAATGTAAGGTGCGAAAACATTTGGAGCAGAAATCACTTGATTTGACAAATTCCTTAGCAATCATAAAAAATAATAATTCTCCCCAAAGTAGGCTTATCCATGTTCTTTCTAACATGGCTCTCTAATCTCTATCGGGGATCTCGAAACACTTAAATGTGAGCCAGAGAAAATAAAATTAATAACGAAAAGTGAAAAAGTAAGAGTCGTCTAATTTATGTTTAAAATGAGATGTCTATTTCCGGATGTAAACTGAGTTAAATGCGAAAGTTTATTAATCAAACCGAGTTGTTAGATAATTTGTATTTAATAGCAATTTCATTAGCTGCTTTTAAGATTTCCAGTTTTGTAAATGGTTCTTTTAAAAATCCTAAAGCTTTACATTCATTGGCGAGTAAATCAAATGCAGTCCTTATCTTTTTGACCCTTTCCCTGATTTAAGAGAATATATGAGACCTTTCCCGTTGGTTGTTCATTTGTCTCTTTATAATATCAGCTCTGTACTGTTCTTCGAGACTATTTTTGAAATACCAAGCCTACTTTTGTTGCTGTCCCTGATCCCAGTGGTAGAAAGCATGGCTGTACTGACTACCATACAATTGTGACTAATTTATAAAACACAACACCTCCCTCATTTGTTGACTGTGGGTTATTCAAGTACTCCTGGTAGTCATCGTTGTTGTTGTACTAAACATGTGATATTGAATTAACCATTTAGCTGAGAACTAGTATTCTGTGGTTGTTTAAATTTATATATTTGAGTGTATTAAGTAGAAATCAATCAGGTCTATATTACGAAATTGTCACATAAGTGTTAATTTTACATTTCTGGTTTTCCTTAATTATGAACAAATAACACCACTAATTAACACCAAGCACTGGTTAATTGGTTGGACGGTCGAGGTGGTACCTCTACTTTACATAATATCTATTTAGCTGTTATCTTCCTTCTCTCAGGCATTGATGAGGTGGTGACTCAGGGAACATTGGAGGTCTAAATTATAAGAAAATGGCATAGGATCCGGTTTTTAATCTCTTTCATTTGATCTTTTGTCAGAAGTTGATGATAGTTAATATGACTTCTAATAGTTATAAGTAACTTAAATCTACGGGCATAAATCGCCAATAAACAGTGGACACTCACGTTGACCATTTCAAAACATGTCGAAGCCATTGTCACTTCTGAGGGTCTCAACCTTTTAAAAAAACGTTTGAGTTTCCTTGTTTTTCGCAGCAAATTGTGAACTTTACGGAGTTGGAACTTAGCATTTGAGGTTCTGGAACTTCATTAAAATTCATTATCTACTGTCTCCCATGTCTATTATTTACACCATGGATACAAAAAGAAGAAGACTACGAGATGCATCAGTAATGAAAGGATTAGGATATTGAGTGGATTAGATAAAATTCACTTTAGAGCAGGTTCCCAATATGTGGGAGTCGTGAAATTTTGAAAATCAAAAACTTTCACATTCAAAAACGTCAGGGAACTCCCGACCCTTCCACGGCGATAAGAACAAACGGCACATCATTGGGGGGAGGGGTGGGGTAAGACAACATACTTGCGAAAATTCAATGTTTCGGTCTCCACAGCAACTAGTAGGCATTGAGAGTAAGAGGTAGTTGGTCGAGCATTAATAAATATTCACTAACATGTAAACAGAAAATCATTAAAATAAGTTAGTACACGTGCACAATCCCATACATGAATGTCCACATCAATATATATGTCTGTAAAATAAGCACAAAATAGACCAGAATTCCCCCAAAAAAGCCGGATGTCAAAATTTCGGTTTTATGGGTGAAATACTTGCTAATATTTCCTACACCAATGGTTGCCGCGAGGTTGATCTATCAATATTAACATACAAAACCACAAAAAACAGAGAACCGAATAAGTAAAAGACTAAGCCTCGAATTCCTGTAAGACCGAGTCCCCCTGCCACCAAACCGGTTAGAATTGCAACCACAGTCCATAACTTTTCTATAATAGCTGAGTTTTGCTTAATTGAAGAATCGCTCTTGGCATCCTTGAGACTCACAAAATACATGTTGGTTAAATTAATTTTTTTAATTTTAAATAATATATAATTTAATTTTTGAATAAATGAATAATAAAAATTTTTAAAATCACACTTAATGGTGGAAGACAACATCGTCACTGTCTAGAAAGACTCCACTCCATTTATACGAAATAGGCCTTCTAAACTAGTTTTTTGCTGTCTATTGTTCCGTCATCCTGGATAGACTTCACGAGCTGATGTCTAAGAAATAGGTGTTTCAATGTACTGTTTGTTGCTAGGATTCGATGGTTTTAATCTTTCATGACCCTTAGAGAATTTTAGTAAAATTTTGGTAACGTTCGCCTTTATATACAATATGCATCTATCCAGTCATGTCCGTGGTGAAAAGTATGGTGATGTACTTTTCTGAACTAGTAGATAGTCTGTTGTCCATTGCCCCCACCGCATTGGTTTTGGAAATGATAAAAATTCAATTGATAAGGTGGAGTTGGCATCCCCTCAGATCAGAGCAATGGAAGACTACTATGTTTTTATAGAGGATTATTTTCGTGGATGGTCTAGGATAACTTTGCTTGTCGTCTTAAAAAAGGACTTGAAAATGAGTTCTCTTTGATCGTTCTACTTGATATGAAAATCTTCTGGCATCAGTCGGGGAAGATATTCCATATGTTTACATTCCAAGATTATTTTGATAATCATCATTCGATGGTGCTTGCTGAGAGAGTCGACGAGAGTCACGCTTTTTCAATGCTGACCCTTCTTGGTATGTTAAAATGTACAATTTGTAGGGAATAAAAATTATGGGCTATCAGCGGTCTCATGTCCATTATTTATCTTGGAATATTTAAATATTTTCCTTTTTTGGTTGAAATAAAAAATATTTCGTTTGCCGAATTATGAAGAACAAATTTATTAAAGTCGTGAATACAGCCCCAATGATGAATGTTCAGCAACAAAAACAGACATTAACAAATCAAGCTCCAGTTTCACAACGCCTGAGAATTGCCTTGTCCGTGACAATCTCCATTCTTTTAGAAACTGGAACTTGATTTGTTAATGTCTGTTTTTGTTGCTGAAAAAAACATCATTTTACATATTGTTATCGTGGAAATGTATTAACAATTGGTCGGATGGTGAGCTGATTATGTAGTTCGGGTACACTATGACATAGTTCTAGTACGCTTAATGTGTTTCCTCATTGTAGAACTAACATCTCATTTCTTTTCCTCGGGAGACGTCGGATTCACCAATATCTGACTTCGAATTCTGTTTTATAACGAAATACGACCATGGCAGATAATGAACCTACAGTTATCTATTCAGTGTTCAAATTGCAACCAAATTAACACACGGAAATAAGGCCTTACCTGTTACTCATGTAGAAATATCCTTCATCTTACCAGCCTTAGTCTCCAAGACCCCCGTACGCACGCTGGAAATATGGCATTGCACCCATTTCCTCGCCCTCTGAAAAGAAAAGCACCAAGTTTTTAGACTTTCTCCATCTTTCGTTTATATAACTCCATCCGTTTGACCTCGACAATCTCTGCCTTCATGATAAACCCACTTGCCTAGGTGACCCGGCGCTACCTTGAGCAGATGCCGGAATACTTACCAGTCGTTCGAGAAATCTGATGTCAACAACAAAAATCAGCTCCCATGGTCACTGAACGAGAGACCCTCAAGTATCAAATACAAGTTTATTCAGAGCATCCTTTCAATCCTAATTAGTCATACCTTGGCAATACTTCTGTCTCCAAACGTTAGTTTCACTAAACTTCTTAATAGGAAAATATTGACCCAAGAAATAAAATTTTATCATATTTTTTGACATAAAATAATTTTTACTTTATGTATTTTTCCCCTTCACCTGCGAATCTCTGGGAGCGTCCACTCTTGACTGTGACATTCTTGAATTTCGAGAGAGGAGGGATTTGCTGTCTGGAGCCATCTTCGCAAGCCAAGACAAATGTGTTTTGACAGCCACCAACAAGTTATAACATATGCTCGACAGACTCAACGTAGAATTCTTACTCAATGTCTACGACCATAGAGAAATCCTCGACTTTTCTCTTTGGATCATAATTATTCATCCAACTTATCTTGAAAGGAGAAGAAATTCTATACAAAAACTCAGTCAAGGTTATAGAGTAACTTTTGACACATTGATGACTTTCAGCAAACATGTATTAATTGTAATCAGTGCGTCATCACGAAAATTGAACTTCAACTCACAGGGGTTATGACAAAAGCAACACCGTTCGAAATCCTCGTGAATAAGTGGAGTACCGTATTCATCCATCACGGAAAATCACCTAAAAACGGACATACAGAAAATGCGTCGGTTCCCGAGAGAAACACCAGGTTCTAAGAAAAGATTCCGGGATCACCTAATGACCTTCCATCATAATTAGTTAATATCATGGTGAATATTACTGCGCTGGTTATGATTTGTGACAAAATTGTGTCAAATGCTAAGAATTATGATAATAGGCAATTTAAGAGAACAAGTAAACTCTTGATTGTCGAGAAAAGGCACGTGATTAGCGTCCTCGATGAAGGTTTCGTTTCAAACCTACTTGGGAAACCGACATGTGTTAATTGTGAGGATATCCCATTGAATGCTGGAAGATTAGAAATAGCTGATTCCAATGTGGAGTGAAGGAATAAGGATGGATAAGCTGGTAATAAATTTTTCTGAGTGGAGTGATTGCTAGCGATTATTGCCTCAGGGTCTATGAATTAAAAGAGAATGTCCCATCTAACTAAGTGATCCCATGCGGCCATGGAGGAGCTCAAAACCGGTGGGGCAGACACCATGAAACACGGTTGCCAGTGATTTAGATAGTTGACTAAAATTAAATTATGTTGTATCGATTAATTCACTGAAAATGTATTATTTGACTTAATGAAAATCAATTTATTACGAATAAAAGTGACCAAATGCTCATATAGCGGCTTCCATGACTGCCCGATATCTTTCTCAGGATGGCGAGAAAGATTCGCTCAAATGACTAGCAGCGCTCACAGAGGGTCTCCTGATCGTGTAGAAATCCGATTTCCTAACTACTCAAGAAATCCAGCGTCACAGGCGCCAGTGGAACGAACAAAAAATCATTGGGTAGGACTGTGTATTTTGACTAAAAAAGGAATTTTTGACGTTTTGACATTTGCGGTTTAGGAAGATATGGAGATTAAATTACCCATTAAAGTGACGGAATATGCTTCGATTCTCTTTAAGAAATCATCATGACTTATTGCGGAAACCTCCTAGTCTCTAATAACAAGCAACATCCAAAAGTCTCCGACCTGATTCCTGCTGTCCCATTTAAGATGAAGTGAATTTCTTAACTGACACAATAAAGGCAGATCCCACCAAGAATCGTAGTTATTTCAGTCAGGACTAGGAAAAGTAGTGGCCTAGATTAGATAACTCATATTTAAACATGCCAGGGCACGTGATAGTAAGAATGCCTAAGATATTAAAAAATCAATAGGGATTAAAACCAAGTGTTATCTAGTTAGTCCGTCTTATCTTTGAGGTAACTGGAAAAATAACAGCTATAAATACTTGTAGTTAATAAACCTCCCCAGCTGAGCAAGTTGGACGACCTCGTTCGTGAAGTGACAGGAGAACAAAAACATATTCCTTGGTTGAACAGAGATCGCAAATCTCATGAATAGCATTGAGTAAAAACAGAGAGCTGTAGTCATCTTCCCTGAAATATATTCTGGCGATCTTCTACAATCAGATATTGCAGCCAAAGGCAGTCCCCAGTTGGCAACTAAGAATAATAAGCTCTTCTACCTGGTCCCCAAAAGTGCTACAAATAATAATTAAATGTCAACCGTGCTGGTGATCCAATCGCGAAATTCCTTTGTCTTTGCGTATTTCACGGCCGAAATCAAAAACGACATAGAATCAAATAATTTTATCGCGAATTTATTTATTATATTTAAAATTTGGAATTATTTTAATTTAATTATAATATTTATTTTATAGACAAAAATATCAACAAATGGTACACATTTAGTGGAGACAGAATTTTAAACTGATATGAATATTTGATTTGTTATCATCATGAAATACCGATATAATTGTCGATTGCAAAAAAATTATAAAATTAATCGATCACATAGATCACATCGTAAATCGATGATTTAAAGCTATTTTTATTAAGTACGGGGTAACACGCTTCGCTAACAGCTTGAGATATTTTGACGTCTGACATTTCAATTGTCGGTTTCTTACTCTTTTTTTACAAAAATGACATTTCATTGTTAAAATTATTAATCATTTTAAAGATCAATTATCTAAAGAGAGTGGTCGGAGGTTGAGATTGCATTGAATGTCTACTTTGCATCATGGTGGATATGACCCCTTGTTTTTCCTTCTCTCGTGAATATGAACGAGATGACGGACTTAAGAAATATCTGAAACCCTAAAGTCCTGATTAAAGGAAGTGTCGGATCCAGGAGAGTCACCTTCATAATTTCATGTGTTTTAAAAAGCAACCCGTAAAGGAGTAGTAGTTTCCATCATTAAACCTCAGCTTGGGCAGAACTCGCACTTTAAGAAGTAAGAACAGTCATGCTAACTAATCAGAAGCAATTATTTCAAGAAAATGTTCTTGATTTGTTCTTTTCTTCTTTTTGTGTGTGAGTCCTATAAGACAATCTGGTTTCGCAGTGGTGAACAAATGATCACGGCATCACTCGTCAATTTTGTCCGGAACTTATTACACTGCGCATCCTTCTTGCATGTGTAGGGTAACAGTTACTACCATCGTCTGGGAAATTGACTACTTTTTTTTGACAGTTGGAGCTTGATTAGTTGATAATGGTTTCTGTTTCCAAACAAATTTGATTTTACAAACAATAGCTGACTCATTGAGCGTAAAGAACACTTAATTAAAGGAGTTCCCTCTGACAATAGCTATCAAGATACGCTCTCGAAGCCATCCATTCTCAGGTGGATCCTTGGTGACTTTTTGGATCATCAAGCCGATTAGACGGACTAGATGTCCGTTTGTCGGCCAATGATTCCTGACTCAGCAGCAAATAAGACAAACAACACTATTGTTATTTCAAAATTATCAAAATAATAAAAATAACCAAATTTCAAAGTAATTTTAAGGCATTACGCTTACAAATAGTGTTAATTCGACTTTAATTTTAATCACATGAATAATCTTTCATTGGACACACTCCATAGATTTATTTAAACAAAGAATCAATGACAAATTTAGAGGGAGTACATGGCCGTCAGTTGATCCCGGCAAGTTCAATCCAGTTACGGATTTCACATCTTGCATGTGGTTATTCAGTTGGATTCTACCTGTTTTTACACGGCATAAAGACGGATGATAATCAAGACTTCCTGCAATTATTCTTTGAAGATGACCTTATCATCGCTTTCCTTAAGTTGTTTCCTTCTTTCTTATTTGGACTAATTAGTTAGGAATGCTTGTGCTGGGTTTACAAAAAATTGTAAATAAGTATGCTCGTCTCCATTGATATCAAAAAGGACAGGACGCTGTGGAATAATTTGTGCGGATCATCAGATCTAGATGGAGTTTTCTTCCAAACTGAGTGCACCAAGTTCCCACTCTCTCCAGAAACCTCCAACTTACCTGCTATTATTCTATGAAAATTACATTATTGTCGCAACTTAACCGCATAATCGTATCTGCCATTACTCAACTAAAGCTGGATTTGTTGTACGACTGATCGACAACCAACAGTATCGGCAAAAAAATCAAGAAACACACAATTTACTTCGAATTGGGCATGCAAAGAACACAGAATATCATTGATCCTGTGTGTACACCGGCTACAAGCTCCCTTACAATTCCCGTAGTAAGAGATTGGTCAACTTCACGGCTGATCATTCATTTTATCAGTGAACTTGTGCTGTGTCATGGCAAACCATTTGTAACCGAGAAACTAACAACAACATCATCCTCTACATGATTTTATCTCGAACTATTTCCCGCATTCCACCTAAGTCTTACCTTTTTATGAGACACCTCCCAATCTTTTGTAGATCTCCATCTAGGATCATCAGTAGGTGGGCATCCATTAAACAAAAATTCTAGACAATTCTTACATGACTCCCAATTGTAATAATATTACTTTACGCAGAGCCACATTAGCTATAGCTCCTCAAAGCAGAACACACAGTTATTTAAGTAAAGAACAGTTATCATAACTAATCGATGAGTTCTTTAAGAATTAAGACCTCATACATATCGCTCCTAATGTCTCGGAAATAATTGCACGGAACGGATACTGATCGAGAAGGCCCGGAAATTCATCCCTTTATCCACCTTCCTTTTCTCTGCAGTGGATAGTGCCTTTATTCTGGTGCAGTTGATCCGGAGATTATATTTAAAGAAATTGAAGGTCAAGAGAATATTTTTAAATTTAAATTATAAACTAAATTATTATAACAGCTTAAATGGATTTTAATTCCAAAAATTTAAACGACTATAAAATGCAAAGAACTTATCTACCTAAAGACCACGTGACCCAATAAACGGTCAGCTAGTGTTTGAAAATCGGCAAAACATAATTCAAATGGAAAATAAGTTAAATTTAAATATTGACATCAAAGGATTGCTTCGTCATAGTTTTCTTACGAAAGCGAGTCAATTTCGAGTAAATATAAGGGATCCTTGAATGAGTAAATGAAATACAATTTCAGGAAGACAAATAAGACAATTACGGAACCAATGACTCCAAGAGCAATGTAAATATTCCTGATCGTGTGATCTAAAAATAAATAGACGTCAAACTTTCTTTTTCAGCATCTAAATATATAGAAATTTTATACAATATTCGCAGATAAATGTGATAGTCTCACCAGGATTACAATAGCAAGTAGTCCACTTCCAAGATATTTCCCTTTTGAGGCATAAACAACTTCCACGAGAGTACGTTGAATCCCCCCAATTTTCGTAACTTAGTAACGGATGATAATCTCCTGTTCTACTCCAAAGCCATTTTGCTAGTTCCGGAATAGGTAAATCCATATAGTATCCTGCAGTATATACGAGGTCAAAGTCATTGTTCACCTTATCCAATAAGTTGCCAACAAAGTGGTTAATTTTTGCATTTGTAATCGCAATCTAAAAATTATTTTCGCTTATACCAGGTTCCCCTTGGTAAATGCACAAAAATCTCTGGCATCAGCCCAAGATTTGTAATCTTTATAAAGTACGTAGCAGAGTTTGTCAAGCTGGTTGTGAAGGCCAGTGCCATTAAAGTCTCGATTGCATTTAGAGAGAACTTAATAGTATAATTTTTGATACCATTGATAATAAAAATAAAAACCACTAACATCAGTTTAGATATTGCGATGTAATAAATATAACGATTTTATATTATTTTATTGTAAATGTTTGCCAATAAAAAATATTTTTATTATATATTTTAAGATTATATAAATTCGATAGTTTTATATATAAATTTGACCATTAATTAACAAAGTAAACCAATAAATTATTTAATTAAGCGGATTTTAAATCTTTACCAATAGTTTGAGTTTTTAAGTATCGTCAAAGAAGTTAAATTTCACATACCATTGAAGAACAAAAAAATTCGTTATTGTTGTTGTTACCATTAAACAAGTTAAACAAATCTTTCAATTAAGTTTGGCTGCTCGCAAAATTGAAAACGCATTTCCCCTCACGATTTGCAAGGAAATGCGCTCAATGAACCAACTCTTCTCTCACTTCCCCTTTATCTCATAACAATAGTGATCTTTTTTTAATGAATCCTAATGTTTCTATGTAAGATAGTCCAAAAATGAAATTTCAACGGAGACTATTCCTTACCTAAACTAGAGGGGTTCCCACAAATGCGGATATGGACAGAGTTTCTAGATATACCAAATTAGGCGTAATTAACTCTTATTTATTCTAGTATATCCTGGGTTATTAAATACAAGTAAACTGTCGTCTTTGGGTATTTTAACTAATTTTGATAATTAAAGTTAATTAAAAATTGTTATTTGTATAGATATGAATGAGATTGCCTCTTGGGATTGAGTAAGTATCCCTTTGAGATTAAAATCTGAGTCATTGTTTCGCTCATATATCCGCACATGATTGTATTTGATTTAATTTATTTTCTCAATCATAAGCCACTGTTAAATACTCAGAACTAAGTAGGTTATCCTAACACGTTCCAACAATGTACTCTGCTTGCCATGGTTGCCCTCTTTTGAATCCACATAAACGCATAAGAGAAATGACCAATAGAACGACATCTCGCACCATTTTTAAGAATTAATGACTTCAGAAATGTAAATTCTAAGCCGTTCCTCATGGAAATTCACTGCCCGTTTTTTTAGAATTTTATTAAATTAATAGCTCATATGTGTATTTAGCTCGTAAACGAATAGTTTTACTAAAAAATGCGATAATCATGAACTAATGTGATCCTTGAAGCTGATGACTTTTAGCATTTCAATATCAGTTTTGATTAAAGTCGAATATCATCTCACAAACTTTCAATTTTTCGCTCATTTCTCCACAAACAATTAAATGAGCTTCATCCGTTAAACAAGATATAAGTTGGAAAGTACAAGATTATCTGAGAGATCGAGGTCCACAATTATGTAAACTGTTCTTTAATCTTCTAATTCTGCCAAAACTGAGAAATTGAGGTATACTAAAAGTTAATTTCATAAAATGTATTATTTTTGAAGTCTACTAATTCCTCTCTTAATTCAGACTCAAATTTTAGCGAACCTTGAAAACGAAAAAGAAGCTCAGTTTTTGGTGATGATGAGTGTGATGTATAAATTTTCAAATTAAAATCGAATTCAAGAAAGTGACAAATTTCATTTCCTTGGAAATTGTTTTCCTTGTGACGCATTAAAATTCCATACAAAGAACAAATCTGTCCAATGCATTTCCCTTTGATAATAAGTCGATTAATTTGTAAACCTCAGTGAAATAATATACGTTGCACGTTTCTGCATCAATGCAAAATTTCATATAATAATAGGTTTATAGTTTTTAGGGCAATAACTCGCTTACTATGAGCTGTGCTTTTTTAACCCATTCACCACACTAAATTATTTTGCCCCCAGTGCTTCCAGCTCTGTCTCTCGCAAGTAACCTTGGCACAGATCTGCTCCCTCCATTTAATGGGTGGTCTAGCCTTTTACGTCAATACCTCATAGATAATCTGTGCTGCTACAACACTAGGGAGATGTGACCCAGTGACCCTACTGGCTCAACCATCCTTTGAAGGATCTTGCAGGTAACTCTGCGGTCTTCGAGGGAGACATTTTCCATTGCACCGAGAGTCCACGGTTTTTTCAAAGATAAACTGCTATTTTTGCAATTTTTCAAAAATTTGTTAATTAATTATTTTTTTGCTACTCAAATTTGAATCAAGGTAGTCTGCGGTTTTCAACTCCTATTAAGTATTTATATTCGAAATAAACTAATTCGCGTTAAAACTGAGAACCAACAATTCTTTTGAATTTGACAATTTAGCATTAAAACTAATAATTCAAGGTAGTTATAGATCAATTGAAATGGCACCTAGCCGTTCCAAATCCTTGAGGAATAAAGATTTATCTTGGCAATAATTGCACGGGACATGAACCGATCGACAGTCCACTGGAATTTCTCCCCTTTAGCCTTCTCATTTTTTGAAACTGATTGTGGCTTCACCTTGGATAGATGATCTGATCATATAAAGTTAAAAGGAAATTTAAATTCCGTTTAAGTAGCAGAAGCCATTGTGATGCAACGTGCATCTATTATTAAAAAATTTTTTTAATTCCAATAATTTGAACGACTATAAAATACAAAAACTCATCGACCTAAAGACCACGTGCCTCACTAAAAGGTCAGCTAGTGTTTGAAAATCGCCAAATCATTATTCAAATGGAAAATAAGTGAAATTTAAACATTAACATCAAAAGTTTGCTTCATCATAGTTTTCCTACGTAAGCAAGTCATTTTCGAGTAAAAATAAGGGATCCTTGAATGAGTAAATGAAATACAAATTCAGGAGGATAAATAAGACAATTACGGAACCAATGACTCCAAAAATAATGTAAATATTCCTGATCGTGTGATCTAAAAATAAATAGACGTCATACTTTCTTTTTCGGCATCTAAAATATATAGAAATTTTATACAATATTCGCAGATAAATGTGATAGTCTCATCAGAATTACAATAGCAAGTAGTCCACTTCCAAGATATTTCCCTTTTGAGGCATAAACAACCTCCTCGAGAGTACGTTGAATCCCCCCAGTTTTTATAACTTACCCACGGATGATAGCCTTCTGTTCTACTCCAAAGCCATCCCCCTTGTCCTGGAACAAGTCTTTCCACATAGTATCCAGCAGTATAAACGAGGTCAAAGTCATTGTTCATTTTATCCAATAAGTCACCAATAAAGCTGTTAATTTTAGCATTCGTAATCGCAATCTAAAAATTATTTACGCTTACACCAAGCTCCCTTTGTTATTTGCACAAAAATCTCTGGCTTCAGTCCAAGATTTGTAATCTTTATAAAGTACATAGCAGCGTTTGTCAAGCTGGTTGTGAAGACCCGTTCCATTGAAGTCTCGATTGCATTTAGAAAGAACTTGATAGTATAATTTTTGATACCATTGATAATAAGAATTAAAAATAATAGCATCAGTTAAAATATTCTAAAATGAATCTGACTATTTTACATTATTTTATTCTAAACATGTTTGCCGACAAAAAATATTTTTATTAAATATATTTTAAGATTAAAAAAACATATTTTTGTGGTGTTTTCATGTACGTTCTACTGGATTAAATGCTTTTGCAAAATCAAATAACAATAATTGTATAGCGGAGGCAGGAAAGTCGTCTCTCGAGCTTAATGATCCTATTGTCGAAAACCATAATGTTGATGATCATGTCGTCCCAACCAATTTATGTTCCCTTCCAGTTATTGTCGAAGATGTTACTTTTGTCTCTGAAGCTGGATGAGTGAGATAGTTTATGCTGCAAAACAAATGCTTGGAAGATTCCGAGAGATGTATAGAGTCTTATCCTTCATAAATTCAATGCGAAATAGTCTGGACTAACTGTGCGTATTTGGGTTTACTGTAAAAGTTTAGACGCTAAACACGTGGTTAGAAAATGTGAAGAAAATTTCAGTTATCAACTCAATTGGAACTTGTCAACTGCTATTCCAGACAAGTTCTCCCTGCTTCGAAGAGGCAAAAAGTGATGGATGTTCTTTGTTGTTATGGATACAGATAGTCTAAAAACGAGAATTGAGGTTTTATTACAGACCAGATCAGAATTCATAAAAAACTGTCTGCATGTTCGTATAAAGTTTCGACAACATAGTCATCAAGAATGGTATTTGTTACATTTGCATAAGGAAATTTTAGCTGTAATTCCATTTGTGCCGCGTTTTTATGATCCGAGATATTAGTCTCTCCCATCCTCTCCTATTCGATACTAGACTCCGCAGACTGAGGTCTTCCGTCTGATCCCCTTTCCGTGTGGTACAATACAACCTTCGCATTCTTTATCATTTCAATCGCCCGCAATAAAGAGAAACGAGGAAGACTTCAGGTGAGATACAATCTTGGCAAGTTTTTCGTAAAAGCGTCCAAATTTTCCAGGTTTTTATAACTATGTGGGGTGCACACATATTAGTTGTCTATATTTCCCTCTGGGTCCAATGAGTATTGAATAACCCTAATACGATCATTTATCTTTCAAAAGCAATGTAATCCGGAAAATAAATTCTTGTGCACAGGGAAACCCTTTCCATAGATTTTGCAGTCCGATGGGAGTTGGATTACGCTATTGCAGGGGTGTCAAACATGCGGCCCTCATGCGGACCTTATTATACATAAGTTACGGGAACCCCCAAGTGATGGGGAAAAGTTGGTGGCTCTTTTCGTTCCTTTCCGGAATGGATGACATCTTTTGCGGACTTTGACAAGCATAAGTGCGGACCGATTTAATGACTATAAAAACACAGAATTCATTTTGTTATTTTTTTACATTACATTTTTTTTACATGATATGAAATGAGAGTGTTTCAATATAAATGGTAACTTATTTTTGCACAACGGTTGATGGAAAATATATTGTTTGATATGCAACCTGTTAATCGCTATACCGAAAGACTACAACCTAACAAGACATTACCAATCATATAAGTTGATTATTAACCAAGAAGGTCCAATGGGGAAAAATTAACTACGTTACAGACTCAATTCGAAAAACTGCATCAGTTAGTGCAAGCTATGAAATCAGCAGAATGCTTGCAGTGATTGGAAAATCATATTGCGATGGTTATTTCATCTAACAATGCCTTGTAAAACAGCAAAAATTATTTGTCCAGACAACGCCCACTCGTTTAGATATTTCATTGACCAGAAACACTTGCCAAACTCATTAATGAAATGTCTTTGAAACACCACTAAAGTCTGAATTTTTAAAATTTTACTATTTTTTAATTTCGACCGATGAGACAGTCGACGTTGTTGGAATTGCACAATTAGCAATGTTTGTTAGACCCCGTGATTAAGATTTTAATATTTATGAAGAATTTCTCGAACTGGTACCAATGCACGATACAACTAAAGATATTTTTGTGAAACGACTACAAATTCTCTTTGACTGTTTGATTGAAGAAGTCTGTATGTTTTTGCCCCGAAGGTGCTCAGAATATGTTGACGATGCTGTTGTTGCTGCCAAATTGCGAACTGAAATAGAAAAGTTAAATCCCGGGTCATCATTGTTCACTTTATTATTCATCAGCAAAATTTGTGTTAAAAATTTTAAAAGTGGAAAATACGATTAGTTTGGTTACAAAACAGTAAACTATATCCGAAATCATTCCCTCAACCACCGACAGTTTAGTAAACAGCTGATAGATATGAATAACCAGTTCATGGACATTTTTATACTCCAGTTCGCTGGTTATTACTTCACAAAGTAGTTAAAAGATTTTATTTGTTGAGACTGGAAATAATTCTGAAAGCCAAACACAGACGAAATGAAGAGGAGATGAAAGCTTACAAATGGAACTCTTGGAAATCAAATCAGATTCTATACTTAAAGCTAAATATTTGGAGGTTGAAATACCTGCTTTCTTTTCATATTTTCCTGGAAAGTTTAAAAATAATTTTGCGACAGAAATCATTTTTGTTTGGTTCGACATATGTGTGTGAACAGTTTCTCCATTTATGAAATTGACAAAAACTGCTCAAATAACAAGACTCGCTGATGAAAATTTATCCGCTTTAATAAAAGTCGGAACTACACGAATAGCTGAACCTGACTGTCAAAAAAGATGTCAAGTAAATCTCACCAAAAATAAAGGGTGGTGATTGAATAAGTTTCTCTTATCTTTCGGTTTTCATTATAATAAATATATTATATTTTTTACAATTATGAAATAAAATCAATAATATAATTAAATTAACACAGCCAATCTTTATGCTTAGACAAAGATTACAAAGACTCGAAGATAATAAAATATTACACCGGCCCCCTCCTCCAATATACAATCAAACCTCTTTTCCGAGGGACGTCCGAGAATACGATGTGGGCACCACCCCTATCTACCAACATACGATATCCTCTGTCCCTTTCAACCTCTACGTGTTGACAACAAAATGCCTATTTGAATGTCATGAATTAGCACAACGTTCGTCTACAATTCCGGGACAGACCGATCTATGGGAGTGACCAACATATGCTGCGTCCTATTTAATAGCTGCTGGCCTCCTACAAATTAGTGAGGGGGTTACTTAACTAACCTAACTAAAAATAACAAACTTGAAAATATAAGAGATGATTTTATGACTGAGCAAGAAATTTTAAAAAGGAGGAAGGGTCCAGGTGTGGAGTACCCTCCAGAAAACTCCTTAACTCTTTTGTTAATAAATCGTTATTATCATTATTATTATCGTTATTACTGAGCTTGTTTATCAACCAGAGTTAACAGAGAGCTACCGAGAAACTCTGACTCATCTACTGGTTGTATCGGCGAATGTCTCACTAAGAGTTTCCTGGTACCATACAAAGAGCATTATTATTGAAACAGCTTGAAAATATCTTGGCACAAGAGAGAAGACTAGGATGTGCCTGATGCCGTTTCACTTAGAGGTTGCAAATTTGAGAGGAACATAAAGAAGTACGTTAGAGAAAATCAATTGGAGTGATGTGTTAGACATGGCAGAGCAAAAATAAATAAACTGAACTAGAAGCTTTTTCTATTATCAGAGATAAATAAAGTTATCATGCTAAAGGATAATTCACAAATGTACAATCAAACCGAAGAGAATCATTAGTTATCAAAGATGGGAGTGGAAAATTAATATTGAGAGTAACAAGCCGATCTTTCGAGGAGCTTTTCAATGTTAATACTTCATCTATTTGATGGAATGCCAAGACCTTTAGAGGTTAATTCTCATTAAGAAATCAAAATGGACTGCCGCAACTAGGAACCCTGGACCAGATAATATTAACCCAGAATTGTTAAACTAGGAGGTTGAGTGCCTATACGACAAAATGCTAGTAAGTGGTATGTTTCCACCAATCTCGTTTGCATTTAGAATAACTGTTGACTTTTCTTCCGGAAATTCACTTTCCCGTCAATCTATTTTTTGTACGGCCGCAATCTTCTTGGAATTGGTTCAAAAGGTGAATGGGCCCCAGGAAGCATACGAATAGGAAATGGATGGTTCAAAGTACCGCTTGTATACATATAATTCAGGAATGGATGGTTTCCGGGCTTCCATAACCTCTGAGAGGCTTTTCAATAAGATTAGACTTTCTTTCGTTACGACGGTTAGGTGATATTGTAATCTTGCAAACATTATGTTTAGACCACGTGAGGTAAAGACAACGTCGTCTGCATGAAATATCATTTATTGTCTGAACATTTTGGATAGTAGCAGGTTTTATCCACCTCCCACGGTCGGAATTTCATCAATATTCGACATCGTAGGGACTCCTCCACTGGATTAGGGATCTTTTTTGGATGCAGACTAGGCATTGAGAGTCTCCTGAGTTAGGTGGATCCCATGACGACTCTTAATTAATGAGGAAGTTAAAAAACAGAAAGGAAGCATTCGACTAAATAGTTAGGTACGGGAATCTTACTCACAACCGACAAACACTAACCACAACGCACATGGTCTACAATAATGAATTGTACAAAGTGGAAATAATGACAGAGAAATGGTCTATGGACAAAAAGAACATGACGCCAACAAACTTGGAGATCCTATTCAGAAGGAATAATCCAAATTGACCTGGAGACAACCCGACTCCAAGGAGCTTGATTATGATCAGGGAGAAGTACCGAGCCGAGAGCCTGGATTAAATTAGTCGAGTAAGTGACAAAAATAATATGAAATCAAAATTGTTGTTGAAATAAAATATTAGAAATAATTTATTAATGAATGGAAAATTTATGAGGCAGACTAGACAAAACTTCTATATCATGGAATCTGACTGTCCCATCCATTCCACTTGAAGTAAGAACGCCAGGAGGCCAAAACTGAATTTCAGTAATCCCAATATGACGTTTAAGCATGAAATTACGAAAATGCATTCCATTAAATGAAATCACTAAATTATAGTCTGCCATTCTATAAATCTACCATTAGTCACAAATAATCACTCGTATATTGACCAGACTGCAGCCAATTGCGAAGTAGTCTTCATTTTGGTGTATGGCAAAACAAGTGATGTGTCCTTTATCTATCCTCACCAATGAAAGCTGTTCCCGTGATCTTGAGTCCAAAATATACAATCCATCAGAGTTGTGAGCTGCCAGCAAGTAATTGTGCTGTGCGGTGTTCTTCACCTGGTTGAATACTCCATAATTATTCTTCAAAACTAAGAACATAACTTATAAGTCAACGTGTTTGTACGGCTTCTGAGGTATCAACAGGTCCCACGTGAACAGAACAGTACAATCATTCGAATTGCCGACAAAAATCATAGTGCTGGAATTCAAAAAATAGTCGAAGACATCCTAGACTTTGAAATTGAATTTTTCATCCATTCATAATGTCTGTCCATAGTAGTTTGCAAATTCTTCGTAGCTGTCGTAACACATCCTTGCAAGCATATATTATGTCATTGGCACAAGCAAGAGTTATCGAATTTTCGTCCGAATCAATTGGAATATCTTGCAATAATAAGTTAAAAGGGATGGTGATAAGGGGGAACCCTGAGGCACGCCGTTTGGAAAATTTTTTGAGACCAATTGCCAGGATTTATTCGAATTTTCCTCTTCTATTCCAGAGCCAATTTTATCGAAATGAAATTCAATACTTCATTTGCTTTTTTATATCTCTAATATTTGCATTCTGTAAATTCTTCGATTTCAATCGTGAATATCCGTATTAGATTATATTTCTTATGTTCACATTTACTAAAGGTGTGCTAGTACCCAATTTTTTTAGAATTTGAAAACAATTTTTGATTGTTTTAGGGGAAATAATTTGTCTATTAAAGTGGACTTTGAATATTTTAATTATTCCCAAAAAGAAAATGAATCATCTATTTAAGAAATTTGGAGAAACATGCAACGTGCTTTTGATTCGGTGGCGTTAAAACTCTCGAGTTGGCAAAAATGTCGAAAGGAAAAAAGGAGAAGGGTCACTTGCGTTACCTGATGGTATGAATGTAATTCTTTCCATATCCGAGAGCGTTGTGGCAGATGACCCAAAAGAATGGGCGAGGCAGGTAGTCCTGCAGGTACGTAGCAGGCTATCTCGAATACCCTTGAATGGTTGGCCATACTTGGCAGAGCTCTGCAGTGGCAGATTCAGTACTGCTATATCTGTGAGTGAACTTAAGAAAATGGCTGTAGGCAAAGAGGGTACTGGTCTAAAGGGGCGGGACCAGGTGACCACAACTGTCAAAGAGAGCACGAGCACCAGAGTTGTGATACGTTGCAGCTCAAGCATGTTTATGAGGTCTTCGCGCGAAATCTCGTTGCAGCGGCAGATGTCCCACTTGAGGACCGTAGATTTACCCGCAAGATTCCTCATTGTAAGGTTAACGGTGTAGTGTTAACCTGCATCAATAAGGCTGTGACTTATGCGGTGGAGGCTAAGCCAGTATGGTCACTAGGTGACATCTCCCTAGTGCTGTATGCAGCACAGATCACCTATGAGGAATTTACGGACAAGCCCAGACCACCCAGTAAATGGAGGGAGCAGATCTGTGCCAAGATTGCTTGGAGACAGACTGAGCTGGAAGCACTGGAGGGGCACATAAGTAGTGTGGCGAGAGGGTTAGAGGAAAAGCACCGCCTATAGTAAAGGGGCTAATTAGTAAACCGTGTTCTCAAATGGGACCTCAAAGAGTTGAGGAGGGAAAAGGTGGAGTTAGAGGGGGCAATAATGGTGTATAAGAGGAAACTCTATACACATGAAAATCGATGTAAGAGAGAGAAAATAATCTGTCTGAGTTTAATCGCAGATTATTTTACCGTCGCTTACACGAAAATGGCCATAGTGTATGTTCCCAGCAGGACGCGGAAATGCTTTCCACATGGGGTAGTATGTTTCACGATGTTTGATGCAGGGAGAACATCGGAGAGCATATAGGAGTTTGGGCAAACCGATGCTATTCTTCAAAAGGAAGAACGCTGTATGACCATCGAGTAATGAGAGATTCTTCGTGACTCATCCTTTTTTGTTAGTAGATGGCTCCGCAGTTCCTTTTCGTCAAGTGGGCACCCAGGAAAATATGTCCTGGGTACGAAAGTAATTCCAGGTAGTACCGAGTTGAAAGACTCGACCACGTTGATAAAATCAAAATCCGAGTATGTGATGTTTACTAGCTTCGATTTCTTTATATTTGTCTCAACTCCGAGGTTTCGTTGTGCCGGCACGGGATGTGACAGCAGTTCATAAACTTTTTTCCACAACCCTCCAATTGTGACGTCATCACGATACCAGAGGTTCAGTTCCGCGTTGATAGAGCGAACAATTTCATCGATGGCCAGAGCAAAGAGAAGTGGATCAAGTGGGTCCCCTTTTTGGACTCCAGTTTCCGAATAGATAATCTTGTCCCCGAAAACCAGTGAAGAATTGGTTCCGTAAGCGAGATAGACAAATGGAATAAGTTCCGGGGCTCGTTTGCTAGTAGTTTCGAGAATTTGATCCCTCCGCAGTGAATTGAAGGCATTGCAGATGTCAAACCTGATTCCCATATTTGGATTTTGTTCGTTTTTCTGTCCAAAAAACACTTCGCAGCATGCACTGCCGCCTCGCATCTGTTCTTACACCAACCCCCAGTTGGAGGGGGAAATTCTTCAGATATTTTCGGACAGACGATACTGCATGCGATTTTCGCTGTCAGTCTTCTGAAATAGTTGTCGACCGCAATGGGGCGGTCCCCACCTTCGGGTTTTTTGAAGGCTAGTAGATGTGCACAAAAAAGAAGTTTCCTTGCGTGGGGAGGAATATCTCCTTTCAAAATACGCATAACCAGTTTTGTAATTGATTTGACAAAGTTGCAGCCAGCTTCTGCAGTACCCTCCGCCGTAAGATCCTTGATGTGAGCAGGCCGCAAGCCATCGATACCTCCACTGCTACTCGCCGCAAACGACGAAATGCCGCGTCGCACTTCGCCTTCGGTGACGGTCATCCTTGACAAATTTCCCGGAAGCACGAATGGGCGGTAATCTGCCGGAGGACATGGATGTTTTCGTCTGAGTATTTCCAGCACCTTAGGTGTCGCAGCCATAACAGTTTCGTCGCTGGCGACGACGCGCAACGCCGCTCGGACGTCGCCTTGGAATAGTTTGCGGTTCACTCTCTCTCCAAGTTTGTCCGGGCCATTCAAATAAACAAGAATGTCTTGATTTCATGACTTCCGTCTTGGTGAGAGAATGCACATAGAAAAGCTGGATGTTCTTCATTTTTTAGGAAAGGGAGTTCCCAAGTGTCGTGCTTTCTCCTGTATTCCGTTGATCTCCTTTTGAGACAATAAATGGAATTCCAAGGGCCATCGGGGCAAAACTGAGGAGTTTTAGCCAGGCCTCCAGGTCGTCGGATGTGAGAGCATCGTAAATTGCAGAGGCCAGGCATGTAGCCGCGGGGATCCGGACGGGTCTTGGGATCGTCCTGGCTTTTCTTAGATCCGACAAGAAGAACAAGAGGTTGTCCATATCATTGAAGTCTAGAGGCTCATTTAATTCGACGTACTCGTTTGGAATGATCTGGATCAGATAATTTGGACGCGTCTATGTCTGAGATTCCCCAAGAACTCTGTAACACAACGAGATTGGAAAAACTATTTAACAACCTAGGATTACCGGAAAGAGGTTAAGAGTTAATTAACGTCTCCATATAGTCGGAGTCAAATCCATCCTGTCCAAGGATCACGTCCATCCATATCATTCATTGTGGGAACCTCTTCAGTAAAGTAGGGAATATTTAGATTCTTTTTAGATGTCTACCAGGCATTGTCCTGAGATAGGTGGATCAACTGATGCCTCTTATGGTTTAATGAAGACACAGAGCAAATGGAATCCGTCGACCAGGGAATCGAACCACAGCTAATTGCGACTCACAGACATCCATTTTATTTACCCCCATCCCTTCAAGTAAAAGAAAGCGGTCGGGAGCAGAAAGTAACTGCCAAAAGCGAACGCTTCCAAAGTATGTGTGGTGTGGCGGAGATATCCAAGGATGAGACAAGAGGTGGTCCTTAGTATGGATTTGAAGTAAATTGATATTTTATTAAAGTATTCAGCGAATAAATTGACATTTTATTTGTTAAATTAATTATCGAAATATTTGAATAAAGTAGACTACTGTGTGATGGATGATTCTTTGGACACAGTCAACTACGGCGAGTATTTTACAAAATTCGCTACAGAATCCACTAACTCTATTAAGGAGCAGTTCAATCTCGTCAGAACGACCCAAGAACATCTCGATTCGACGATAGACAGCCTTATCTCCCAAATTTGTGTAGCAGAATCCAAGATTTCATCACTGATCAATGTTGAATCGTACGCCAAGCGACTTTCGGCTTGTAAACGAAGAATTTTGTCAGTGAATACTACTGTTAGGAATATTAATGTATTTCTGTCCCTTATTTCAGAGTAGATTACGCCGAATGGAGTCGACTGTGATAGAACTTGTCAATGCTAAGAGGCTTGAGGTGAATGAGATTGATGCTAAACTCACCTCGTTGGAAAATTTAAAATAAATTGTTATTTTTTTATTTTCGATAATTATTTTTTCGTTGAGGTGGTGACGTGCCTCTATTACACAAATGTCTGAAACGCACTTAAAGCGCTTGGAGGAGCTTAAAATAACATCTTTCAATCTAAGAGGGATCAGCAAGGAGTGGAAAAGAAACCTGTTATGTTCGGATCTGGAGAGATATGGTGCAGACGTGAGATGCCTACAAGAGACAAAAGTACATGGAGACTATAGACTCATTTTACTACCATCGTCATCAAGACACTATGCACATGGGATTGCTGTGCACAAGAAACTAGTTCGTGGGATACATCGGTGTGGGAAGACACGGAAGAGGGATCAGGAACCTGCCGGGGGTTGTTCTGATAAATTTCTCCCGGGCATTTGGTCTATTCCTGTGTAACACTGCGTTTTCGCATGCTGCACGACAGAAACTAAAAATTCAGGATAACAAAGGGAATATGATTTTTGACGCTACGGAACAACCCGAACTTATTTTTTGAACGAATCTTTGACGGGGAAAGGTGGACCTAATCACTGGTAATGCAGGAAATCTTGTAAATGAAATCACGGTGAGCAGTTATGAAAGCAATAGAGAGACTGAAGTGTAATCGCTCGTCAGGACCGGATGACATAAGTGCTGAGTTACTGATGTATGGCCCCAAAACCCTGGTGAAAATCGTGGTCAAAGTATTATGTCACATGGGCCAAGCGTTACCTATGGGCAGCCTGTTACATTAACCTTGAACCAAGATTAACTTCAATTAATTATATAAATGATTTATTAACCATAAAAAATTAAATTTAAGTAACTTTTTTTAGTCTACTCATTAATACAGTCGATATTTCTCCTTTCGAATTTTTTATCTATCAAATTAAACTATTTAAAACTACCTCCACGCGATTATTCGATAAAATATTAATTATTTCTGCAACTGGATAATACTGAGACTCAAACTTATCCAGTCGCAATAAGGGATTTGTTTCAAAGTCCTTTTTAGCCCGAACCTATTTATTAATGTTTTTGATTCATACTTTATCTCCCATGTTAAAAGTATATTTACTATTATGAACATTCATTTTCCTGTTCATAGCTTTGTAATAATTCAAATTTTCTTCAATCGATTTAATTTCGAAATTCGGACACAAATTATCTGACTGGGAATTATCTAGATATAAATTTTTTAAATCAAACTACGTGAATTTTCAATAGATTATGGAGTCGAACAATTAACCAAATCGTCAATTTGTTCTGGAATCGCACACTCATCACTTAAATTATCTAAGTCATAATGTGATATAAGCATAACCATTAATTATTGAATTTATTCCCTTAATTCCTCGATATCTTTCGAAAGGACTTTCGTTAGAAAATGAATGGACCGATATGTTGTAACTGTAGACAGCACTTTCTAATTCATCAAGCCACTTTTTTTCACTGTTATCCAGCATTTTTGACAACTTCCTCGTGATCGTCTGATTCTTTCGACAATTCCTTGTGCTCGTGGATTGTTAGGCCTTCCGTGAATTTGCTTAATGTTAAAATCTCCGCAAAGTTTTGTTATTTCTTGATTTTTAAATTCAGAACCATTGTCCGACTGAAGAAATTTACATGGCCCATTCAGGCGGAACAAAGATCTTAAGTTTTCACATACTTTGCAGACTTCACAATTTCGAATGACTTTTCTGATAATCTCATTCTTTACAGTGAAGTATCTTTGTCGACATTCATACTCAATTTTATTGACTCCTCCGTGTGAAAACTCGTGCAACGATTTCGCAACATGCTCCATTTCGGTTTCATTATCCAGGGATATGACTAACTTGGGATCAGTTGATTTAAGATAGTCTAAAATTATTGAAAATTTACAATACCTGTCATTGATAATAGAAAAATTCTCTATCTTCTTTACAAGCCTATATTTTCGGTGTCTCGGAAGATTTTCGGGAAATTTATCATGCAAAGCATCTTTTAAAGTTTGATATTCAACGCAATCTTTCACAAAACCCTTGTAAGAAGCCATTGCAACAAAATAATCTTCCATGCTATAAATCACGCTGGAAATCTAGGTTTACCGCTATAAAAAATAAAATCTTTATAATCATAACATTTATGAATAAAAAACTAATTTAACAGAATTAAATCACGATATAAATCGGATATATAAAATTAAATGTCGGATAATCTAATGAGAGACTCATCCTCACCTTTGTCGGTCTGGGATCACTTAGTTAGATGAGAATTTTTATTTCTTTCTTTTGACCCAGTGATCCTGGGGGTAATAATAATAATAATGTCGGATAATCAAAAGACCTTTTCAAGGTCGAAAAAATGTAACAGGCTGCCCATGCGTTACGCGCCGCCCATGTGACATATTAAACGAAATGTTTGCAACTAACGACCTTCTTCCGTTGGGCAAAGGAATTCTGGTGCCGATTCAAAAACCGAATAAAAGGGTGGGCCTGTGGAAAACCTGCGCCCAGTCATCCTACTCAATACGCTAAGAAAGGTCCTTGCTCTGGTGGTGCTGGATCGTGTGCAAGAGCCTGTGAATGAATTCCTGTTCTCGAGCCACAGTGGATTCAGGAAAGGCAGATCTACCGCTGATGTGGTCTGGGGGCATAAGTGGCGTTGTGCCACTTACCAAAGATTTGAGAGTGCGACTACAATTTTGGGGATCGACATGTTGAGAACTTTCGAGACAATTCGCCGAGGAAAGCTTTATTGCTGTTTTGCGGGATTCCTTAATAGAGATTCTGTCAGGATAATAGAAGTTTTATTGTCGAACACAGAACTAACGAGTTATGAGTACGTCGTCCAGAAATTTTTCGTGTTGCAATCAATTCGATTACGTCAATTTTTAATTTGTCTTTTAACAAGAACGTCATCCCATGCAAATGGAAGAACTCACTTATAATACCCGTCCTAAAACCAGGAAAACCGAAAACCTTACCTTCTTCCTACCGTCCAATTTCATTAACGTGCGCATCATCGCGCCTAATGGAGAAACTCGTACTCTGGAAAATTACCCCCATTTGCCCGACTGTCACTTTTAACATGGTTTCAAATGTGAGCGTTCAACTACGACACACTTGATTTCACTGTCTCAATTTATATCAGAAGGGTTCAACGAACCGAAACGCCATTTACGGACAATAGTGATTTCCCTGGACATACAGAAGGCGTCCGATTCTGTTCCGAGAACATTACTAACAAAAAGGTTTTTGACACCACCATTCAGCCGACTTTGAAAAGATGGGTAGCCAATTTTATCTCCGGAAGAAGAGGACGTGTCTGTATAGGCCACGCAAGATCGAGGTCCCGTCTCCTACCAAATGGCGTCCCTCAAGGTTCGCCCCTCTCTCCGGCGTTATTCAATTTATTCCTAAACGATTTACCCTGCCCTGGAGGACCAGATTCAATGCTTCTCACATTTGCTGACGACCTAATTGTCGCTAGCAGGAACAAATTCGTGGGTATAGCAAAATCAGAGCTTCAGTCACATATTAATGACCTGGGAGTTTGGTTGAATTTGAATCTTCTCTCCATATCCAGGGATAAATCAACGTATACAATCTTCACCACAGTCAGAAAAGAAAAACATACACTGGATCTGAACATTTATGGAGACTCTTTACCATTACAGATTTATCCAACTACTCTGGGAGTGACTTTCGATTCTTTGATGACATTTTCTCGACATGTGAAGAACGTCATGACAAAGGGTCTCAGGAATCTAAATATAATCAAACCGCTTTTAAAGTCACGGGAATGCGCTGTCGTTTTGTTCAAAACCGACGGTAGAGTATGCTTGTGCCTCATGGGCCTATGGAGCTTCAATATCCAATTCATACAAGATCAACTCCCTAACAGGCAAACTTGCACGTCTAACATATTTACCTCCCGATCTTTTCCCCCAATGCTTGACCACTCCGCAATCAAAAATAACGTCTTCGGCTTCATCGGTCTGTGTGATCAAGAAGCAAGTCGTTTCTTCCATTCAAGGCTGGAGGCTTCAAATACACGAAATTTGGGGAAAAAACACACCCCTCTTCAAACTCTAATGAAAGATGATCGTCGTCTATTCAGGAAAGCCATGGGTACTCTGGAGGAACATAGGAAAAACCTCTCGATCCTGTTGAGGCGTACCGGGATCACTTAATTAGTTGGTTTACTCCTTTTTTTGGTGTTCCCTTTTCGAAGTTATTAAATAAATAATAAGGAATTAGGAAACCCATACGGGGGACTACCAGTCTCTCCTAAAAGACAACTCGATTGAATTACTCGAGAAACATTTTGAAAGGCGGTGAGGTCGCTGACGGTCCACCTGAGGAGAGTGCCGGAGTCACTAGAAGCTGGGATCACTTAATTAACTCACTTTGGCACTTTCTTTCTTGGTATTCTATCTCCCCTATAGCCTAACGGTGGAATCCTCATTCTATTTGCTGGCGACTTATCAGTTCGATCCCATCAGTTAGGGATACAAGTCATCGAGTCCAGTAAATACTGGAATAGGTCCTCACCTTCATAGATTTTCTGAATGAGGAACGTCATGGATACCTAGTTAGGCTTAACGACTAGGCTTAGGTCATACAGCGCCCAGAGTTACCAAATAATTTTTCGTGGATAAAATTGAACCTTTTAATTTTGACTTTCTTTCAGTCGAATGGGAATAATTAATTCTCCGTGAAATGTAAACTAACAAGTCCTTAATAATTGTCTTCCAATTTTGTATTTTCCATAATATCATCATTTCTCCCCCATCTTACGGGTTTAATCAGGACTTTATTACTCATACACAGGAGCACGTCAACATAACCTCATGATGGATGAAGTATAGTATGGATGGACGAAGTGGTGGACTCAGGAAACCTCGGAAAGTCGACGTTCTAAAGAAAGGAAATGCCTGTAGGATCCGTGTTCGGGCCTCGTTAAGTCTAAAATTGTATTAACTGGAAGGATTAAGTAAATTACATTCTCATGCGACCCCCTAAGTTCATCCAGAACCAAGAACACAACTACCTCTTATCCACCCAAAATTATAAATGCCAAGATTAACCCAATTAAGTTAATCCTCAATTATGATTAACTTCCATAACAAGCCTGATCTCTGTAATCTCGAAATCACCACTTTTGCCAAATAAAAATGCATAGAACTCAACTCCCCAAGAACTGGAGAAATTCCCTATTATCGACTTAATGTAGTGCCTGTCTCTACACGTGGTCGGAATCAAGGTTTAGACTCAACCTCCCGAAGGGTCGTTATGAGTTTTTCTACTAGCACTGATCGTTTGTGTAAAATTTTGAGAATAAATTTATAAAAATTAAAAATGTTCGATCTCTTCAATGAGGATCTCTTCAAAATCACTTAGACGTAAGTGGCTACTCCGGTTGAGTCATGTAAAATTTTTTGAAGTCGAGAACCATTCATTGGAGCTCGATCATGACAAAGCGATGATTCATAATAATGTCACTTGGGAAATATGACATTCTGGCCTGAATAGTGACTCCCGTGGCTTCACCACATCCGGTTAACAGAACGAGGATTTCAAATTGGGCGTTTTCATCCCAATTTATGATCAGTGTAAAGGGGACTTTCCTGAGTGATCAGGTGGGGGACAAGAACTGGGGTACAGAATTCAATATCTTGGGAGACGTTATCTTCCCCAACTTCCATGTTTATAGAATCGAACAAAACCGTCTCATTTTCGTCAGTCACAGTGGAATACAAATATTTGAGTACAACTTGGCAGTCAACTAGTCCGGTGGACTGCATATTGGCTGCCCTGAAAAGAGTCCCTCTGACATATTACAGCATTTTTAGAGAACAAAATGGTTTGTGCCCGATTGTTATTTTTGGAGAATCTGTCATACATCATTCCAACCATCAGAACTTAAATAATGATTCCAATACAGGACTGGAAGACCAAGACAACGTATGAACTGAAGCAGCTCTATTTAGTGTGACGATGCCCATTATCCGATGGTCCAGTCTCTTTTGAATAACTGATACCAAAAGAACCCGAAAAAGAGCCAGGATATTATAAAGACGATGGAATATATGAGGCATACTTTCCACCAGGACAGATGTGTTGTAAATATCCTTTATTTTCCTGGTATACCCAGACATCCTCATTTTATATTTGGGTTCCTGTTCATCCATATTATATTTGTGTCCATCAGAAACCGTCAATCAACTTATAAGAATAGCGCTATGATAAACCGATAAAAATTAATTCTAAATACTCAATTAAATATGTCATTTTTGTGGAATCGTCTTGTCGAAGCACTTTACATCTGCCGTCCAGTCGGACCCACTTAGTGAAAAAATGTTGGAAAAGCGGTGATTCCACAGCACCTCGTACGACTTGTAGGAAGTACGGGACTTTACAGAATGGCCGATTGACTCGCTGATCCCAGTAGCGATGGCGATTATCTCACAACCCTCAAAAATGAATGAAGTTCTGGTATATCGGTAAAGTGGACTTGTTTCGTCGATTAAATGGGTCACTGTTATAGGCCATCCGGAATCACAACAGCTCGAATCAAAGTTTGTGGACAGTCGTTTGAAGTAAAACGGAATTATCTCCCCCTCTCGAGTCTTCCTTGAATATACGAGAAACATCTTGACGCTTGTGGCGATTATCTGAGACTTTTGTAAGTTGAGGATTCGACAGATCAGATATCGACGTCCATTTCTTTTACAGACAACTGCATTTTTGGAGAAGGTCCACGTCTTTGCCCGCGAAAGAGGGGATGAAATCTTCATGAAGGCCAATCCCAGAGTTATCGACTCGATATAAATTCCAAAAATCGTCTGCAACATCAGAATAAGTCCTGAAGTATAGCATTGGTTCCCAATAAACATATCTCCGTACCCCACAGTGCTCTGGGTCACTATTGAGAAGATCATGGCTCCTAAAAACCCTTTCAAATTGTAAACACACGTGGTTTTTGAATCGCTGTGGATAACAACGAGATACCAGATAACGGCAAAAATATTCCAGACGATCACATAAACGGTCAAAAGAAAGACGAATATGTAAATCCACTTCCACATGAGGAGGGTGGTCACAAAATCATGGAACAAATACTTGGTCTTAGACCCTGATATTTGCAGTTTGAATTTCCCCCGTTTGTCCACCAATCTGATGTCTGTTCGGCCAAAATTTATATTTCCGTCAAAAGAAAACGCATTTCTGTTTTTTAGAATCGCTTCTGTGACGGTCATATAAGTGGAGGTATCATTGTCTATGGAAGCCTACTAAAAATTCCCCAAATACTAACGTTACTCGGTTTCTCTGTGAGAGGAATGTGAGTTAATGCTTCATAATTAATTTCAGACCTTGTTATTATAAATCTGCTTGGCTGCATTATTTTATATCCTTTATTAAATTTTAGATTAAATTTAAATATTTTTAAATTTATAATTTTATTTAAATAATTATTAATTTTTTATTTCTTCAATCTATATTCCAGTTTTTAATAAATAAATAATAATATTCCAGTTTTTAACATTCTTGGTTAGCAGTTGTGGAACAAGGAACGATCCACTGGCCAACAAACGACCTTTTTCATGGTATCCTGATATTGGACGGTGGATTCTAATAACTCCAGAGGACCATTGGTCAAATAATTAGCGAAGAATCGGTAAAATTACAGTATCTCTAATATATGGGATTCGTATCAGTATCGGGGACCAAAGGAACTCAGAGATCATTGTTTAGTTAACTTTACCCCTTTATTTGATCTCTGTTAATAATTCAAGTCCCTTATCATAATTACTGTCATTTCTCATATATCAGGGATATTATCAGCAATTTTAAAGATATCAGACTATATCAATGATTATCACATAAACAGTGATACTAAAGATCCGTTTGAGGAACATCACTGACATTCTTTGGTCGACACGGACCAATGGCTTCGGTTTTATGCGTTTCGGCAAGTAACCAGAAAACCCAAGTGGAAACAAAGTCGCTCATTGGGGGAATGTCAGTCGGTCTGACAAAAGGTAATCCGATCGATTCGCAGAGGCACTTTTTGAAAAAAAATAATTTACTCTGAGATCACATGTTAGTCGCCTTCAACATCTTCTTTCTCGGAGTTTTAATAAATGTGCTAATGTTTGCCATAAGAGGGGATAATCTAAGTAACTTTAATGCTTGTTAGCTTTTTTTTTTTTTTGCTTGTTAGCTTAAGTAATTGTTAAATGTGTCTGAATGAATAAAAATTGACGAATAATAAATGGAATTTTTGGAATTTTAATATTTTTATTGGAATATACTAAAAAGAACAAAGTCATATTAGTGCTGCCAATGTCGTGGGGTAGAATCCGAAAGATTTAATTTTCAGCGAATTCTCGTCAAACAAATCCCACCCTTGATGCGACGAGTAATTCTGACACGACAAGGTATTTAAAAAAATCTTCCCACCCTTACCAAATATTGTAAGTTTGGGGATAAGTGCTGTTACTCAGTAACCGTAAATTCGACTCACATTGTTGCCTACTTGGTCGAAGGATTTCCTTCTTCCAGGTGATCCTTCGAATCCCCTTTTCGACAAGTTCTTCAACTACCTTTATAAATTATCTTCCACTTCTCACGTTCAATATCCAGAAGACTATTTTTAATCTTTAATCACTCTCGATATCTTGAAGAACAGAGAAAACATCACATATAGGACCCTCATCCAGAAGACCCCAGCGAATATGAATAAAGCAATCGAAATCATATACCGTCAGACAATCGCGCCGGCCGTGGAATATGCCTCTGCTGCGTGGAGATTGGCGTTATCAGAGCCACTATCCAAAACTAAACTTACTGCAAAGAAAAACAATACGTATACTGGGACCACAATGTGTAACAAAAATACCTCCCCTGCTGACGGAATCTACAACTCGTAAATGTGGTTCCGAATTTCTCCGCATTTGCGAGGAAGATAGACACCCACTAATCCTCTCACTTATTATTATTGTGGCACTTTCACAAAAGCCATAATGATTATAGCCCCGCATGTGCAACACTCAAAGAAACAATATTTATAGTTAGTCTTTTCCATCTTCCTCTGTCGAATGCGAGTGATCTCAATTCGTCCAGGTCGTCCCCGTCTTTAGATTTTTTCTCACACGATTTAGGTTTTCGTTTAGGCAGTCAAAAGTGTCGATTTAGGTCGTCCGCGGAAGGGTTTGTCGCACTGTCAAAGTAATCTTTCATCGCTTTGTTAGCGGGTGCGTCCGGGTTCATTCTTAGTACATGCCCAAATAGCCTCCATCGGACATCTATCACATCCTTGATGATGTATGTACACATACACTTGTTGTAGATACCAGTGGTTGATATTCTACGTGGCCACTCCATTCCGAGTAAGCTTCTTAGTTGCCTTCTATGGAACGAATCCAGTTTCAATAGTTCGTTAAAGGAACTTCCCCATGTCCCAGCGTTATACAGTAGGATCGGTTTCACAAACGCGTTGTAAAGCCTGCATCTGATGTCAATTCCAAGTCCTTTGGCCCTTAGCCATCCTTTCTTCAGTTTAGCCAGTGTTTTCCTCCTTAGTACATCTTCAGCGTCTCCTAGTAGAGAGCCGAGCTTATTAGTACGTCTCCATCTTTCATGAGTAATATCGTCTTCTCTTTTGATTTCCGTAATTTCAGTTTTGTCAACATTTACGCTGAGAAACCATTTCTCAAGCTCCGCAGGTGCATTTTCTAGTAGGTGTTGGAGTGTTGTAACGTCCCGTGAAACGAAATCCACATCATCCGCATAAGATGTCTCTTCTATTTCTCCTATACAGCATTTACGGAGGTCGCGGAGTGCAGATTCAAGGTATATGGTGAATAGTAAAGGGGAGAGGGAATCACCCTGGGGTGTCCCAATCGTTGTTTTGAAACTGCAGGAAGTTGCTCCTTCTGTCCTCACTGATAGTCTTGTGTTCACAAGTAGTAGTCTGATTATCCTAACCGACGATTTATCCAATATTTGTACAACCACAGCTATCAGTTTCTGTCTAGTTATTGAGTCAATAGCTCTGGAGAGATCTATTTCCAAAACGGTGTTGGGCTTTTGAATCTTTGTTTTGTTACACAGCGCCATCTATGGCTCCATACAATGTCCGCCGAAGACCTCCCTTCTCGGAAACCCACTTTGACTTGCTGGTAGGTATAGATCTGCCACACCTTTTATCCGACTTAGTACAATGTTTGGCAGCACCTTGCGTATCGAATTCAGAAGTATTATCGGGCGGAGATTTTCTACTGGTCCTTTTGATTTGTTCGGTTTTTGTATGGATATTAATAGTCCATTTCCAAGTCCTAGATCGGTATTAGTATCAAATGTGTCATTTAGGGTTTTTGCAATTGTGTCGCTAAGTCTTTTTGGCCCATATTTTAGGAGCTCAGGGCTTATGTTGTCCGGCCCAGCACTCTTGTTGTTCTTCAGTTTATTTATCGCTAATTCCACCTCTTCCACTGTGATTGAGATTTTTAGCGGCTTTGTTTCTCCCTGGAAAGGGGAAAGTCCTTATTTTCTTTATTCAACAGTGTTTCGAAGTGTCGTGCAATCAAATCTGCTTTTTCTTTCGGGTTACCCACGAATTTTCCATCTTTGTCTTTGATGTGAAGGTGTTTTGTCCTTTCTTTGTCCGCAGCAGCCGCAAAGCCGCATACATCCTTGATTTGTCCTTTAGGCATTCCACATTTTTAATATTATTATTATTACAGCACTTATCGCCTTGCCATAATAGTTATAGCAAAGCATGTGCAATACAAGAAACAATGTTATTAGTTAGCCTCTTCCATCCTCCACGGTTACACGCAGTCGATCTCAGCATGTCCAGATCGTCTCCCGTCTTTAGGCATTTCTTCATCCTTTGGAGGTCTTTGTGCAGCATGATAGGTAGGGTCATCCTTGGTCTGCCACGGAAGCATTTGCCCTCGAACATGAAATGGTCCTCCATCGCCACATTAGCCGGGGCAGCAAGATCCATGCGTAGTACGTGACCAAACAGTCTCCACCGGGCGTCAGTGATTTCCAGGCTTAGAGGCCTACTCTGCATTTTTTTGTAAATACCGGTATTCGAGATTCTGGCTGGCCACTGCATGCCAAATAATACTCTAAGCTGTTTTCTGTGGAACCCATCGAGAGCCATTGATTCCGCACCTGTACAGGCCCAAGTACCAGCATTGTATGTCAGTATCGGTTTCACAAATGCATTGTACATGCGTATCCGCAGATTGACATCTAGTCCTTTCAGCCATTCCTTTTTTTGTCCGGTGCATTTCCAGCAGATGTGTGAGAGCTTCTGTATCCTCGGATATAAAATCCACATCATCCGCGTATACGACTTCGTTTATTTTTCCTTCATAGCAAGTTCTTAGATCCTTTAGTGCAGCTTCGAGATATATCACAAATAGTAAGGGGGAGAGGGAGTCTCCCTGAGGAGTGCCGATTGTAGTTTTGAATGGTCGGGATAGAGTTCTCCCAATTCGGACTGACAGTTCAGTACTTGAGAGAAGTACTCTGATTATCCGTAGCAATGATTGGTCCACAAATTGATGAAGGACAACCATTAGCTTGTGTCGGCTAATGGTGTCGAAAGCTCTTGACATATCGATCCCCAGGATGGTCGTGGCATTTTTGTATCTTTGAGCCGTTGCACACCGCCACCTGTGGCTCCACAGAATGTCCGCTGTCGACCTTCCTTCACGAAATCCACTATGGCATGCTGATAGGTAATTTCCTGCAGGATGTTTTAAGCGGTCCAAAGCAACAGATGCAAGAACTTTTCGTAATGTGTTTAACAATATGACTGGGCGTAGGCTTTCTAGTGGTCCCTTTGGTTTGTTAGGCTTTTGTATAGGTATCAATGTCCCTTTCCCCAGTGGTAGGACAGAGTTGGATGTAAACATTCCATTTAACAATGTCGCAATGGTTTCGAATAGACGCATAGGTCCATATTTCAGCAGTTCGGGAGGGATGTTGTCTGGTCCAGCGCTCCTGTGATTCTTTAGCTTACTGCACGCACTCTGAACTTCCTTAGATGTGATAATTGTTTCCAGCATCCGCGGTTCTCCGATGAAAGGGGCCAGTTCTTGGCCGTTCGCATTGAACAGTTTTTCAAAATGGGCAGCAATCAATTCGATCTGTTCGTCTGGTTTTAAGATAAGTTTCCCCTTCCCATCCATAACATGTACTGTCGCTTTTTTCTTTCCTCGCATTAGTCGGACTGCAGCGAACATTTGTGCATTGTCCTTTAGTTGCTCCAGCTCTCTAAGATGTGATAGGAAGACATCCTTCGAGTGTTCATTATTAAGCTTCATGATTCTTCTCTTGATAATATTTCGTTCAGTTCGTAGTTTGTTTTTGATATGTATATCCGTCGTGTTTAGACTCTGTATCCATATTTCTCGTTGTTGTTTTGCCAGTAATAAGGAGTCTGGATGGCCAAGTGACATATTTCCGGTTGTCTGCCGTCTCACTCCAAGGTGGGTGTTTGCGGCAAGGCAAATAATGCTTTTGGTCTGATCCCATAGGTCTTGTATAGTCATATTAGCTGGTAATGTATATAGGTGGTTCTCTATATGTTTTTGGTAGTTTGTCACCAGCAGCGGCTGAGACCAGAGCTTCTCAGTCATATATACATGGGTATGGTAAGGTGGTAGCGTTTTGCTTAGACTCAGGTTCTTCCTGCCAATGTAGTATTTCTTCAAGGAGAACTTGCCAATAACCATTTTATGGTCACTATTTATCATCGACCCTCCATAAGAACGGGCATCATTCAGTAGGTGTTTGTCCTTGGTCCGACAAATGATGTAATCAATTTGATTATAAATATTGACACTTTTGTTTTCCGAGTTCGTTCTATGGCCAGTCCATGTGCTCCTGTGGCGAGCTGGGTGCATAAAGGCAGTGTTTCCTATGAAAAGATCATTCGCTTGACAGAAATTGGCCAGTAGTGTTCCCGGGGTGTTTCTCCACCCCCGTCCATGCCTGCCGATGAACGATTCCTCTCCACTGCGTCGCATCCCAACTTTAGCGTTAAAGTCCCCGGCAATAAATATCAACGACGAAGATTCGTATTCCGAGTACGTCCTCAATAGTTGACAGTAGAAGTCATCCAGTTCCTCAGGATTTTTCAAAAATCTGCCACTATGTGGAGCATACACGTTAATGACTGTCATGTAGCTTTTGGAAGGGCACATGTCATTCATCCTAATTTGCAGAACACTAATCCTGTCGTTGACTTTCCAAAATTGATGTATCCGTGGTACAAGATGTTCATGGACTGCGAAACCTTGTCCGTAATGTTTAGACTCACTAGGGAAGAGAATAAGTTTATAGTTTCCATAGTGTTCACAGCATCCATCAGAGACCTTCGTTTCATGCAGACATCCGATAGAGACGCGGTACTTGTCTAAATCATCGCACAGTGTTTTCCTCATCCATGTCTTCGAGATCCCCCTGACATTAAACGAGAGTAGGTTGAGGCCATCCCATTGAATCTTGTATTTTTCAGACTGCATTTAAAGAGCCACGTCACTAACTCAACCAACATTTTTAATAGGGATGTAATAATTTCCTGTGTTTTCTGTTCATCTTTTTGATTTTCCATTTTAGTTCCCTTTGTTGGATATTAAGCTCTTTTTTTACTCTCGTCTGACGTGTTTGCCGCTTTTAGCCGCAGCTCTCTGCAATTCTTTGCCATATCTGGCACGTTCGAGTGGTGATCCAATTTTAAGCGTAATGATTTTTGACTCCAAGGCATATATTGGCCGACTTGGAGATTACCTGCTTTGTTTGATCCCACAGAGTTCGTACTTATGATTCCGGTGCGGTTTTCTCTATAATATTCTCGATTTGTTCGTGATATTTAGCTCTACAAGTGGACTCTAACCACAATTTTTCTGTCTGTAAGTATATATTGGGCCTTTGTCTCGCCTTCTTCGCGTTTTCAAAGTATTTTTCCCAGTCAGGTGTTTTTTTACACAAAGTTTTGCAATGACGATCCTGTGGTCGCTGTCAGTTGTTGTTCCCTGGTAGGAACGTGCATCATTTAGCAGGTGTTTATCAGACTTTCGGCAGATAATGTAGTCGATTTGATTATATATATTCACGGTCTCTCCGACAGAGTTTTTTCTTTGTCCGTGCCATGTCGTCTTGTGGCAAGCTGAGTGCGTGAAGGTCGTGTTGCACAGGAAAAGGCTATTTGCCTTGGAGAAGTTCACCAGAGAGGCTCCAGACGCATTTCTCCTTCCGCGCCCATGTCTTCCAATAGAGGATTCTTCGGGCCCCATTTGTATTCCGGCCTTTGCATTTATATCTCCCGCAACAAAGACAAGGGACGAGGAAGCATTATTAGAGTATGTACTTGTTAGTTCTGAGTAGAATTCTTTGAGCTCACTGGGGTTCTTGGTGCATAGACATTTATGACAGTTAATAGACTCTTGGACGGGCATAGTTCATTTAGTTTGACTTTGTAGGACACATATTCGGTTGTTGACTCTTCAATAGCGATGTAATTTTTTGAGGTAATCCACGTGTAGGGGAAATTCCATCCCGTAGTGCTTGCATTCAGTTGGGAAGAGAATCAGTCGGTAGTTGTTCCATGTCTCATCGCGTCCATTTTCGATTTTCGTCTTTTGTAGCCAATAGATATTTTGTATTTCTCGAGATCGTCACAAAGTAGTTTCCTTGTCCAATCTTTCGATATTCCACGTACGTTGAACGTCATTAGCCTTAGTTCTCGATTGTATAATGAGTGTTTTTCAGACATTTTTCTTAACCGTTGTACAGAGAAGCAACGAAACACATCACCGTCTCACCAAAAAAATCCTCTCACTGTTCCACGCAAAAGAAAATCGGTTAACTAAGAAATTTCCGTCCCCAATCAGCTTCTTCTGCAAGGATCAAAGAAGGCATTTCCGTTCGACGGTGGGGGAACAATGGAGACACACAAAAAGAATTGAAAAGATCAAACTTGGGAGAGGAATCTTGCAAGGAGACTCACTCTCTCCCCAGCTGTTTACTCTGGTAATGAACCCACTAAGCCGAATATTAAATATAAAATTTCCGAAGATATGTATCAAAGTGATCCGTCTATTGTGACATATGCGACTAACCATTTTCTTTTTATTGACGACCTGAAAATAATTGCCGAATATGAAGATACTATTCTAAATGATGGAGGATATTGAGTGTTGTTGGCTTTAAAAGAAACTGTGAAAAGTCTGCGACTAATCTGAAATGTGTCAAAGATACAAGTTATCTGGATGGTTGTGAGGGATATCGCTATCTTGGAGTGTTAGAAGATAAAGGGAGTACGGTTATGAAAGACAAAGTTATGGAAAAATTGCTGAAAATGTGAAGAAAAGAATAGAGATGCTGGCGAATTCGAAATTAAACGTTGTAAATTTGTTTAAAGCGATAAATGAATACGCACTCTCGCTGTATAATTATTATATTGGGCTTATCGACATTGAACCACGTGAATTCGAAGCTATTGATTTAGAAATCAGGCGTATACTCTCTAACTTACGAGTGCATTTAAAACTTGCTAACAAAGAAAGATTATATCCCAGCAGGAATAGTTTTGGAAGAGGATTAACCTCAATTCCTGATAAGAGTGAATGCATGTTATTTCAATTTCTGACCGACTTTGAGAGGAAATCAGGAATCTTGCGGGTCTTAAAACAAAGAAAAACACATTATTATTAGCACTTTCACGAGAGCCATAATATTTATAGCATGTGCAGCAAAAAATATAAGAGAATTAGTTAGGTTGCTTCAAGTTCTTCTGTTTTTTGCTAGGTCCCTCAGTGAGCCCAGATCGTCATTAGATGCCAATGTTTTCTTCACGGCTTTCAGATCGTTTTGTAGAACAACCGGGAGGGTAGTTCTCGGTCTTCCACAAAACATTGGAGGAGTAGTAATCTCCCATTGCGATATTCGGAAGGGATATCGGGTCCAATCTCAGGACGTGTCCAAAAAGTCTCCAACGAGAGCTAATGATCTTGTGGCTTAATGGTATACAGTCACACTTATTGTACAGTCCATTCCGCGAGATCTTGGATGGCCAGGACATTCCAGTTATGATTCTTAGATGATTCCTGTGAAATGAGTCTAGCCTCTCCAATTCCTCTTTAGAGGTGGCCCAGGTCCCAGAGTTGTATAGTAGAATTGGTTTGATGAAGGTGTCGTATAACATAATCCTTTGTTTTATGTTATATCCTTTCCGTTTTAGCAAAGATTTTTCAGCCTTTGTAATGCCGCATTTGCCAATGTTTTTCTCCGTATGATGTCTTCGCTATCTCCTAGTAGAGAGCCAAGTTTCTTTATGTGTCTCCATTTTTCTTCGAGTGTGTTGTTCATTCGTTTTATCTCTGTCCGTTCTGTTTTTCCCTGTTCACGGTGAGAAACCATTTCCCAAGTATATCTGGTGCTTTTTCTAATACATGCTCCAGGAGTTCTTTGTCTTCAGAAATTAGGTCGACATCAGCATAAATCACTTTTTCTATAATTCCTTGGTATAATGGTCTCAGTTCCCTCATAGCGGCCTCCAAGTATATTGTGAATAGTAGGGGAGAGAGGGAGTCTCCTCGAGGAGTGCCAGTGTTTGTTTCAAATTTTCTTGAGTAAGTTTTTCCAACTCTCACAAGAAGCTCTGTGCTAGACAGAAGGATTTGAATCATTCTTAGACTCGATTCGTCAATAAACCCTTCCAGCACTGTCATCAATTTTTTCCTGTTAACCGAGTCAAAGGCTTTTGATAGATCTATTCCCAAGAAAAACACATATGACCACTATTGCAAGATTTGTTGCACTCAAATACAATGTGGATGACCTATCTAACTTGAACACTGATGTTATAAAGGAATATCAAAAGAAGAATTATTTGGAAAAGACTAATCAGAAATTGCTTCATTCAATTAAGTGTTTTGAAAATACGAATGTCGAATGGATCAACAGAATGGCTTACTGGGGGAAACAATAGTCCAAGGTCGGATGCAATGTACTGCATGATACAGGATCGAAATCTGTTCTTTGAAGAGATGAAAGCAAATTGCAGTCATTGTGGAATGGCCAAAAAGTGTGGATCACCTGGCTAGACGATGTACCAGGATGCTTAGCAGTGCGTATATGTGGCGACATAACGAAGTTGTAAGACGCATACAGTCCAATCGATTGTGTCAAAAAGTAAAGTTGAAATACGAGTCGATACAACACTACAAACGGATATACAAGTTAAAAATAACAAACCTAATATTTTCGTTATCGATAAATCCAAAAACGAAATAATACTAATAGAAGTAGGGATCACTTCCCAAGATTTGCTAAAACATGTTGAAGTGGAAAAACTACACAAATACGATTTTCTGGCAGGAGAACTAGCACAAATTCACAAGGCCAAGGTGACAATAATTCCGATTGTTTTGACATGGGATGGAGTAGTAACAAAGTACTACAAGTCCTATATGGAAAGACTTAACGTGGATGTCTCTAGAAGGGCGTACATCCAATCAATGACGATTAAAAAAACTTTAGAGAGCTGATAATCGAGCATAGATCCATTAATGTGCGTTTAAACAATGCATTTATTTTGCCTATTTTGCTGTACAACTCAGAAACGTGGGGTTTGAATCAAACTTGTACTGAAAGACTAAATGCTTTTCACAGAAAACAGCTGAAATCCCTACTAGACATACGCTATCCGAAGGTGATCAGCAACCAGAACCTATACACTATATGTAAATCTGAAAGCTTGGGGACCATTGTAATGAAATCTCGATGGGGATTATTTGGGCATATATTGAGGGTATATCCTGCTGCTCCTGCAAAGGATATTATGGAACTGTACTTCCTAAGCACTGGTCCTTTTCGGGGCAGACCATGGACAACACTTCTTCTGACCTCAAATAACGACCTAAAAATGCAAAATGCGACTGGAAAATCTTGATGACCTAGACGACCTCCGAGAAATTGCAATCTCAAATGATTAACTCTCTTGTTGTGAATGTGCATTATTATTTATTATTAAATGTGACCGGTTGAATACGAGCCCAGGTTGAATACGAGCCGTTAAAGACGTTATACGTTAAAGCCGTTAGAAATCAATAATTTTTTTAATGAAAAATAAATCAATAAATTAATTAATTCCTATCTTTATAATGATTAGTAATTTTAATAATTTAAATTTCTCACAAATTTTCATTTTTTAACGGCTAACATCAGATAGAATAGTAATAGATTTTTGCTCACGCTTGTTTTTGTTTTTTGTTATGAAGGTTGTCTACTTTACTTTGCTACAAAAGCAAGAAATAATAACCTATCTGAGATATCAAATTTTACCATCCAATTTGCTGAAGGAGAAACGAAATTTCATAAGAACTGCGTCATTATTCAGACTAAAAGACTCATTGCCGGCTCAACTATTTTTTTCAAAACAAGTTGAATTTTATTGCACGTGTTCGCTGTGGAAGAAGATGAACAGAAGAGGATATTTATTGAAAATGTTCACCTCAAAAATGGACATCCTGGTCGTGATAGACTTCTTTCTCTTCTAAAGAATCTAGTCTATGGATCTTGCAGAGATGAAGTTATGGTTGTTCTCAGGTCTTGTTCACAATGTCTGGCAAGACGGCTCATGAACACTCGACCAACTATAACACCTATCAGAGCATATACAGTGAGAGAAAGGTACTAGTTAAATATTCTAATTTCAGGTATATTTTTGATTTGGTTGATCTACGACACTATTCAAATTTCAATGAAAATTTTTGCTGGCTTTTGGTTGGGATGGATTTTTTTCCAAATTTTGCTGGACAAGACCTCTAAAGAGTAAATCGGCTACGGAGGTGTCAAGTGCAATAAAGAGCATAATTTTAATGTTTGGAAAACCAACTATTTTGCACACGGACAATGGCAAGGAGTTTGTAAATGAAAAAATGTTCGAGTTATGCTCAACATTTGGTATAAAACACGTCAGGGGACGTCCTAGGTGTCCTTGGGTGCAGGGACAAGTCGAGCGTCTGAATCAGACATTGAAATTTATGATTTCTTCAACTGCTTTTCAAAGAATTTGAATTTCAAATGGATAAACATAATTGAAGAAATTACAAGTTCCTATAATTCTTTACAGCATTCAACAACGTTGCACGCTCCTTTTAAATTGATGTTCGGAGCTTCTGCCAATGAAACCATAAATAATCATTACTCAGAAGAGGAAATGAATGAAATATTCAACCAAATTGATTTATGGAATGAAGAAACACAAACTGAAGCAACTGAATATCTTGGTTTTGGTCATCAAATGAAACTTTGAGAACAAAAGCAATTTTAAATTCAAACATTGCTGAAAGAAAAATGTTAACTAAAAGAAGGTGGAAGAATGATATTTCTATCTTTAACATCGGTGATCGCGTTGTTAGAAGGGTCTATCTTGATAATAATAAAAAAACACGAAAAAGTGGCTTAAACGAACACATTGATACATTCATATATCATGTTAAAGGAATATCTGATACAGGAATGATTGATTTAGGATAAGATGGAAGTGTGATTCAAGAAAATAGCAGAGACTTAGCAAAGCTAGAATAATTTTACAATATAAATTTCTCAATTTTTTCTAATAAAAACAGTTATTATTATTTTTGATCATTTATAATATCATTAGACTTAGGAGTTCTTAAGCTTTCAGCTTTGCATCAAAGATAGGAAAACTTAGGATATATATTAGAGTTATACAACGAACAGAACGTAAGAAAACTAACAATTTGACGAGACACAGCTGAAACACACAATTTGAATTGAAGTTGCAAAATCACCAATGTAACTAAGAGAAAAAGTATCCATTAAGTCAGGGGTGTCGAACTCATTTCCCTTTGAAGGCCGCATTGACAAGCTGATAGTCGGCTCGATATACTGGTTGTAGAGATGATCCAATGCCGAGTTGTAAGATCTTCTGTAATGTCCAAGGAGGACCTTCACAAAGTTTCTTTGAGAAGAAGATAGCATGTTATTTAATGCGTCCCGAAACTCATCAGGAAAAGTCATTTAGTGACGTTTTTTGTTTAGTAGAAATTTTAATTCAATAAAATTTATATTATCAATAATTAAAATGATGTAAATTGATTATCAAATAAATAAAATAATCAGTTAATTTATCCCCAGTAAAGCATATTTAAAACTGCCATCCATCCAAAGTGGACCCCGCCGACATTATCGACGTTGCGTTGCCTCTCACGATTGCAACAGAGATCAACTGTAGTAGCCACCGGGTCTCACGTGCGTCGTGGCTTTTTAGTGTAGCTAAGCGTCCAAGTTTCTTTAGGAAGCGAAGCGATTTTCCACTTATCCCTCCAGTTGTCTCGACCACTATCGGATAAAACGCGAATCGGTCGCGTAGCGCTTCGTACTTCTACTTTGCCATCATCGTTTTTTCCGCGGAATACAGTGTGTCTACCGCGCTCCCGACAATGTTGGACGGGCAAAGCGTGTCGACACAAGTAGCGTCCCAGACCAAAGGTTTCCCCTCTTCGAATGGGAAAATTGTGATCCCGTCGGGACGTTTTCCGTCTCCTCTGTCCAGACCAACAAATTCTAGTATGGCTGGGTATCCCGCAGACTCCAGGGCTCGCTTGACAATTCCGTTGATCGCCTTGTGTTTTGGGAATCGTCCTGCACTCCTTCAACAAGAGAGGGCATGGAGTCCATAACAATCGACGGTTGCGCCACATCGGCATTTGTGGGTCCGGCAAATCTCCAGTCCAAGTCTGGTGGAGATGCCGATGCGGACAGTATCGTCGTCAAGATGGGTCCCGACACTGCCAACTGGGAGTGCATTGATCCATGCGCTACTCGATTCGCATCTTCCAGTGACTAGACATGCACGTCGTGTTGGTTTGATTGGTTCAGAAGCCTCTCATATTTATCCTCGCAGATGGTCCTGTAACGATCTTTCTGCTCAGGCATCATCCCCTTCAAATGCTCCATCTCTGTGATTTCAGATGATTCTGTTTGGAGTTGAAGAATCATCCTGACCAGCAGTCGGCTGGAGCCCAAAGAGGATAGATAAGCAGGGCAAGCCAGATCTTTCGTTGAAGGAATTCCCAGTCCGCCCAGGCTAACGGGTAGGGTCGCTTGGTCCCACCCTTGGTCGTCAAATTTCACATTTGTGATACGTTCAATAGTACTCCGGAAGAGGGAATCGATAGCATCGAGCTGTTGCATTTTCAAGTAGCAGGGTGCCCCCCGAAGAACGTAGTTCAGTTTCTGTGCTGATAAGGCGTTTCTCAGGTGGAATAGGGAGGTGTGTGCGTCCAGCATCTCCAGACGTCTGAATGTTGTTTTTAGTTGATGTTCTTTTGTTCTTAGTCTTCCAAGTTCTTAAACTGCAGGATAAAATCGCCAGTTTGTCGAAATATTTTCGGAATACGGACGTTCTTCGACTTGTGAGTGTGTGTCAATGTTCTCTGTCAGGTTAATTATTAATTCTAAACATGGGAATTTAACTATTGTTAACATCTTTGATGGGATGGAATCAGCCAGAAGAGCTAGGATTTCTCGTCGACATACTGGCGATTTTATCCTGCAGTTTAAGAACTTGGAAGACCTTGAAGATTTCAAAAAATCAATGAATGATAGCAATCCTTTTGGATTGGGTGGACATCAGATGGAGGAAGTAAAATTGCCTCCTTCGACTATAATTCTAAAAAATGTTCCGACATGGATAGAGATGGATGAATTAAAGGATTTTCTTCGGTCAAAGTTGACAGGAGAGTTCCGAGCTGAAAGATTTGTACGCCGTGGTGTTAGCTTGCCTATTGTTAAGCTTGTCTTAACAAGCAGGGGAGAAGCAGAATCCATTGTCAGATTGGGATTGATTATTGGATTTTTGAAGATGAAAGCGGAATGGTATATAAAACGAGAAATTCAGTGTTTTCGTTGTCAACAGTTTGGACATATTGCTCGGTTTTGCAAGAACTTAGAAAAGTGTCTACATTGTTCGGGATCACATAGAAGATCTGAATGTAAAGCATCGCATGATACAAAAAATTGTTAATTGTGGGTCGACTACTCATCTGGCAAATTATGGAGGTTGTCCGAAAGCTATGGAAGCCAATCGTGAGAAAATGAAGAAAGTTGCTGAAAAGTCAAAAGTCTCCAAAAAAGAAGATAAGGAACTTGCCAAATCCGGAAATAGTCATACTATATCAAAAAATGCTAAGTCAGCTTTTCTTGATGGTCGAACTTGTTGGAATATTCCAACGGTCAGAAGGGAAACAGTAGAAGCTTCTACTCAGACAGAAGAACCTGTGAAGGGAAAGAAAGAAGAAATCTCAACACAGGTCAATGATGGTGAATGTCAACTTGATTATTCACAAACTTTGAAAAAATTAGAGAAAAGCATTATAGAAGTAACGAAAACAAAAAAGGATACGAAGCATTTATTGGATTTGGTGGCGATCCTAAGAGGAGGGATCAGCCACCAAAAAAATCAGAAGTAATCAGGATAACCCTGATTAATGCCCGCTCTCTTCGGAAGCGGGCTTCAGAGCTGACTGCATTGGTCAGCACAGTGCATATGGATGTTTTGATAGTAAATGAGACGAAGATCAAGAAGGGAAGTTCTTTTAAACTTAATGGATTTTCATCAATTAATATTCCGTGGAAGAAGGGTTCTATTTCTGGAACTTCGATTTATTATAAATCTAATTTGAATACGAAGAGACCAAGAATTATTGAAGAAGATGTATGTGAACTAGTCAGTGTGCAAATACAAACGAATATTGGATGGATGACAGTTGGAGGAATTTATTCTAAGAGCTTACGTGAGTACCCTTGGATCATTGAGAAATTTTTTAACGAAAATGTGAATCCGATTTTGGTTGGGGACATGAACGCAAAGCATGTTGATTATGGATGTGTTACAACAAATCAGGATGGAAAATGTCTTATAAAGTGGATGGAATCAGGAGAATTGAAAATTTTGACGTCAGCAGAAATAAATCACTATGCAATTTATAGTGGTGATAAACTTGGATTGTTCATAATGCCTCTGACGATGAGTGAAATGTGTGATCCTCCATATATCGAAAATGACATAGGAAGTGACCACATCCCACAAACGATTGATTTAAAAACTGGTCCGGTTTACACACGACAGTTATTCATTGGATATGATGTCAGCAAAATTGATTGGAATCACTTCAATTTCTACATCAGGCTGAAAATTGGTAATGTTTGTGATTTGGGGATTTCGAAACCGGAGGATATCGACATTCTGGATAACAAAATAAGATCTTTGTTGTTAAGTTATCTGGAAAATTATGGAAAAAGAAAAAATCTGTTGCCGCAGGAGAATATGATAATAGGAGTAGAAGAACGCTCTTTGCGTCAGGAGAAGAATAAGTGTTGGGATATCTTCGACTCTCAAGAACTTAAAATGCAGATCAAGTTAGTGAAGAAGAAAATAATGGATGTTGTAAAGAAGAATGAAGAAAAAGTATGGAAAAGAGAATGTTCAAAGTTACGTCGACAGAACCCAAAATTTTGGAAACTATATGCAAGAATGAATTCTCCCAGTAATAAGAATGAAGAAATATCTCTCAAGTCAGATGATGGTCTCACTATTCCAAAAGAAGAAATTCCAAATGTTTTACGTCGACAATTGTCCAAAATTCAAGAGATAGATCCGGCATCTTTTATTCCGATAGAAGTACAAGATACAAGAAGTAGTTATAAAGAAAAGTCGAAACTGAGTGGTCCCTTGTGTCATCCTATAACGCTGGAAGAAATAAATGCTGCAATTAAGGGTTGCAAAAATAAAGCACCAGGGTGGGATTTTATCCCAATGAGTATTTTCAAGAACGCAGGCCCAATTTTGATTGAGTGCCTAAAAATATTATATAATTCTTCTTGGAGTTTTGGTCATGTTCCAGCTTATTGGAAACGAACAATTGTACGCATGGTTGTGAAAAAAGGAAAGCCAAGGTCAAAAGCAGATAGTTATAGGCCAATTAGCCTAGTCTGCTCAATATCGAAAGTTATGGAAAAAATTGTTTTCAATCGTCTATCAAGGCATGTTGAGGATAATAATTTTCTCTCTGATAATCAACTGGGATTTCGGCATAAAAAAGGGACTGGAGATTGCTTTAAAGAGCTAAGATCTGCAATCGAAATTTCACGAAATAAAAAGGAATTTCTTACAATAGCATGTTTGGATATAACAAAAGCGTTTGACAGTGTTTGGCACTTTGGACTTGTTGATACGTTGTCAAAAGCAGAAATTGGGAAAACTGCGTTATTATGGATAGAAAACTTTCTTTCAAAAAGAAAGTCATATATACGTGTTGGAAATTTAATTTCAAAGAAAATTGAATTGCGAAGAGGAGTTCCACAGGGTTCAATTCTCAGCCCGCTACTCTTCAATTGCGTAATGAGAGATTTGCCGAAAACAGAGAGCGTAAATAGTCAAATGATTATTTATGCTGATGACATTCTTGTGCTTGATTCAAGCATGAATAAACAAATTTCATGGAAAAGGGTGGAATCCCATATTACTAAGATTGGAAAGTGGTGCCAAAACAATGGGTTGACTCTATCGAGGGAAAAAACAACAGTCACTTGGATTGCAAGTAAAAGAAAAAATATTAATCAATGTGTGAATACTGGGGATATAAAAATCTCTGAAACATTGAAGTATCTCGGATTGTTGATAGATCGAAGAGGATCTTTCAAGGAACATATTAAAACACGAAGAAAGAAAGCTACAGGAATGTTGAAATCTTTAATTCGATTTCATTTGGAGCCTGAAACTTTTCTTTTTGTGTATTCGGCGTGTGTTGAACCATTCTTGATATATGGTTATCAAGGATGGTTTAGAACAAAAGAAAGTGATGTCTTTGTCAAAAAATTGGAAAAGTCCAGAAGATTTGCGATTAAATTGGCATATGGACTGGACTTAAAATCCAATATCGAAGAGGATTACGACCTGAAAGTCAGAAAGATAGAAAAATTATTACATCACTTATGGAAAATGTGATGTAATTTTTGGGGTCCAAACGAAGTAGAGACATGTGGTGTCTCATAAAATGACCCTACACGATGAATACAAACCCACTTAATTAGTTTTGGTTCAGGTTTTGGTTTCTTTACAGTAATTAGTTTTGGGGTTTGTTAGAAAATAAAATTTGTCTTGTCTTGTCTTGGACGATTGCCATTTTGTTTGATTGGCTGTTTAAATCGGTACATTGACTATCGATATTTAACGGCTCGTATTCAACCGTATCTCATTCTGAACCGGTCACATTAAATAACAGAAATGGTGACTAATGTGCGGTAAACATGGGGATAAGTAGACATTTAATGCAATAAAATAAACAGCGAAGTATGCTTACTAACATCTTATCTCTTTTTAAGGTAAACCTGACGCGCCTTCCCTGCGATCACCACGTAGGTCTCAATTCCTACTTATACAAGACTGGACAGGCAAAGTAGTCACTTTGCCCTTTATGTTTACTTGTTGACCACAGGACAAATCACCTTTTCTCGTTTCCAGGCCAACTTTCTGTTTCTCCCCAGATCAATCTTTAGAATCTTTGGGAACGCCCATCTATGGTAGTTAAGTTTTTGTTAGCCATCACTTTCCTCCGCTTGAAGGGACGGGAGTAAGATTAGAACCCCCGCAAGTGGGGTTACATTAGTCTTGAGGCGATAAGGCTAAATCAAGAGTTAATAACTAAATGAATGCAGAAGTCCTGATTGCGTAGCTATTCCTTCTCAAATTTGCTAACAAACTCGCTCGAATAGATAAGATCGCAAAAATCTGATTCCTCAACATCCTTGTATTTATTTTATTTATTCACCCCCGGTCTTTTATGTAAAGGAAACTGGTGGCTACAAGAAAGTAATATTCATAAGCGGACATCTTTAGAGTCCGATGGATCTTGGATGGCAATAATTGAAGGCTGGTATTCAGTGAAAGAACGTGCGGAGATTGAGGATCGTTTGGCCTCCTCATATAGGGTAGTCAACGTTTCGGTAATATGAATTTCTAATATCCCTGGATATACCTGAAACAGGTTTTATCCAGTTCCCCCTGTCTGAGCGGGACACACCCTTAATTCCACTTACAGTCATATCCGCCATTGTGGAAACCCCTCCGGTAGACTAAAGAAGAGAGGGATCATTTATGCTGCCGGACAGACACTGGGCGTCTCTTGAGTTGAGTGGATAACGTTTCATAGAAATTATGGGATCTAGTAACTGAAGAGTGTGTAGAAGTTGCCTTTGAAAATTAATTGACTGGTTTTAACAGACGTGTTATGTAAATCAATGACAAAAATTGAACTGTTAGATTCGTCAAAGTAAACATTTCGTGGTTTTTGGAGTTGTGCAACAGAAATAACATGGACGTGTCGATTCATGAAATTATTCGCTGAAAAATAGCGCACCTAATTACGATGGCAAAACTTCCAGCAGAGAAAATAAATAATGTTAATTTCCGCGTTTATTTAATTAAGGAAAATTCAGAATGATTGCTGTTCTCACAATTTTTTTGATCTCCCTCCAACAAAACGACACAGAGTTTATCAGTCTTCAGAAACTACAAATTCTTAGCCAACTGGGACTTGCAGAATCACCAACAAACAATCATTTGTTCCTACAAGAACTCAAAAAGAGCTTTTCCACAAATCAAATCGTCCACCAAAAATCATTCAATAGCACTGGATTTGGGGAAGCTTTTTGTTTGAAATAATCAACCACCGTTTTGACAAACTCTTCATTGATTACACCGTTTTTGACAAATACAGATATAAAAATATTATGGAAATTGACTTCAAAATGCTCAGACTGAAGAATTTTGTTAGACGGGACACGTGGAATTTGACTGTGCAAATTAGAATGGAAGAGATATCCGAGAAAATGATTCTGAATTTGACTTTTAGCAAGAAAATCGAGGTTTTATTATAAATTAAACTCCAGAACGTCTCTTTGAGATTTGCGGAGGGAAAAGAGATCAGTAAAAGATCACCAAACTGCTTCGGGTGCTGCCTTAAAAGTCGCTTGGTTAAGTTTTCTGATATGGGCTGGGACTGGATTCTGTCACCAACCTCCTACTGGGCTCAAGAGTGCAGCGGGAAATGTTCTGGAAGTAATGTTCAACAGCAGCCACCTCTTCACGTGTACCTGAGAATCCTAAATAACAACGCATGCTGTGTTCCCGTGGAGTTTGATGATGTAACGATCGTCTATTTGCAGTCAAATAAAATTCGAATGAAGGATTTAAAATACTTGAATGCCAAAAAATGTCAATGTGCTTAACTTTATATAATCTTGGTTGATCTTTCTAATGGTCATGTTTATTTGTTATGACTTTCCCACAGGGAATTAATTAAACAACATTTTACAGGTTTTTGGCACAAACAATGAATAATTGATAATTTTTAATTTTTTGTATAAAAATTGTCAATTAAAGTTAGCCACCTGAAATTAATTGTTATTGAATATTTTTAATTTAATATTAAATTGCCAGGCTGTGTTTATGCAAGGAAACCCATTCAGGGTCGCTCATGCAGAGGAATTCCGATCGACCGTAAAGAAGGTACCTCGATAGAATTCCTCTGCAGACACAAAGCACTTCCGGAGGTCAGTTGGGTCGTCGGTGGAGCATTCAAAAGGGTTTGGGAACTATTGGAAGTGGGATCACCTAATTAGTGAGTTTAACTTTTTTCTTGGTGGTTTTGGGGTTCTTAATATGAAAGTAAGTCTAACTAAATGGATACTTCTACTTTCTTTAACGTGAAAAACACAAAATTAGATAATTACTGGGTCCTAGTCTTACTATTCCCTCGAGCTGGAGAAAATACAACTAGTTAGTGGGTTTTAGCCCTTACTATATCCTCTCTACGCTTGAATAGCGTTCCCGGAAATACCCTAGAGGGGTGAGATAAGAATTGCATTTCCCAATATTTATTTTTCCATCAAAAATAATCACATCCATTTTTGGTAGTAAATTGAAATTAATTAAAATAACGATTTTATTCCCTCATCCATCATTCAATATCATCAAGTCATTTGACTACGAGAACTGTCTAGAAAACTTCACAAGGGGGTATAAACTAATCAATATTATTCCACGGTCGAATATCATAAGGACCACCTAAGGTCCAACTGGATAGTCTGCTATGTAAAATCCATGGATTCTGTGATTTCTTCTATTTTTATCGGATAGTTCCCTATTCGTGGAAATATGCCCTCTCAGTTTGATAAGCGTATTATTAAGCACTCTCCACTGCAATGGTAATTACAAAGCATGTGCAACTCGAGAAACTAGTAAAGTTGTCTTCCTCCTCTCGCCCCTGTCATCCAAGAATCGGGGAGCGTCAGAGGCAAAGAAGTCCTCCATGACCACGTTAGCTGGGGCATCCAGGTCCATTCTCAGAAAGGCGTATTAACCACCCAAATTATTATTGAGAGACCTTTCAAGAATGTCACCACCTCAACCAAAAATTTGGTTAACAACTTGAATGCTGTAATGTTTCAATCAACAGTTAGTAGTGTTTCGTAAACCATGAACGATAATTCCACGTCTGCAACATTATGTCCTCAGTGAAAATTGCCATAGATATAATTTCATCAGATATTGTCAACCGACCATACGCACACACGCTCATTTTTTACTCAAATTCCACGTTATGTATCCTATCACACATCCTCTTCCAAGCTGGTTCCCCATTTAATCTATAGAACGGCAATTCTATCCGAGACGTACCACACCAGGATATACGATGGATTGCAAATCCAAGTCCATAGTCACGACAGATTGTTAGGAAGGTAATCAGGAAGTAGTTTTCAATTTGTAATGTTACGCTGTCTGCTATTTTCGTCTTCTGTAGGCAACATATGGAAGCTTGTATCGATCAAGGTCTTGTGCGAGCTGAATTTTTTATACATAAGATTGAGTCCTCTGTCATTTAGAGTGCCAAAAGAGAACGGATTGGTAGATATCAAACTTGAAAACGACATTTGTGCAAAAGAGGCACGTCACCACCTCAACCAAATAAATTATAATATTTTATTTAACAAAATGATTCTATGCTGAATTTTTGAAATATTTGAAAATATTTTAACATTAATAATGAAATATTTATTTAACCGAATTGTCGCGTGGTGCCATGTGGTGCTACGGATAGTTGTATTTTCCTTTCTTCCGATGCGTCACTGGATCCACCTTACTGAGGAGGCGCCCAATGCCTGGCCGACATCAAGAGGATCCAACAATTCTTCCCCGGGGACAACGTCGCTATCTGGTGACAAGTTCTGGAATGCTGGAACGAATCAGGATCGAGGAGTTAGTTTGGTTGCCCTTGGTCTTTGGAAATAATTTTAATTTAATTTTTAATTTAATTTAACCAATAAATATTTAAAATTAAAAAATTCTTTATATGTCAGCTGACGTGGCTAATCGGAGAAGGGCATTTCTACAAAACAAGGAGGAAAGATTGAAATTTCTATTAAACAAACCTAATAATTACCAACAAATTTGCGCAACAAATTCAAGTAATCATAAATTTAACCCCTTCAGCAAATCATATTAATCCAGTAATTCAGATAGAAAACCCTGTAGAGGAAGACGGAGCTGCAAATCCAGAGCCAATAAACGAAATGTTTAAAATAATAGCTCAACAAACAAATCAGGAAACGGAAAAAGTCAAACTTTCTGCGAATATAAAAATCCCGATAATGTATCCAACAATAGCATTTTTACATGCAATATTAGTTCAAATATTTTTATTATATGGAATCCACGTGGATTACTCAGTTTTTTGTGTTCTTACGTGTAGTCTCCACTTTGTGTGTTTTCTGCAGTTCGACTTGGAGATTTACTTATTTCAGGGAATTTTAAGGTCATTTTTTTGGGTATCTTTTAAGCTTGAACAAATTGAAGGGGGATTTCTCGCACGATTCGTTCAAATCGTGAAGTTTATGGTCCATCTTTACTCGTTTTGGGTGGAAATGTCAACTTTTTTGTTTATTTTTGTGATTACTTCACATTTGTTTGTTATTACTATTGATGTTGCTAATTATTTTTGATACACTGTACTTTTGATTTGTTTCATTATTTTTAAGGAACGACTGCCAACAAACACTACGGAAGTCCTAATTCGTCTAAACCTAGCAATTTTTCATCCATTATGTGATTGTGTGGAGGAACATTGATGGCTCTTCTGGCTTGTGTCGGGATGATATAGTTATCTAGTTGTGGTCTTAAATTGTGGTCTTTTGTAATTCAATTATTTGAGACCTTAGGTATGAATTTACTTTGATTTATTGACTAAACTGCAAATTTATGGATTGACCTTAAGAGTAATAAATTACTAATTTTATTATAATGAGGAAAGTTTATCTCAGTTCTGGTTGTTATTAACGATAAAACATGTAAGTCTCACTTAAATGGTATTTCTGTATTACCTACCATCTCGATCATTGTGAGGTACTAATAATAAACTAAATTTTATTAATTTTTCAAATACGGATAAAAGTCAAGATTGTCATCATCAAATCCTCTTGACCAAATACACTGGTGAAGATTACGAAAACTCTCAGGCCTAATAATGAAGTGATGTTTACGACAGTAAGGCGTGTGATGAAAATGGAAGAGGACGGAACTATTTCTCCACCTCTCTTCGGAATCGCAAGTCTGTAATGGACTATTGGTGGATGGAATTGGTTGACACAAACAGACGTTCTCCCTCAGGTTCCTTCCTTGGATTAATTAATTCTGACTGTTTGTAAGCCTTGGGTTACAGAAAACCATCAATTTCGCCATAGGGACCACGTGTGAAAGTCATCAAGATGGAAGAGTTCGAAATTTTGATTTCTATATTAATGTTAAAATTAGATTTGGAGGATCTAGATATTGGAGTGTGTGGTGATTAATTTAGTTCATAAACATTTTTTTGTGTAATAAAGAATATTTACTTTCGATATGACTAAAAGGACATTATGGGAAAATACGAGTGATGTATCTAGGGGCCAATTGATGTTCTAAATACTCATGAGAAGGTAATTAGCCATTTATCAGTCTATTATCTTCGCAAATTCAGGAAGTGTTGTACGTGGACTTAATTATGAATTACGCACTACCGCGTTGCCATAAGCACGTAGGATGCCTAGGGTTTCTCTCGTGCAGAACACACACTTTATTTAAGTAAAGAACAGTTATTTTAACTAATCGTAGAGGGAGAACCAAGGAATGCTCTTCACTTCTTTTACTTTTTCTTTTTCTTGTGTGTATGTCCTTTTGACTATCCAGTTCCGCGGTGAATCTCCACTGATGACGGCGTCACTCGTCAAGCCCTTTCCGCATCGTAGATGCGTGGAGTCTTCCACCAGGTGAACAGCAGCGAGAATCGAACCCGTGACCTAAGCCACTTTAGTCCGACACCTAACCACTATGCCACCCGGCTACGTGGACTTGGAAGGAATTTTTCTCCAGATGATGCGAAGTAGTCCTTCATTATGACTTTTGCCCGTGTGATTGGGCCTTAAAATATGACAAAATAAGTTCAACATGCCTCAGTGACTAGCACACTTATGGATCAAGTTAAACTTCTTCCATATAAAGCTTTTTTTTATTCGCAACTTCAGTTTTTTTAAACGAATCGAAATTATCTGTGTTGAGCATTCGCCAGAATTAAAGATGAAGATCGACCGACAATGGAGTTATACAGTATGAGACGGAGGGAAAGGCAAACAGATGGTTAAGACCTGGGTACATTTAAGAACGAGAGCTGCCTACAATTCTGAGTATTAATCGACTAAATGGACAAAAATTAATGGTAAGAGTAACGTCAGTAATAATTAAATCTCCTTTTCTGAATATTTGGGAGACTTATGGACACGGATATGTAATTCCCGATAGTAAACCTCCTTGAATGCAATGTCAAGTCGTCATCGTCAGTCCTCTCCCCAATAATGATAGTCCCAATGTCCCTCCTCGAAAACTTGTTGCTTCTGTGGTCAGGCATAATCTCACTGAAGTTCACAACAGTCCCTCTGCGACGAATCTCCGGCTTCACCTGCCTTATCAGACAACACAGTTCCGTTAGGGAAGCATCCATCCACGTGTATATTTGGAACTCTCCTCCTGGGGCCTGATCATTTCGGAAAGAGTTCAATTCAATATGTCCTCCCATATTACAAAAAACTCTTATCAAATGTGGACATGTGGTCTGACGGTCTACCGTGAAGGAAGTAGAGGATTCCTCAGGAATGACTAACGATTGGATCAACGTCATCAAGTTTTATTTAAATAAAATTATAATTATTATTATTATTGCTTCAACACTTGATTAAGAAAGAAAGAATATTTCATCTTACTAATGATCCCAGACCGACAAAAGAGAGGTCGAAACCGGGGATGGGCATCTTCAACCGCTCTCCATAACGGGTTCAAAGTCTTCTCGTATCTCCAGTGGTTTTTGAGGTATTTGACAATGGTGTCGTAAAGAAACGTGATTGGTCGATGCCCGGCCTCATGAATTTTCGTTTTCTGTCGAGTAGAAGTGTTTTAAGAGTCATAGACTCAGAATTAGGGCCGATGAATCTGTTGGAGGCTTCTTGGATTTTTGTCAATTTGTTCATTGAAGAATGGGAAATGATCATTGACCACGATGCAGGCACGTAGGTCAATATTGTCGGTGGATAGCGATGAAGAATCCAGCATTTTTCCAAGAACTTTGTTGTAAAATAATTGGTTGGGGAAATTTAAAGCCGTAGTTGAGAAAACCGGGGTCAAGTGTCAAGCATTTCTTGTATGACCCCGTGCTTGGTAGTCTCTATCCTTGGCAGTGACGATAATATCGTCCGAATAGGAAAGTATGATGCAATTTTCATTTATAGGTTGCGGTATATCGTGTATAAATAAGGTTGAACATTGCCGGTTAACGGGGGGACATATCCTGGATGTCTCTATACATGCAGTATCAGGTTGGGTCATATACCTCTCCAGTGGAAATTGACAGAGATCAGGATAATACATAAATCTGTGAAACCTAGATACGTAACCAGTTATAGGCCCCCGTAAGCCTTATACCAGCAATCTCAAGAATTATGGAAAGAATCGTAGTTAACGGTGTCTCTGAACACCTAGAACGTAGTGTTACATTAAAAGACCATCAGTGAGGTTTTCGAAAAAATCGCTTTTTTGGAGATTGTTTGTACAATGTCAACGCGTCAATTGTGAAGGCTTTGGAAATTAAAGGATGTTTGACCGCAGTCTGCCTTGATATACCCAAAGCTCTCGACTGTGTGTGGCATCTTGGACTTTTTACTTGTTTTGCGAGATTTGGAAAGGAACTTTATTTTTGGATACGTAGTTTTGTCTCAGAGAGACGGTCAATTTTTAATTTTTTTGAAATCTGAGTCTCGTGAAATTTGGCTGACAATTGGTGTTTCTCCTGGTTCAGTGCTCAGTCCTCTATTATTCAACAATATGATGAGTGAATTTTCTTCCCCAGAAAACCCACGTACAGAAATCTTGATATACGCTGATGACGTCATAATTTATGATGTCTTTTAAACCCTTTGGTATCTGAGAAACGGTTGAAGATATACATGGACCAGATCAGAGTAGTGTACTGAAAATTATCTTAGTTGCACATGAGAAGTCTCGTCTGGTGAGGATAGCTGGAAGCAGGAGGCTGGTTAACCTAAAGAACACGTTACAAGACATACCTCGGAAAAAGTCTATGAAATGCCTTGGTCTCCTAATTGAAGAGGGGGTAATTTTCTGGAACATGCTAAAATACGAAAAAAAGCTACGAACGCTCTGTTTTGCGTTGGAAAATTAAAGCTCGAGCCGGAGACCTTTGTTTATGTCTTCAACTCCGCAATACTTTCTGCAATGTTATACGGTTTAGAAGGATGGTACTACTCAAAGAGATTTGAGAAAACGCGTAATTTTTTACAAATCTTGCTTACGGGATAAATCATCGTATGTCAATTTCCCTATGGTTGGAAGGAAAAATGTGGAAGGTTGGCGGAACTATCAAAAATCTTATTAAAAATTTCAAAAACCGCACTAAATTATCTGTCAGATATGACCCTTTGTTTACTGATTTCTGCGGGAGACTGTCGGGGTAGAAGTCCGTTGGCGAGCCCTACAAAAAACAAGTCAAAACAACTCTTTAACAAAATATCTCCGCTTGTTACTATATGTTTGATTCTGACAGGACTTCCGTATAGTTTTCGATGGCACGAATCAAATTTTTAGGAATTCCTGCATTTTTTACTTTTGATAAATAATCTCACGTTTCTTACTGATTTTCGTGTGTCATTCCCTTCGTTGCCTTCCAATGCAATGCCCATTTCATCAAAAGTCATTAATTTTCGATTTCATTGATTTCTCGGACAAAACTAAATCGTCTTTCTATCGTAGACCTCCGTAATTCAAGCGTGAACAGTCTGGATTCTTTTGGAGTTATATTCAAATGAATCTACCACCGATCAGGTCCTTTAACAATTTTGTAGATTAATAAATAAATCGGAAATCCCAGTGCTTATTTAACTTTGGGTGACTGCTAGCAGTTTAAAGAAAATCCGAGAAAAAAGTTAGCAGTAACAACTAATTAATTGTATCCATTTTTTACTGTCACAGAAACAGTCCTTCAACGTCTCACAAGTCCATTCAGAATCAGAATAAAAAGTAAAATACGTCCATTTCTTGCGGTCGTGGAAACCCATCCAGTGGATTGGGGGAGAACAAATAATTTTTTTCCGTACCATCATGGCACTGGGAGCCACCAGAGATAGGTGGATCACATATAGTTATCTAGTAGAAAGGGAGAGGAGGAACAGGCGAGAAACAAATAGAAATCTCCGAACAGAAATTTTAATTCGCCTCCTTAATTTTATATTCAAATAGAGTGGTTCTCCTTGTGCTGCGTTCCCGCTTTCCCTTCCGTATTAGCTCTTTTTTCCAGAATATAATGTGATCTTCAATGACCATAGATAGGCCGTGATGGTGTCTATCCATTATGAAAAAATGGACTATTCTTTGAGGACATAAGTCGGGATCGAGCTTTTGGAGTCGGATCCTATCTTCAAATAAATTACGATCAAGCTAGAGTTCTTTCCCTCAAATTTGATAACTCACATCCCCTCAGGGATCATGTCCCATTTCCTACTCTCCCAACCTATTACGTCTTTCTGTATTGAAAAAAATTTGACGGCCTCAACGCAAGACACCAAATTTACCTAACTTTACAGTCTTCTGAAAATTAAGAAAAGCCCATCAAAAGTACTCTATATGATCTTATTTTTTACAAAAGAACTTCATTGAGGAGCAACACATCTACGCATCTTCAGATCTTTGGGCGTTTGATTTACCATTTAGTGGCATTAAGATGTTTATTGGTGAATTAAGTAAGAAACAAAAATAGATTCAAAACAAATTAACCAAACAAAGATCGTTAGATTAAATTACACTAATTAACGAAATAGAGTTTGCAGCCAATATTGGCGTCATTCGAATATATTTTTGTCACATTTTCATTTTTGGTGAGAATATAAACATGAGCTTTGCTTTCAAAATTCTCATTCTGAATTAAGTAAGTTCCATAGCCAAATTTTCCAATTTCATTAACAAAGTAGCCATAATAAAATTTTTCCATGGATGGTGATTTATATTGGATCCACCCATTGTCCAAAATATTCATGAAACTCAATTCTGTGTTCATCTCCAAAAAGTCACAATTCAAGGTCATCAGAGAACAGATTTTGTTATTTAGTGCCACTTCGTTAGACGGAGCTGATTTTCTACTGAGCCTCATTGGTATCACAATTGAGGTTAACAAAACTAAAAATTACTCAATTAATAAATACTGGCTACTAAGAAAAGTGATAGGACAGATTTGCCAATAAGTGAGTTTCTTAAGCCTTGGATTTCATTTTGGCTATTTCTGCAGTGGTAGAAGTTCTGGCGATTGATGATTCGGCAGAGAATTCTGCCTGTAAAACTTCCTTCTTTGGAGTAACTTCCATAAATGGATATCTTGGAAGGCAACCAGAATCTGATTTTACTCCTCGCTTTTTAAGAAGTGTATTAAAGCATGAATAATCTAAAAACATCACATTTAGTAAAACCTTTTACGGACTCACTTTTTGAGTAGTGATTTGGAAGTATACGCTCCAAGAGAGTCACTTGACTTTCGAATGAAGGCTTTAGGTCTGGTGTTACTGCGACAACATTTGATATCTGTGAAGTTTCTGCCAATGATTTTTCGCTTGATGTCTGTAAAGTTTCATGTGTAGATATTAGTGTCTCTTGGGAGAAATCTGAATAGGAATCAGACTGCCCTCCAGAATATGTGGTCGACTTGGCTATTGACGAATGTTCACTTGGTATTTTGGATTTGAGGACATCTGAATAGGAAGCAGACTGCCTTTCTGAATATGTGGGCGACTTGGCTATTGACGAATGCTCACTTGGTATTTTGGATTTAAGGACATCTGAAAAGGAAGCAGACTGCCTTTCAGAATATGTGGTCGACTTGGCTATTGACGAATGTTCACTTGGTATTTTGGATTTGAGGACATCTGAAAAGGAAGCAGACTGCCCTTCTGAATATGTGGTCGACTTGGCTATTGACGAATGCTCACTTGGTATTTTGGATTTGGGGACATCTGAATAGGAAGCAGACTGCCTTTCTGAATATATGGTCGACTTGGCTATTGATGAATGTTCACTTGGTATTTTGGAATTGGGGGCATCTGAATAAGAATCAGACTGCCCTCCAGAATATGTGGTCGACTTGGCTATTGACGAATGCTCACTTGGAATGTTGGAATTGGAAGCTGGAATCCAAGCCATACTTGAATCACTTTGAGTGGATTCTTTAGTACTCAACGTTGTAACCGAAATTGGTTGAGTTAATAAATCACTTTCTTGTAAATTTGCAAAATCTTGAGTAGTAACTTCAGTAACTACAGCTACTGAAGTGGTTGTAGTTTTAGGTTCAATAGTTGTAGTCTTCTCTATGACTGCAATGATCTCCGGTAAGGATGTTGTCTCAGGTGCAATTGTAATGGCTGGGGTTGTTTTCTCCTCTGTTGTAGTAGTTACGGAGATTGTTGGAGTACTCGTTACTTGTATAGTTGAAGGTTTATCTTCCATAATGTTATCTTCTGATTTGCCCATAATAATAAAGTTTTCAAAGGTATAAGATTGTCCAGAATCAACGTTAGAGTCAACTCTGTAAGTGTCAGATTTCCCACTTGAATCAGTCTCACTCATACTACGGCTGTCTATTTTGTTAATAAATTATATAAACCTCGTGAACTCATTATTTGCTAATAAAAACGTATAAATTTTATTTTATTTGAAATGATTGTAACTCGATTTGTATATAACATTGTTTCTAATATTCGCCACAATTATTGCCTATTTTATGACAATTTATAAAAATAGTTACTTGGAGAGTCATATTGCCTCATAAAGAAATTATTGGTTTAAGATGTGATAATTGATTAGAATTAGCACGAACACCTTCAGGGCTTAGCACGAACTATTTTTCAGATAAGCAGGTCTCAGAAGTTATCGTCGGATTAAAGAGTTCACGAGCCTATGGCCATGGACAAAGTGTCATCAATTCATCTAAGCCACTATGCAATTGGCTATCTCACGCAAATCTTTAACCATTCTATAAACTACAATATTATCTCCAAAATCTGGAAAAACTCGCGTATCACACCAATATTAAAAACTGGAAAACCGAAGAGTACCTGTTTATACAGGCCCATCTATCTAGCCTGCATGCTATCAAAAATTTTGAAAAAATGTACTCTAGCTCATTACTCCGTATCTTCATCAACCTGGATTCTAACACGGTTTTCGTCCTGTAAGATCTACCATTACGGATTTATCTCATTGGGAAGATTTTTGATCAAAAATTATACCAAAACTTGACGCTGTGGTTGTCAACTTTCTATCTGGAAGACGTGAAAGAGTTATCTGTGGGCATCTCATATCAAATCATCAATACTACCAAATGAAGTGGTCCAGGGTTCTCCTGGTTCTTTTCGACCTATTCCTTCAAGACTTACCAACAAATGAGGATGAAGACTCCTTGTTACTATCATACGCGGATGATTCAATCATCGCAGCACGCAACCGTTCGACGCAAACCGCAACCTTTAATGCCCAGATGAAAGTGAATATTGTCTACGATTGGTTGATTGCCAACCGCCTTACGATTTGGGCCACAAAATTGATATGCACTTTAATCACTTCAGATCCGTCGTTGCAAAGAAGAACCGGGAATTTCATTGGGTCTGTTCAGATACCTCTAACAAGGTCTCTTTCAATATTTGGAGAACGTACAACAAGCTGTTGAATTTCAACTCCCATCCGAAGCAAGTCTTCATCAAAGACCACCTGAAAATGAACGTTGCATGTCCACTTGTTCAGAGGATCCCTTTAAATTTTGATGACTGCAGTAAACGGATGTATATTATGCCTCTGTCGCGTGGAGATTCTTGCTATCGGAGACTATGTTCCGCAGACTCAACTCAATTTACTGAACAACCATTCTTATGTTGGGTCCTTATACTGGATTATTAGTCATTTCCCTACTCACGTAAGCTACGACCCGTAGTCGTGGATCCGGATTCCTCCCCGTCTGTGAGGAAGATGGAAATCCACTTCGCCTGTCTATCCTAATTAGTCGTCGAAGACTAGGATCACCTAATTAGTCGGCTTAACCTTTATTTCTTGGTCTTGTGTTTTAATAATCTGTTTTTCCAACCATACAAACCGATGGAAAGCTATTATGTCTGCAAAGAGGGCCGCTTTCGTGGAAGGTTAAGAATTTTAGTATGGTAGATTCGTTTTTAATTATGCAGTCATGGAACATGTTTATTAACCGTATTTCCCCCCAATCAAAATAGACTGGCTGGACATTCGAGCTTTTATAAAAATCGAGGAACTCCCCGCAAAAGGCACAGACGGAATATGCATACAGCATCTATAGCAGGCATGTCAAACTCAAAAAACTCCAGTCTTTGTTTTGTCTTAGGTGCTTTTTTTCACGACAACTTTTCTTATATCTGAATGTATTAGCAGTTCCGATCTTACAAGTGTTCAGCCATCCTTGTTATCTACAAAGATATGTTGATTCCACGAAGGAAAACAACTGTTCACACATTGGTGGAACCGAACATTGCCATAATCCTCGTTAAAAACTCTCTGAAGTCTGTAAACTTTCCAGGAAGGTATGAGCAGAAGCCAAGTATCCCCACTTCTAGGTATTTCGCTCTGTGTGTAGAATCAGACTGCAATTATAATACAGTAAACCCCCATTAATCCGAACTTCAATAATCCGAATTTTTTGATGAGTCAGCAAAATTTTACCAAGTTTCCATAAAACAATAAACCGAAACTCCATAATCCGCAATCCGAAAGACATTTATTAAAAATTTCGGAGTAATTTATTTTGTTTTTATTGAGCATGTACATGAATTAAGATTTTAAATTTAAAGTCTTACATGGTTAGAAAAAGGAATTTCGATTGCACAGAAAAGAAAGATTTGTGAAATAAAAAATACATTAAAATGACAATAAAAATTTTATTCCTAATTCTTAGAGAGAAGAATTATCTCACCTTTATTTGGGAATTTCGATACTTTCAGAAATTCTAAAAAACAGTGAAAACTGTGAACTTGATAATTCGCTTGTTGAATGGATTTAAAGGATGAATGCAATCAATGGTTTTATTACTAAAGATGTCATCTCAAAAGATAAGGTATTTTGTCAAAAAATTGGAATCATAATGTTGAATTTAGTAAAGGCTAAGGAAAATTTAATCTTAAACTAAAAGTTCTTTTTTGGAGAATCTGACATTATAACACAATATGAAATTAATTTGAATAGATCTGATTGATAATTTAAAAGAAGTACCCGGATGTATTGCTAAACATGGTTGAAACTGGAATCTTTTTTCAATCTTTCCCTTCTAGAACAATTTCATATAAAGATAGAAAAGGCATAAAGCAATAAAAGTGAGAATCACTATAGTTCTTTGTGCAACAATAAAAATTAAACTTTTTTGTTACTAGGCAAGTCAAAGACCATAATGTTTGAAAGATTTTGACTAGAAAATTATTTACTATGCAAATAAAAGAGTTTGGATGACAACAGAACTTTTTAATGCTATCATCAGTCATCTTAGTGATGAATTAAAACATAATTATTATTGTCCCGGGATCACCGGTTAAAAGAATAAAGTTCTTAACTAACTAAGTGATCCCAGACCGACAACTTGGGACCTGGGTCCGCCAGGGACGGCCGTCCAGAATTGCCTTTCTAAAAGGGCTAGCTTCGACTCATATCTCCTGTTTGTCTGGAGATATGAGATGAGTAGCGCATGCAGAGGATGATCTGGTATCATTGTTCCTCTGATGAGAATTCTTTGTTTTTTGATGAAAAGATCTTCTGTAGATATAGGGGAGAATGTTGGCCCGATAATAGTCTTTGACCTTTTGAATATTTGATGGTCGATGTTCTTGAAACAAAAACCAAGCCTCACTTGCATAGAGCAACGTCGGCTGGACAAACTGTTTGTAGATCATCTGAAGGCATCCAGCGTCACTTCTTAGCGGCTTGATAACGACTTTTAATATCGTCATTTGAACTGGTTGGTTGAATGTCACGTAACTCACCGAACTGGAGACATTTTGAAGAAAAGAGTTACACTGCCCCTATCCTACAAGGATGACTGACAAGGACGGACTGTCTCTGTGTGGGGACGTCGAACCCCGGCACCCTAAAGATCATGAAAATAAATGTAAACGGGATAAAATGTAAGATTATCGAACTCAGAAACCTTATGGAAAAATATCGAATTGATGTCCTTCTATTACAAGAATCCAAACTCAGAAGTGCGAACACAACTCCATAATTTCCTGGATACTCAGTTATAAATGTGGAAAACTTGGGGGAGCTCACTAACTATCATACAAAAGAAATCTCTTATGAAGATATCACCAATACGTCTACAATCGTCTCCAAAACCATGAAAGTATCGAAATTCTGGCCACAAAAATTTAACACTCAAGGTTACTTCTTTCTCTGATCAATTCATATCTACCTCCTTCATCATCAGCCACTTGCCCAATACTTTCGTTGATCAGCTCACTAAAGAACGTTCTTATTTGCGGTGACCTAAACACAAAACATCCGCTTTTTGCTTAGACGTCAAACAGGGGGGGAGATGTGCTAATCGAAAACTTGGGAACCTTTTGCATCCTAAACGACCTAACTTTCACACAAGAACTCCCTCAAGACAAATGATAAACCGTCATCCCCTGATAAAATATTAAAAACCCGAGGTCCAGACAATATTTCTACAACAGAACTAGAGCATCTGGGACCACTTGCTTTAGATCTAATTGCTTACATCAGGGCTGGCCAACCGGTTGATGACGATCGACCAGTCGATCACGGCGAGTTTTTTGGTTGATCGAAATTGATTGATTTTTAACGCTCGATATACAAATTGATAATTATTTTTTTGTATTTATTTTATTTATTTAACACCCAAGACCACGGTAAAACCAAAACTAACTATCACGTGATCCCGATGCGCTCCGCCAAAATCCTCATTCTTTCCCGGTGCTCCTCCCTCGTACCCACACAAGCTCGTACAGGGCGGCTGACTGTATTTGCAGGGCCACCTTCCCGCATGCCGGAGTTTTGTTTAATGAGGGCCTCCAGAGTAGTCGGTCTGGTTCTATGTCTCCCACAAGACCACCGCTCCGTCATTCTGAAAGCCTTCTTTTGAACGTCCTCATTTTCTTAGTGTTCGTCCATGATAATGAAGGTCCCCACGAAGCACACGCGTACGAGAAGTAAGGTTCGATGTATTGCTTGTAAATGTTCATCAAGACTGGGTGGGTACCTGTCTTCCATATTCCAGATAAACATTTTAATACATTGATCCTCTTCTCGCACTTCAGAACAATGTTTGCCACGTGTGGTGACAAACATAAGTGTGTATCCAGTGTCACGCCCAGGATCTTCTGACATTTGGTGAAGGGGATTTCAATGTTGTCCAATTTTAACTTGACAGTCATCTTCCCCAACCTTTTGTCCGAAGTAAACATAGACGTGACCGACTTTCTGGAATTTATCGTGAGTCGGTTCTTCATTACCCAGGCGTTGAGTCGGTCCAGGTTAATTTGTAATCTTTCTGTAGCATTTTGGATATCCCGATCACGCGAGGCCAAAACAATGTCGTCCGCATATGTGAGTAGAACATCGTTATTGGATTCCGGTGTCGGAGGTCTGCCAGGTATAAATTGAATAAGGCGGGGATAAAGGAGATCCTTGGGGGACACCGTTTGGGAGAAGACGTGAGACTGATTTCAGTCCTCCGAGGCATACACTTCGTCCACTTAAGAAATTTGTTATCCAAAGTTTAAGCTTCCCCGGGATCTCGGACTGGAAAATTTTCTTTGATAATATTTTTCTCGAAATAGAATCAAAGGCCTTGTTAATATCAATGGAACATAAGACTGTCTTCAAATGCCTTGGTTTGTTTGAAAAACCATCTCTAATGAAGTTGGTTAATTTCTGTAGGTACGTTGATGTAGAACAATCGCTCTTGAATCCGTGTTGAAAATCCTTTTCTGGTAAGAAAGCCTTGATTCTCCCAAGCACAAGCCTTTCCAGGATTTTCGATATGGAACATAACAATGACACAGGTCTAAATGATGCCGGATCTTCCTTAGGTTTTCCAGGTTTCAGTATAGGTCGGATGTTGGCTTGCTTCCATAACAACGGTATTACATTACAATTAATTGAATAGTTATACACCGACGTTAGAAAACCGACTCCAATATCTCCAAGGTTCTTCAATAACACTACTGGAATGTTGTCGGGACCGGCAGAGTACGTTGTTCTTGTAAAATGCAGCGCATTCTTCACGTCTTCATCCGAGAAGTAAACTGGGTTAGAATCCTTCTTCAGTTTTCTCCATCAAGAGAGGAGCACTTCCGACTTCCTGTGTTCCTTGTACGAAATTTTTGTGTAGAATTTTATCAAATTGTTAACGTCTCGTTGAGTATAGTCATCCTCGGGGGAAGTTTCTTCTCCCTTTGCAACATTTCGGATGGCTTTCCACACTTCTCCGGTACTACGGTTGCGATTTACCTTTGTAAGAATCCGATTCCACTTCAATTTCTGGGCCTTGAACTCTCTGGCCTTTATTTCGTTGTTTAGAGCTCTGATCCGGAGTTTCGTTTTTAATGTGATCCAATTAGATTTTTTGAGGTGATTTCTTTCTTTGATCAATGCCGACTTCCCTCGACCATTAGAGGAGTTTAGACGATGCTTGGGAATAGCCAATGATCTTGCTTCTAGAATTGTGCAAGTAAAGTATTTGATCGCTTTTTCTAGCGATTTGAAGCTGACAAAGTAACAATTCTTCAGTCTATCATCAGAGATTGCGCGATACAATTCCCAATTAGCAGCTTTGTAGTTATAACTAGCAGGTGTTCTCCTCACTCTGACTTCTCTCATGACTTTCATCACAATTGGATTATGGTCGCTACTTGTTTCGTAGAGGACTGACCAATCAATTTTTGATGAAAGCGACGATGAGCAGAGTGTTACATCCGGTGAAGTAAGCTGATCCGTCTCTCTTAGTGGGATCCTTGTATTTTTCGCTGGATCGTTCAGTATCGTTAGGGAGTCCGATTTCAATAACAATAGCTTCCCTCTCGTGTCGGCCTGTTGGGTTGACAACCATAATGGGTGCTTTGCGTTTAAATCTCCACGTATGATTATCTCATCGTAGATAGCCAATCTTGATAGATTTGGAATAACATAGTCCTTTGGGCAGGAGCCGGAGGAGGCAAGTAGATATTCACGAGGGACATATTTCCTTTCGTTGTCCCAAGCGAGATTCCAATTGCCTCAGTAACCTCGTCATTTCCAACAAGTTTCCTCACTTCCGAAGTAATGTCTCTGCATTTCAGGTTCTTTTTGAATAGAGTAAGTAGTCCACCCCTCTTCTCTTTTTACGGTCCATCCTGATTGCCTCGTATCCAGGGAATGAAGGAGTGGAATCATGCATGCGGAGTTTAGTTTCTTGAATCATGGCCACGTCGATCTTCTGATTTGCCAGGATAGACCGGAGTTCCCTGACCTTTCCTTTAATTCCGTTGATGTTTATTTGGAGAGCAGTAAATTTCTTTTCTCAACAGAGGGCTGAGGGTTTTGGCCGGAAATGTTTGGACTATCTTGAAACACATCGCCTGGGGTCGATAATGACCCCGGGGGAAGGGTCTAATGGTCCTTTTCGGGAGGGTATTAGAAGCCCTCTGGGCGTTGCCAAATCCTTTTGAATTTTTTGAATTGGTGGACCACATAACGCCACGATACAACTCAAGATTGAGTATACCACAAAGTATTAAAAATCAAGCTAATAATTTTAAATGAAATATAATATAAATCTTATAGTTTTAATATAATATAAATAATATAAGACTCGATTATTTATTCGTCTTTAATTTTTTACATGACAATAAGCTCCTCGATAACCATCGCCTCCTTGATCAGAAAAATCGCCCAAAAGGGGCGATTTGCCCCTCGTTGAAAACCACTAGACAAGCTAAAGGGGTACTTCTCAGCTTATTTTTATTGTTTGTATTGGAAAGCTTCTTTTTATTGTTTGTATTAGCCTGACACCTAACCACCCCGCTAGTATATTGTAGACAAAAAAATATTTGTAGACAAAAAATCAAAAAATTAATTAATAAAAAATAAATTAATTGTATGAAATAATTAATTAAACATTTAATTTTTAACGATGGCGTCACTGGATCCACCTTACTGTGGAGGCGCCCAATGACTGCCCGGCATCAAGAGGATCCAATAATTCTTCCACGGGGACAACGTCGTTACCTGGTGACAAGTTCTGGAATACTGGAACGAGTCAGGATCGAGGAGTTAGTTAGTTTGGTTACCCTTGGTCTTTGGAAATAATTTTATTTTTTTAATTTTAACTAAAAAATTATCATATATTGATTTTGTTGCAAAAAAGTGTCGGTCATCTATTAGATAAGAACCTTATCTGTGCTCTCAATCATGAGAGCTACTTGTGGGTATTAATGGTTCTTGTTCATTACCTTAATACATTGTTTTTTCAACAAATTTTGTTTTGTGTTACGGTCAAAGTAGGTTAGGGTGTGACTATTGTTATATTCCTTGGACAATGGTCATAGTACCTTGGTACCTTCTGGTTTCATTTATGTTAACCATTCGATTAAGACTGGAATACATAGTGTTTAGATATAAACAGGTTGACGCTAGAGATCTCCCATGTGAAAATCGGAAAGTCGTCATCTTTTTGAGTCCCCTCTTATTCCCACGATCCAGCCCCGTGGCTCTATCTGAGATGGAAAACCGATAATATTAGTTAGTTAACTGCTATTGGGGGTGTTTGGACTTTTAAATTACCTCCTGTGAGGTTGATGTGCCTCCCTCTAAGGCCTGTCATGAGGAACTATAAGTGATAACCTCAATTTCCACTCATTTGACAAAACCACCAACCTTTGAAATTGAAATCTTAAGATTAACCAACGGTGGAATCTAAAGATCCACGAGGAATTGATGACTCATTTGATGATTTCTCAGATGCTTATAGATATTAACTGGTTGACTATCCGGGAGAGCATTTTGACTAAAAATGATTACTTTTATATTAGAATGTCCCTTAATGGATTCGCTGTCACTGCTTAAAAGATGAGCTAAGAGCCATAAGAAAACCTAAGATCACCTGAAAGAAGATTGTAAACCCAATTAATTAGGCGACCCCACCTTCTAGTAGTATCCGGAGTTTCTTCGAGTGGTCCCTTTCTCCTGTCCCCCGCTAATATTAGTCATGTATTGTGCACAGTTTCAAGTAAGGTTATTAACCACAGTTTCGCCAACAGGAGAGAACTGACACATTAGCTGACGTCGTTAATTTAACCCCTCCAAAGGAACTTTATAGTCTGAGTCCGTGTGGGGAGATCTCTAACCTCTCCTCCGTAGTTGCAGCCTTAACAATTTCATATCAGATTTTTCAAAAAATAATTAAAAAAATTTATTAACTTAATTTTTTAACGATAACTCACTAATGCACATTTCACTACCAAAAATTGCACTGTCCGTAAATCATCCATTAGTTTCCCGCCAGTCCCTTCAACTGAAGAATACCGGTGACTCGAAGGAAAATAACCAGGAAACTATGTTTTTATCCTATGCGGACGACCTAATTATCGCTGCAAAGATAAATCTCATTCCGTGGCTGTAGCAATGTGACGGGCTATCTGCAAATATGTTATGTGTATCAGCATCTAAATCCCAGTTCACCATTTTCACTACTGATAGAAGATTTAAGGATGGACTCGAACTGTTTTTTGGAAATATTTCTATCCCTTTTACGCGGACCTATAAGATCATTGGGGTAGTTTTCGACTTTCTGATGACGTTCTCTAGTCACGTGTAGGAGGTGCTTTCCAAGGGTCTTTGGAAATGGAACATTTTAAAAGCGATCATAAAGAAGAGACCCTTCCCCCTGCTACTTGAGTCAACAAGGTCTATCACCAAGTCATTGTTCATACTATTGAATATGCCTGCTCCGCCTGGAGATTTGCCATTCCCTCTGAGAATTAATCGTTTGAAGTCTCAGGGGGAAAATTATGCACCACACTGACATCTCCATTGGCGGTCTCGTTTCTGATGAAGCGACTTTGAAGAATGGCCAGGGCTTTTTACATTTTTGCAAGGAACTGGGAAACCAATTCAAGGAAAAGGTGACCAATGCAGAGGAATTTCGGTCGATTATAAAAGTGCACGCCGATTGAATTCCTATGCAGAAGGAATAGAAGGCGCTTCCGGAGTGCGGTTTGGTTATCAGAAGACCAGACAAAGAGAGTTCGGCTGTTGTTGGAGGCTGGGATCACCTAATTAGTTAGTTTTGACCTATCTTTCTTGGAGGTTTGGAGTTAAATAAATAAAAATTATTCACTACTTTATTATTTATCGAACTTTTATTAAATTATATGTAATTATTGCCAACCCTGTATAAACTGATGACCAAATTGGTGGCTAATGATGTCAGGAGCTTTGTAGAAGCAAATGGGACTCTCTCCGAGAATCAGTTGGGTACTGTGCGAAATTGTCAGGGGCAAATCTCAAGACCGTTTGCAGACTGTGGAGGTGGAGAAAGAGTCCCTTGAAAAGACGGAAGATGTAAAGAAGGCTGCCTGCCTCAAAACAGCCAGTTGTCACACGACGGATGATGTACTGATGTTAGATTTTAGCATAAATAAATCCATTTCTTGGAAACGAGTTTCAGATCATATTGGAAAAATTACATGTTTGTGCCGAGATAAAGGTGGACTGTGAACAACAAAAATAAGTCAAACATTTGTGTAAATACTGGAGCAATTAAATATACGGATCAAGTACAATATCAAGCAGTATGTGTGAATTCGAAGGGTTCTTTTAAAGATTACATCAAAGATGGAAGGTTAAAACCGCTTCTACAATTTCACTTGAGTCTGGAAATTTTTTTCGATTTCACACGGTGGAACACTCGAATAAAAAATGTTGATTTATGCAGATGGAAAAGAGTTTCGAATCATATTGGAAAAATTGTCCACATAATAAAACCATTAGAGATAAAGTCCTACCTTTAAGTACAGTTCGTTTTAAGACTGCCGCAACAGAAACATCGAGAATTATAAACCAAATGTGATTTCATTCAATATTCCATTGATACTGAAAAAAAGTAGGCACATCTTGATATAACAATTCCATACAATTCGTAAGAGGTGCATAATCCAATTCATATATGCGGATGATGTAGACTTAGTGTATACTGATAGGGAAACGGAATCTGGTGATAAACATTACAAAAACTGATTATACAAGAATCGAACGAGCAAAATCAAGAAATGATGAATGCTGGCGACATGCAAAAAAACTCGGATCACTACTAGGTGACCTCGAGGACATTTGTCGAAGAAAAATGCTTGCTACCATATATTTCAAAAATGTACAAAACCTGGATAGAAAGAACCATGTATCACTGAAACTTCGTGTCAGACTATACATGTCTGTTAAGCCAATATTGCTATACAATTCAGGAAAATAAGGAATTTCGAGAAAAAAAATTTAGACTTCAGGTAATAGGGAATAGAAGACAATATTAGAACTTTCAAATGACCCATGACTGCAAAGAATACAGAACTAAATCTTTCATTTTCAATAATTGGACAAATCAAATGGTGAAGAACAATGCACATTTATAGGTTACCCAAATATATATTATACACTTTGATAACAGCCTTCAACACTCTTTGATAAATCCAATAATATATAGAATATTTAATATATGAAAATAAAATACAACAAAATAATAAGAATCTACAAAAAAATATAAAAAACAAGCAACCACAAGAACGTAAAACGCACGCAGATTATTAACTATGTATTATATAGGTTTCCCATACTTTAAAACAATTTTTATAAATAAATGAATATTAAATTAATTAATGGAACTTTCGCAAACGCTACCTACTATTAGAAAATAAAATGATTTCTTTCGTATTTAATTGACACTGGGTTCCAACACAATAATTAAACCACATGACGTCACCATTCTAACAAGATTACATTTTTGGTCAGAAGTATTTGAAGATGGATTTGGTCAGCACATGTTCTCCCTTTGGTTCTTTCCTTGGATTAGTTAGTTATGACTGTTTCTGCTGGGCTTACAATGGTATGCCTGTGGTTAATAATAATAAAAGATTACGTTCACGAGATCCCCGAAGATCTTCGGCATCGTTTTCGACACGTTAATAACATTTATTCATCACGTTGGTGACCAAGGCTCCGAAAGTGAAAAATCCCTCCCCAATGCTGATCTTCCGATCCGGAGGACCTGCTGAGAAGGATGTAGTAAGAAAAATCCTAATTTGCCAATTTAGCTACAAGACAACAGTTCACTATTTCTCGAAGAACCACTTCCGTTTGTAAGTGATCTTAAAATCTTACACTAATGATGGAAGATATTGTTCTTAAAACTTCAAGGTCGGAAAAATATTGATAAGTTCACAGCTAATAGTCGCTTGTTATCGACGAGGTAAGCCTTGACAATTACCAGTGTCTGATGGTATTAGAGAACAAATCTAGTGAAATAGTAAGCGATGAAGTTTTAAAGTATAAACAGGATAAAGTACAAAGACGTGTTAAAATGTTAGACAAAATTAAATTTAAGGCAATTAACGAATAGCTTATCTCCGACAACTACTATATTGGATTGTTGGATCTATAACATTTCCATGTAGTCATCTTTTACCTTTATTAGTCTCGAACAAGTGGAAAACAAATATTATTTGTACAGTAGTTAGTCACTCAAACGCATAATCTAATAACTGTATTACCGTATCGTACATTGATTCATTCATGTCGAATAGTCTATGTGAAGAAAGAAAAAAAAGAGAAAAAGAAAGGAAAATCAGAAAAGAAAATGCAGAAAACTATTCAGGCTAAGTCTGACTCTGCTCAATGTTTTGCTATGGATCATGCTACACTCAAAGAATTACTACTTTCCTGCGAAATCAAAAGAGCTGTGCGAGTCTTGCGGATATTGCAACGCGAGGAAATACGGTTTGAATTGTACATCTTGCATTTCCACTTCGGGTGTGTCCGAAATTCGATATTGGCTGCCAGATCTCTTTACAAATGGGACTGCGCATACTGTATGGATTGCGACCCCGCTCAGTGGCTCCATCAGTCATCCCTCTTACTCTTATTCTGGACAAATCGAACCATTTTTGTCACGCCTATCGGAGAGTCGGAAAGGTAGACGGATTCCACTGAGAATACCAAAGGTCGCTTGAATTCCAGCCTGCTGAATGCCTCACGTCATTAATTGATAAAGCCATCAGCATCAGTGACCAGGCCTCTTGGATACGTCTACTAAGCTTTGCATCTATGACCCTTGGAATTTCTGCCTCAAAGCAAGCTCGCAACGGATCACTGGCCTCAAAAATCAAGAAGAATACTTCTGCCTTTTTGGTCACTTCAATGCAGCAAAACTCTGGAACCGAGCCTGAGCAAGTACTTAGGTGCAAACAGTTGTCTACAGAAGCTGGGAGTAAACAAGAAGATTCTAAAGCATTTAGAGAGAGAGAGAGAGAGAGTGAACCGAAAACTAATGAAAGTAGACGTGTGCGCAGCTGTAAAAGTGGTGTCTTGTGACAAAACGCTGTTGAAACCGTGCCGTGAAGTCTTGGAGTTATTGAGAAGGAAGCACCCTGCTCCACCACCGAACCAGCGGAACTTGACAATGCAGAAGATCTCCCGGCATTTACTCCCACGGAATTTGAAATAGTGCGTTGAATAAAGTATTTTGCACCCAATAGCTGCGGAGGCCTGGACGGACTGCGCCCAAGCCATATAAAGGACTTAACCTCTGAAGCTACTGCTGAAGCCTGCCGTGCTTGTTAACGTCTATCACCTTGCTGCTCACTCGAATAGTTAATGGTGATTTTCCAAAATTTGCTAGAGATCTTTTTTGTAAACATCTATTGGCATTCTGAAAAGGAGATGGAGGTGTCCGCCAAATTGCGATCGGTACATACTTTCGAAAGCTTGCTGCTAAAATCGCTGCCCGGAGAGTCTCCCACAATGTTGCTGAAAAGTTGTTCCCGACTCAACTTGAGGTGAGAGTGACCGGTTGCGAGGCAGCAGTCTACGCCGCGAGGAGTTACTTCAACAACAATAATTCCCAGACCCAAAGGCTAGGCCTGAAGCTTGATATATCAAATGCGTTCAACGTTGAGGAGAGACTGTATTTTGGAAACCTGTCGGAAGAGAGCTCCAGAGATTGGCGACTTATACACTTATCGTATTGGACGGACTCAGCCTTAGTTTACGGAAACGATATCGTTTATTCACGCACAGGCGTTCAGCATGGAGACCCTCTAGAGCCTTTGCTTTTTGCAATGACAATTGACACAGTGGCACGAAACATAAACTGTGAACTCAACTTGTGGTACTTGACGACGCTACAATAGCTGGCCCATGGGAAAACGTATATCAGGATATTTCTTCAACCATTCCAGCTCTAAACGAATTGGGTTTAAGTGTCAACGTTATGAAATCGGAACTTATCAATATTTCCTGCTCATCTCCAAGCTTTTCTACTGCCTGCAAGAATTCAGATCCCTACTTCCAGGTTTCAACATATCCTCCTTGGACAAGCACACTTCCTTGGCTACCCTCTCGGAAAACTGCCTTACCAGTAAGGATAATGAAGTTGAAGCCTTTACAAAGAGAGTATCATCTTTGGATCCACCCACATGTGTCTTTCTTTTTGCTCAAGAAATGTATTTCGATGTCGAAGATGATGTACATTTTGAGATGTTCACCATGTTTTGAACATCGGAATGCACTATTGTCGGCTGATGGGACTCTGAGACGATCGGCGGAGTCAATACTGAATGTCAAATTCGATGATCTGGGCTGGAATATGTGCAAAGAACCTGCGAGAAATGGGGGTATTGGGTTGAGATCCCCCCTTGAAGCCGCCCTGCCTGCCTACTTTTAATCTTTTGCGAGCTGCAGTCGCTTGGCCCAAGCAGTCCTACGTGACGCAACCGGACATACCTTGGACTCGGAGCTTTACAGAGTTTGCAAGTTGTGAGGTGAGTTGGACTTGGAAATCCCGTCGAATTTCGCTTGCCAGAATAGTTGGGACTCAATTGCATGTATGAGCACTCTGGAGGCCGCGAAGAAAAGCGCCAACCAACACCGACTAGCAAGCATTAAGTCGGCCGCACATCGCGGAAATGGAGTCTGGCTCGAGGCCCTACCGTGCCCACATCTGGGGACCCTCCTTGACGAAAACAGCCTGAGGATCGGGTGGCACTGCGCCCAGGACTGGACATATGCCAGAGACACAAACGCCGTCGCGGTGGGAACGTTGATACGAAAGGCTTACATCCACTCTCTTGCCGACGAAGTGCTGGTCGAGCCCCGCGCCACGCAGCCCTCAATGACATCATTTTTCGAGCCCTCAAGGCTGCGGGATTTCCGGTTTAATTGAAACCATTGGGCTTAGACAGAGGCGACAAGAAGAGGCCGGATGGAATGACGTTATTCCCATACTCCCACGGAAAATCACTCGTCTGGGACGCAACGTGTGTGGACATCTTTTCAGGAGCCAGATTGCTGACGGCGAACGCACTCTCCTGGAGACGCATCCGACCAGGCGGAGGACAAGAAGATCCATAAGTACGAATCCCTCGAGACCATTACCATTTCGCCCCCATTGCTGTGGAGACAACTGGAACTGTAGGCGCGAAGACGGACGCTATTCTCCACAGCATTGGAAGCAAACTCGCCTCAAAAAGGTGCGAGCCACGGGAGGGACTCTGATTGAGGCAGAGGCTCGAAATGGCGATTATCAGATGTAACACATTCGCCATTCTGTCGTCCTAATTATTGTCTAAATCAATTTATTTGTTGAATAAATCATTTTAGTCTATGTGATTGGTCCAAAAAGTTTTCAACACAGGATGACATTAATATGCAATCATTGAGATTATGATTCTAATTCAGATGTAAATCTCTATCCAAAAAATATTTTCAAAGAAGGCATATAATTTTATTTTGCCTATTATTAATGGTTTAATGCGTGAGAAGAATCGTTAAGGGCGAAGCTGAGTCTCACTTTTCTACAAAAACTAAACACAGCTCAAAACTGTCTTGAAAACATCGTGGCACAGTAGTCATTGCTTTCATTCGTGTCATTATTAGTTATGGGTTCGATTTCAAACAGCCACCGACCTGGCCAAAGGATTTTCTACTGCTCTGTGCCTTCTTAAAATCCTAGTAGGAGTCATGCGATCAACCTGTCTCAGAAGGCACCCAATGTCTGGCCGGCATTTAAAAATGATCACTATTTTCCCTACCTTATTGAATGGGTTTTTAAACTGTAAAATGCTTGGAAAGGAGTGGTCCTACTGCTACTTTGGGAAACGGATATACCATAATCAGAGGTTAATAATCCTTAACCTCTTTCCGATTTTTTCATAGCTAGTAATAAATCTAAAAACCCGGACATGTGCATGTTTTTAATCAAATAATCAAAAAGTGAGATAATTAAATATTCGGGTGAAGAAATGTAAACAATAGGTTAGAATGACTGCATAACAACACTCTTATGTTCAGCCTGTAAACTGTTATCTCCCAATCCACTAAACCCAGAGGCACCCTTGAATATAACACAAAGACCAACCCTCTTCAAATTAATCACATCATATTCGCTTATTGACTTGCCATTGATTGGGTCCTTCTTATCAATCTTTAAAGCAGTTTTAATGCAATCCAACTTCATAACAATACATCTAAAATAGTAAAACATAATACGATGTTTTCAAAATAGCTGAGGGCACGGAATTCCCGAGGGGATCCCCACTCACTGGGCATATATAACGATCGTCACTCCCGCCAAGTTGTGTGGATCTGTCCCTGGAGCAGGTTCGAATCTGATTTCTATCAAATCCTTGAACTTTAGGGGCTTCCCAGTCATCGGACACAACACAGCTTTCGACTGGGGTTATAAAAAACACAGACTGGTGGGTCTGGTGGCGTCAGCTTGTATTCTGGGGTCAACGAAGGAATCCAAAAACAGTTCAACTCCTTGTTTTCGACAGTAGATGTGCCCGTCTTCATGACCTTGTGAGATCTGTTTGTTATAGACGCTTCCAAATCAGCATATTTCCGTTTCTTCTGATCATCTTGGCGGGCTTTATCTTTAGAATCTTTGGCCTTCTGTTCTTCCTTCCACCTCTGGTACTCCTTGGTCTTTCGTTCAATTTCCCTCTTAGAATTGACGATGTACTCTAGAATGGACTCTTTATCGAACAAATATCCGTCAGGACTGCAGTTAATGAGTAAATTACTTTATCATTGGGTGAGCACAGGGCTGCATTGTAAGACAACAGCAGTCAAAATCCTATATTGTCTATAATGACTACTTTGACTGAATCCTTAGACATTCTAAGTGTCTGAGATCCGTATCCTGATGATTTTGAATCCTTCTTTCTTTCGTTGTACGAGTATACTGAGTTTGCTGTTGCATTTCTGCCATGACGAGTCATTTTCAACAACAAGCAACTAAATGTTTTAAAATTTTGTTATAATATTCGAATATATTTATTTATAGTCTTAAATATTAAATTATTTACAATTTTTAGTCAAGCATGCATTCAATAATATAATAATTACATTAAAATTTCGGCCACGTGCTTTTTCTTTTTTAAATAAAGTGTGGGTTTTTCCTACGCGGAGGTTAAGTAATGGAAACATTACTACTCCTCGGTTGAAGGGCTGGAAAAATTAATTTGGTTTACTGATTTCGTGTACATTTGTGCTACTTGACGCTTTAAGGAAACCAAAGTTCTATCAGCTGATCTTTTGAGTTGGGAGTTTCAAAATTGATAATCCCAGTGACTGCCAGAGTCAAATTCGTTTGTATCTCAGTGGTCATCATGAATTTGTTGGTGAAGACAAGTTGGTGATCTTTTCTGTTTCCTTGGAATGTCAATATTTTACCTGGAAGTGCCACTAGCTACATGGTCTTATGTAATTCAAAGTACTCTCCGTCGTACACAAAATTAAAAGTACCTGTTTTGATAGAGCTCGATGCCATACACCGTCAAAAGTTAAACGGATTCCAGTTCAGCAAATTTCTTGAATCAACTTATTTTGAATGTCTCATGTAAATAATTCTTTTTCAATATTTATAAAACTGAAGATATTATCCTGAGTCCGTAACTAGGTCGGTGATTTCTTGGTAAATAAGTGAAGCACTTTTACAATATCTATAATCCATATAGCCACTGTGTACAACAATTTTCAATGCCAGTATCTTTTATGCTCCTATTGTCAATTGTCAACATTTTTCAGCATTTTCAGATTGTTTCCTAAAACAAGAGAAAATAAGCCCTGTCGGTGGACATAAGACAGATACTCAGGTCAGGTTCGATAAACCTGATATTTTTGTCCACGATAAGATGAAGAATGAAATTGTACTTATTGAAAATGGGATTACTTCTCAAGGATTATTGAAACATACAGAAGTAGAAAAGTTACTAAGTACGATTTATTGGCTAGATAGCTCAAACTAATTTATGGTGCCACAGTAAAAGTCATACATATTGTTCTAACGTGGGACGGTGTCGTTTCGAAGGCCTATAAATCTCACTCGGGAGCCACCGCAATCGATGCACCGACTAGAACATACAATCAATCCGTTGTCCTCAAGAAGACTTTGGAGAGTATGTTGGTGGAGTATAAATAATGGGTGCCCACTATCGTGGAAGATTTGGTTACAACAACCAATCAACTAGTGGAATTAGCAATCAGTTCGATGACGTTCTAGGCAACCCAGGTGGGGAAGAAACGGTTGGTTTTCAGGTCAACAACTCTTCTTCTAAAGCGAGAAAGGTCTAGAAGCAGCTAGTAATTTTTATTTAATTGTGTTTTCCGTAAAATAAATATCGGTCCTTTTATACAGCCCTGCCGCAAAGGATTAGTAATGTAAATTTCAGCTTAGGAAAAACTCACATTTAAGAAGAACAGTCTTACTAATTACTCCAAGGCATTGAGAATGTCCTTGACTTCTCGTTCTTTTTTACTTTCGAGTCGTAGAAAATAAGAATGAATTAATATTATTATTTATTAACCCGGGATACACCGAGAAAGAAGTTAAAGTAAACAACTGATTAAGTGTATCCAGTTTTCACTTCTACGGAAACAGAGCCCATCCGGAATCACCATAAAAGGAAAAAAACTTCCATTACTTGCAGTTGTGGAAAACCCTCCAGTAAAGTGGGGAAGAGCAAATGATCCTTTTTCGTGCCGGGCTGGCACTGGGCGCCACACAGACAGGTGGATCACATGACGTCACTCTAAAAGAAAGAGAGAGGAGGAACAGACAAACCAACAGAAAACTTCAACCAATTAGCCACGTAGCACCACATGGGCCACTAGGAATTTATTTTTAAAAATATAATTTTAGAATAGTTCATTTTAAATAAAAAAAGTTAATTAAGTACCTCGGTGCTAGTCAAGCACAATAAACCGGACATTGTGGTACACGATAAGGAGTCTGGCCAAGTCCTTATCATAGAAGTTGGCATCACGTCTCAAGACCGTTTGCAGACTGGGGAGGTGGAGAAAAAAAGGAAGTATGACTTTCTTGCAAACGAGATGAGGCAGATGCTTGGTTGGAAGGTCCTCGTTATTCTTATAGTAATGACGTGGAAAGGAATTGCAACGAAGTACCACAAGGGTTATCTGAAGCAGTTGGGGGTAGATAGGAAGCTCTAGGCCTATCTACAGTCCACTGTGTTAAAGCGGACCCTAGAGAACCTGACACTGGAGTATAGGAGGCAGATCCCTGAGATGCCATATGGGCAGAGGGTTCAATTGGACAAGGCGCTCTCGGAGTTGTTTCAGCAACCAGAATCGAACCTGCCTGAGGAGGCTGGCGAACAGGCAGGCGAGGAAGGTTGTTGATTATTAAATATATTAACTTTTTTATTGTTTGTTAAATAAAGTTTAATATTTAATTTGAAATTTGAATAATTATCTGCCGTGCTTTGCTTTTGTTTCTTGTTGTTTTGTAACTTTTTTAACGGAAAATGGATGGATTGTTCGACAATGACTTGTTTTCAGTATTTAACGGAGAAAACAAAAAGAATAGCAAGAAACTTAAAAGAAAAAACTCATCGACGACGAGCAAAAACGAAAGTGGAGCCAAAAAGTCTACAAAGTAGTCCCTAATTGGTTCTACTTAGTTCTTCTAGCCTACCAGAACCGGACAACGATGTAGTTTACCTTGGTACTGTAAATTACGACGAAGAATCCTCAAAAATGTATTTAATGAACTCACTTCAGATTACCAAACTCAAGTGACCTTAAAGACTTCGAAATTACAGATAAAAGTGAATTTTCATGGTAACTGTTATTTTTTATTTCTCAGTTTCCTTCAATCTTCAGAACGAGCCCACATTTACAGAATTGAATCCTCAGATAAGTGTCTTCACGAGGTAGCCAGCCGTAATTACTATTTTCAAGGTTGCGGTCCCCCATGACGAAGATTTGAAAACTTTGCATGCTCGTGTACCACCTGTGAGAGAGTTTCCATTCAAATTGGATGGCTTTCAAAGGGAAGCAATAAAATGTCTGGACAATGACCAGTCAGTCTTGGTTTCGGCCCACACCTCGGCAGGGAAGACAGTCGTCGCCGAGTTTTGCTTTAATGACTAAATCAAAGATATGCCATAGCCAAGTGTGTGGAGGAACACAGAATGGTGATCTATACGACCCCAATAAAGGCTTTAAGCAACCAAAAGTACAGAGACTTGCAGGAGAAGTTCATCGATGTCGGTCTTGTAACAGGAGACGTGACTTATAATCCCAATGCCAAGATTTTGGTGATGACAACTGAGGTATATTCTAACTGATTGTAGATTCTGAGGAATATGTTGTACAGGGATCACAAGTTATGAGAGAAGTCGGTGGGTCGTCTTTGATGAAATCCACTACATGCGAGACAGAGGTTATATTGTTTTTTATCTCTAGAGAGGGGAGTTGTCTGGGAAGAAACTATCATTCTTTTGCCTGATACTGTCCACTATGTGTTCTTGTCAGCAACTATTCCTAATGCCTCCCAATTTGCTGGATGGATTTGCCAGCTTCACAATCAGGTTGATGAGCATATATATCTTAGCATTGTCACGTGGTCTACACTGATTTCCGACCGACTCCGTTGCAGCATTTTATTTATCCTTGTGGGGGAGAAGGAATAAACTTAATTGTTGACGAAAATGTATTAACTTGCTGTTATTTTAGGGTCAATTCAAATCGGAGAGTTTTGAGAAGGCTATCAAGCAAATTAGAAAGTCAGGTACCGCATCTAATACGACCACTCGTCCCAGAGTTTCTGGACAGTCTGGTTCACTCATTTTTATATTAAATAGCAAAGTCTAACATTCACAAGGTTGTCAGTTTTATTTCTGATGAAAACATGACGCCTGCAATAATATTTAGCTTTTCGAGAAAGGATTGTGAAGCTTATGGTCTAGAAATGGCAAAAATGGACTTTACTTCCAATGGTTTGTGATTTTTGCTGACTTTTAGACGAAAAGAGTATAATTCAGGAAATATTTTTAAATGCTATTGCCGATCTGTCTGATGAAGACAGAAAACTCCCACAAATACAAAACATGACTCCGCTTTTGAAAAAAGGGATAGGAATTCATCATTCTGGTCTTATGCCTATGGTAAAAGAGATTGTGGAAATCCTTTTCGGAGAGGGACTTTTGAAGGTATTCGTTTTGTAACAATTAAAGGTTCTGTTTGCGACAGAAACTTTTGCAATGGGAGTGAATATGCCTGCTCGGACGGTTGTCTTTTCTAGTATGAGAAAATTCGACGGGAAACAAGTACGATCAATTACACCTGGGGAATACATTCAAATGAGTGGAAGAGCGGGGCGACGAGGACTGGATAAAATTGGGACCTCAATAATGATGGTTGATCAACAGTTTACGTCATCAGAGTGTCGAGATTTGTTTATGGTGTTTTTATATGTTAATTTGGCAGGGATCAGCTGATCCACTAAACAGTGCATTTCATTTGACTTATAACATGATCCTTCAGTTGCTTAGAGTAGAAGGAATTAATCCTGAATATATTATGGGGAGGTCATTCTTCCAATTTCAAAATTATGCTGCGATTCCTGGTCTGCTTGATGGTTAGTTCGATTGTTACTGGTAGATTTGAACACTTTGGAGCAGAAGTATTTATCCACCAAAATCCCCAATGAGGAGGAGATTGCTGAGTATTACACTACAAGGAAGCATTTAGCATTGGCTGAAAATAAAATGCTTAAATTCTTACAAGATCCTATAAATTCTGTCCCCTTTCTGCAAGTTGGGAGACTCATAATGGTAGTAAAGTGAGTTACTTTAGATACGTCGAGATGAAGGTGACGATGCGTCCTCTTCTGTTTGGGCAGTTGTCCTTAACTGCTATAAGTCGGAAGGGAAAGATGTTATTAATTATTATAATTTGTAGAAAAGTACTGATGAGAGTAAGAAATCCAGGACTTATGCGATTGATATTATGCTGGGTAACGGAAAACAACCTCAGGTTTATATTAGAGATAGTAGGTTTAATTGCAGATCATGAGTTTTACGCTTAATCAAGTCCGTAAGAATTAGCAGTGTGTGTCTTAAACTGCCCAAAGATCTATCTGGTGAGGATAATCAGCGACGTGTGCTGAGGATTATGGAGGTTGTTATTTGATATAATGTTTAGGAAGTCTCTAACAGATTTAAAGGGAATATTCCGCTGATTGATCCAGTGGAGGATATGAAAATAAAGAACACTGAGATTTCCTCAATTGTTGATAAAATGAAGGTTTTTGAGGAGAGGATGCAATTGCATCCATTTCATCATTCCCCCAATAAGGCTGAGCTTTGTGCTGCGTATCATTCAAAGCAACAGGTTCTTGTAATTATAAAATTCAGTTGGGGGAGAAAATAAAGTCTCTAAAACTTGATTTGAAACATAAAAAGTCATTGCTTCAAATGGACGAACTAAAATGCAGGAAGCGAGTGCTAAGGAGACTCAACTTTATAAACTCTAATGATGTGATTGACATGAAAGGACGGATTGCTTGTGAGATTTCAAGGTTTATTTATTTTTAATTTTTAGTGGAGACGAGTTGTTACTCACAGAACTGGTTTTTGCAGGATTCTTCAATGCTCTCTCCTGTGAGGACATTTGCTCAATTCTCAGCTGTTTTGTGTTCGAAATAAAGTCCACTTCTTTCCCCAAACTTTCTGAGATTTTAATGACTTGCTTATCGAAATTACAGGTTTTATGGTCGTTTAATTGTCAGGAAACTGCCAGAAGGATATCCGCTATTTCAGTTGAGTGCAAGTTGGATGTTGATGAGGATGAATACGTCGACTCGTTTAAGTCTGGGTTGATGGAAGTTTGCCGTGCATGGGCTGGTGGAATGTCTTTCAGTGGAATATGTGAACTGACTGATTATTTTGAGGGATGCGTTATTAGATCAATTAGGAGTATTGAAGAGTTGTTGAATGATTTGATAAGAGTGTCTAAGAATATGGGCTGTATTGAATTGGAAGAAAAGTTTCAAAAAATGTATTTTTATCTTAACCCCTTTATAATAGGCATTTCCCTTATCAAGAGAGATATTGTATTTTCTTCTTCACTTTATTTGTAATAATTAGTTTTTTGATTAAATTTAATAATTACGATTTACTTTTAATATACCTTGTCTTGTGTTTTTGGCATACGATCTTCTAGGTTAGTACGTACTTGAATACGTATTTTACTATAATTATTTTATTACAAATCCTAACAGGGGATACACCCGTTTACTGTTGTTCTTGGAACAGCCGATTACACTTGCTGATATTGGAAAGGATCATCTACCGATCTTTTATAATCGCAACTTCTCTTCTGTAGAGGTTTAATTTTGTTTTCTAATTTGGATCTTGATCCAACTCTCTCATTTCTTACCTGAAATCGTGCCTCGAAACGTATCCAAATCAAGTTTATTTGGTTAACAAAAAATCTCATTTGCTATCGAAATATGTAGTAATAGCATTGTTTGATAAACAAACTTTGGCCATGTCCCGATTCGCACTAACTGTTCCTTGGAGGTCCAAAATTTGAAATTAGTTTTTAATAACATTTTCTGGCAAATCTTGAGGATGGAGTTATCATCCAAACAGAGTAATGAAAAGCTGCTATGTCTTTCTGAGGTCCGTTTTCATGAAAAGCCGAGGATAACTTTGCCGGTCGTTCTACAAAGGTCTTGATAATATGTTGAAAAATGGCCAGGATTTCCTACGTTTCTGCAAAGAGCTAGGACACTCATTCAGAGATAGGGTTGCTCACGCAGAGGAATGTACAGGACAAACACTTTATTTAAGAACAGATAATTAATAGTTGGAAGGGCCAAAATGCATGTTTTTAACTTCTTTATTTTGGTTACGTGCGGGTCTGTAAAAAACTGATACCATATTAGGTATTACTGATGATGGTGTACTATTTTCCTATGCACTGTAGGTTTCACAAGAGGACTCGGATGACATACGTCAATAGACACGCTCTCATGGATTCTCTTGATCACGGTTACTCTATGTGCGGATATTTTTTGTTCCTTAAAATAACATTCAAGAAAAGTCTTTAGTAAAACATAAAGATAAATTTGTTTTTAATGAAGCTCCATAAAATTGAAAAAGTTTTAAAAGGTCATCTTATTGAGGATCTATCTATCCTCTTCTTTTAAAACGTTTGTTGGCAGAATGAAAAAATCAAGAAAAATACCATAAAATCGCCTGTTCGAGGTCACATATAGGACCGTCCTCGAAAAGTTTCTAGAAGTCACATATAAGATTATAGTTACTTTTGGGATCTTCGTCTTGAGTACATGTGGATACGACTATCCTTGTATGATTAATATTGTAATGGTCAATACAGGGTAGCTGAAACTATTTTGTTTGAAACTATTGATCTCATCATTAGATAATTTTGCTATACTTAAGAAAATGGATCGTTTTGTGGTATTGAGAATATGAGCAGCATATTTCGCATCTTTAAAGAGATGATTCTCCAAGTTCTTTTCAATTTTGACTTGAAGGGATCTGAACTTTGGGAAATATTACTATGGAGTCAATTCTATATTTAGTGACGTTTCTGGCAGACAACATTTGTCTCAGTTGTGAAGATTGTAGAAGGGTACGACCTGGACTATATGAGATTACTGACTCACGATCAAGGCTATAAGTACTATGCTTCACGCGAATGTTTGATGATTTTTTTACATTTTCTTTTCACCTCCACAGTTATTACTTTCCCTTTATGTTGGTGCATTAATAATATCATCTTCAACCATTTGCATTCTAACTGAGCATGTATTATTATATGCACTCATCGTCTCCTCTCTTTAGGTATTTCCTCACTCTTTGGAGGTCTTTGTGCAGTAAGGAGTATTATCCTTGGTCGGCCACGAAAGCATTTCCCCTCGAACATGAAGTGATCCTCCATCGAGCATGTGACTTAAATATTATTATTAAAACGCACTCCTGAAAAAACATAAATTAGTTAAGTTTCCCTTGTGTCGTATTCCTAATCATCCTCTCCGTCAGCCTCGACCATGATCCTCCGTAACTCGCTAATTCTCTTAGTTAGTTCAGGTCGTCCGCCGAAGTTAGTCTCATGCCAACCGCCGATAGGTCTGGAAGAGGTAAAAGATATCATTTTTGTTCACGATAGGCCAAAATGTCGTTCTTGGCCTTCCGCGGAATCCGACTCCTGTTTGTGCAAAGATGTTTCCATTGTGATATTTGCGTGGACCTGGTCATTTAGACGTAACACGTGGCCAAAAGGCTCCATCTTAATTTGAAAATATCATCTGACAGCACGCCGGATTTGCATTTATTATAAAGGTTTGCATTAGAGATTTCATAGGCCAGTTGATCTTGATTACCGATTTGAGCTGAGCTCTGTGGAAGGAATCAAGACGATCCATTTCCCGTTTAGAGATTCCCCAAGTCCCGGAGTCGTAGGGTATACCGGGATAACAAAAGCTTTGTATATTCTAAGCCTGGTGTTAAGTCCTATCCTCTTCTTGTCGCTCCATTTTGACGATATTTTTTTCAGTGCACTCATAGCGATGATCTTCTTACGAGTAACATCTTCAGAGTCTCCTAGAAGCGAGCCAACCTTCTTTTGCTTCTCCATGACTCGTCCGATCTCCGATCATAACATGTAAGCGTTGTAAACTCCGTTTTGTCGGTATTTACGGTATGAACCATTTCGAAAATATGTGTTGTGGGAGTACGCTGAGCATGTGCTGAAGTGTTTGAGTATCTTCCGAGACAAATCCAGATCGTCCACATAAATTATCTCGTCATAATTGTTTCCAATCATGGCCCTGAACTCTCTTAGTGCAGCTTCAAGATAAACATGAAAAGGACCGGGGATAGCGAGTCTCCCTGTGGAACTCCACGTGAAGTCGGAAAAAAGTTGGAAGTACATTTGCCAATTTTAACAGAAAAGTTAGTGTTCTGCAATGAGAAGGCGTATTATTTTAACGTCTTCTGGGTGAAGAAAACTCTTCAGAACTTCCATAAGTTTTCCTTGATGTACCGAATCGAATGCACGGGACATATCAATGGCAAGTATTTCAATAGATTTTTATATTTTTGGCATAGAGCACAATACCATCTGTGTCCCCAAACTACATCGGCTAGACCTGCCTGTCCGAAATCCACTTTGGCCGGGGATAGAATTTGTTCACTTGTTTTTTATCCGGTGTAATGTAATGAGGGACAGTGTTTTGTGTATGAAAGTTAGTAGAATTATTGGTCTAAGGTTGCAAAGGAGACCTTTAGCTTTCTCGGGTTTTTGTAGAGGTATTAGCCACCCTCTTTCCAGTTCAACGCATTGTCTTCCTGGAGAGACCGATTGAAAACATTAGTGATCATTTTGGCTAGCTCCTCAGGGGGATGTTTTAAAAGTTCTGCTGGGATATTATCTGGTCCTGTAGTTCTTCCGATGTCCAGTTTTTTGATTGCTTGAAGAGTTTCCGGAACGGTTAATAAAGTGGATTTGTCAGGTTTCGATAGTTTCATTGTGTGGTTAATTTTGCTGTGCGTGTTGAAGATATGATCAGAATGATATATTAGCATTGTTAACGTCTCCAATGGTTATCTTGGACACTGATCAGGGCCGAACTCCTCCCTCTATTGAGGAGGCGAATTGCATTGAACATCCTTGGTCCATCTTTATATTTCGTTATTTCGGAAAATTGATTTTCTGCTTCACTTGTGACTTTAATTATCATTAATATGTCTGAGATCAATGTTCCAAAGATCACAGTAAAACCAAACTAACTAATCACATGAACTCGAAAAACTGGACCAACACCCTTATCTTGGCTCGTTGTCCCTCCTTCAAACCCACACAAGCACATATACGGGATAGAACACGATAATTACACGAGCGCCCTCCTCGATTCTTACGAATTAGTGATTCCAGATGGGTTGATGAGAAATCTTCCGATACTGGAGAGAAATGTATCCGTCTCTCTCACGACCCCGAAAGTCTCCACCGCAATAGGATAAATGTTAGTTATTGCTAAGTGACCCCTACTTTCTGATTTTTCCTCCGCCTTGTCTGTCACAAAATCAATAGCACATAAACTCGATTTCATTCAAGTTATGTTAATTTATAAATTATCCGTTATTTGAATTGGTGACTAAACATTTGCGTTGAAATTTTATATCAAAAATTGTTAGTCAATAATCCATTTTAACCGCTTTTATTATACACATTCTTCGTAAAATCCAAGTGAGTTTGAGAATACTTGGATGACTTTGTCAACAATTTACGCCCTAAATGGTTGAAATTGCTGATTTTATGATTTGCTATTGTAAAAATTCCCTTTAAATGCACTACGGAGCATATTCCCGCATTCTGTTATGTCTAGTCATTATATTGAGAGCTTTCTCAACAAATGGAAATCTTTGAGAAAAGAAAGATTACGGGAGTTAATGAAACAAAGATTTGTGAGTATCGGCGTGGTTTATTACGTGGTTTAGGTTCTCCAGCTATTTTAATTGCTAGGTGGGTTTAATGTTGAAAATTCAGTCAACGTGACTGACAAGCAATTCACGGGCATAAAAGACCAGACTGAATCTAATATCCACAATCACGTTACTAGTGTGGATGAGGATGTTGTTCCTAAATCTCCAAAAGTGGAATATGATGCTCAAGCAAAACCTGTTAAGAATAAGACTCCAAAGCTCAGAAAAGTTAAAGCAAAAACTTTCTCCCAATCCTCGGCTAAGAAAGTAAAAAACGAAGCATTCAATGATGCCGTTACGAATGATATAAAGGTGGAGCCCCCGTGTATAGGAAATGATTGGACTACCAATGAGTTGGATTCAACCCTTGCTGATTTCAAGGAGAACTTGAATTCAAGTGGACCCTCGGACGTTAAAGATCTCACCGTTGTGCGTAATACTGACATAAAACTTTCTGAATGTGATAATTCTGATGAACTTGAATCACTTAAAACTTCCTTAAAGCGTAAAAGATCTTCATTCCTACAATCCAGTGGGGAAGAAGTCACTTCTGTGCAATCAAATGTGGATGATCTGTTGGAATCAAGTACACTCTTTAATTGCAGGACTTGTTCATTCAATTCTGCTCGCAAAAGGATTATGATCAAGCATATTCGGACTACACACTTGAGTGAGAAACGACTCCATCTTCAGAGTCTGGGGTTTTTGTAGATTTTGCGACGCGACCTTTAAATATTCAACTGTTTGTATAAAATGAGAACGATTATCACACGTCAAAACTGAAAAATGAGTGATCTGATTTTTATTCTGGCTTTGTCTTGTCTTTTATGTTTATTACACATAGACCTCTCATGTTAGTAAGCTTTTATGTTAGGGTGGTGGAATTTGGTCATAATCAGATGATGGATAATTATGCTGTTGTCATGACGGCGAGTATAGTCAGTACATGCTGAGGTCCTAGCTACGCCATGCTCGATGTGGTCCACATGTTAGGTGTGTTATTATTTATTAACCCCGAATACACCGAGAAAGAAGTTAAAGTAAACAACTAATTAAGTGTATCCAATTTCCACTTCTACAGTAACAGAGTCCATCCGGAATCAGCATAAAAGGTAAGACGTCTATTACATGTAGTTGTGAAAACCCCTCCAGTAAAGTGGGGGAGAGCAAATGATCCTTTTTCGTTCCGGCCTGGCACTGGGCGTCACCTAGACAGGTGGATCACATGAAGCCACTCTAATAGGAAGAGAGAGGAGGAACAGATAAACAAGCAGAAAACTTCAACCAATTAGCCACGCGGCTCTTAAATTAACAACATGTTAGGTGTTGCTTAGTTTGACCCTGAAGTGGTTGACAAAGAGGAATCATATCTATCCATTCTTACGCATATAATCCGTAATAAGGGATTTTGTATAATTTTTATGATTATCTGTTATTGCATAAAGGTTTAATAACTCTCAATTCAATGGACAAGTCAATTTTTGGGAATTAAAATTACTGCATCACCTCGTCGAATGGTTAGTCTGTCGGATGATACAAGGGGTGACGTACCTCATCTCCTCAAATGAACGTGAAGTTTCGCTCATCTCCTCGTGAAAAAGTAGAAAATGAAGGAAACAAGGTCACTTTGTAATAAAAAAAACTCGGGACTCCCAGTGCAACTGGAGTTTGCATTAATATTCTAATATGAAAGGGCCGAATTCACTATGCCGTGGGGTTGAATCTTATCTGGAACAAAAATTGGAGGAAATTGGAAGTCTACTTAAGGCGGTGACAATTACAAAAGGTAATCTTAAAGCAAAACCACGTAAATCTATGTAAAAAATGCACATTCGGAACAAGTATTTTAGTAAAAATCACACTTCCACAAAATAATAGGGTGCTGATCACGGTACTTTGCATTAATGGAAGAGTTTATTAGAGGTTTCAGTTGCCTACCAGGACCGACTTCGTAAACATTTCGCTTGGATGGTGAATTAAACAAATATTCCATGGTTTGTTGCCATTTTACTGGCGACACAACCTGGTGACCAACAAATCCTTATCTCCTCCACGTTTTTGTAGGGTTTAGCTGATAGATTAGATATTACGTTAATTTTGGGCTCATTAAATTTAACATTGCTAAATTTAGTCAAAAACAAACTTTAAGACATCTTTGAGTTCATCGCAGGCAAAATTCATCATCTGAGTATGAAAGGCCCCACTGACTGAAGCCTCTTAACTTTCCGAATTCCAAATTTGGAACTATTTGCTCGATAAACTCCAAAGCCTACAATTAAACAATAGTCACCTCTACAGAGCCACCAATTACTTGAAATGCGGATGAAAGATAATTTGCAGGCTGGCAAACTGGATTAGCGATTCCCAAAGAATGACAGTGCTCAATAGCCGCCTTGCAGCATCTTCTATGTTCGAGATTCCGTTGACCATTATAGAAATCATCCCTCCATTAGTCATCTCCGAAGCCTTCTGCATGGAAGTAGCACGAACTTTTACAACTTTTATTGCTGTTTGGATTACAAATATGACAAACCATCCTCGAAAGACAGGCACTCTGAGAAAACCAGAGAAGTATATTCTCCCAAACTCAATCCTGCGGTATAATTGCAAGTTCTAAGAGCTTCTGGATCTTCATTCTCAAGTTTTCCGAGAGAGGCCAGAGATGTGACCATAATAGCTGGTTGGGAGATTTCTGTCCTCATTAATTTGTCAGATGGCCCTTCCAAACATAACTAAAATGACATTATAATATACTTTCAGTAGATCATATCCTAAAATAACACTCGCTCTCTCAAAAAGATCAACAGATTTCGGAAAGTGCTTCAACTTTGATGCCATACCGATAAATTGGGAGCCCTGTCCAGGAAAAAGAAGCACAGACGATTCCTTCAATATCTGAGTTTGCGAACACACAGCCTGCATCACTTGAGCAGTTCCTTAACACAGCTCTGACAGAAGCAAATGGGAGCCTTAACGTGAACATAAGCACCGGTAACTGGAAACGCGTTCAAAATTCTATAAATAATCGACATGGCGTGATCACGCCACTCTGATATGGTACGATTTTTACTGTTATTAATATTTTTGCAGAGATTAATTTATTTAATAATTCTGAGTTATAATAGTATTAAAGGTATTTTGCCCCCCTGGAGATTTGCGATTCCCTCTTCGAGAGTGGATCGTTTGAACTCCCTCAGGCGAAAAATTATGCACCACACGGACATCCCCACTTGCGGCCTCGTTTCTGATGAGGCGACGTTGAAGAATGGCCAGAGTTTCCTACGTTTCTGCGAGTTCGGGTGTTGTTGGAGGCTGGGATCACCTAATTAGTTAGTTTTGAACTATCTTTCTTGTGTTTTTGGAGTTAAATAAATAAAAATAAAATAATAAAGGCATTTCGGGGAACACATAATAATAAAATCCTTGTGAAAAAATTAATGAAAAGAGAAATCTCCCGACTAGCTATTATGGTCATATCTTTGCTGAGGTGGCTGATCAAATTGTCTTAGACTTACAGCTATTGGAGGAAATAATTTGAAATATTAAAGTAGTTTAATTATGCTTCCTTGGTTATTCTTTGCACTTTTATTTTTCAACCAAAACCATAATGCACGTGATATCAACGTGAAGATAATCTTGATTATCGAATATATTAACACTTAAAAATTTTACAGATATTTGAATTTCCAGACACTTTTTCTGAGAGCATCTCGACTGTTTGATTAAGAAAATTTTTTAAAATTGAGGTTTTTTTCTAGAAATAAAAATCTTTATTAGCAAAAATGCTAAAAATTTAAATATATTTTCCCATTTCTGGATTTTCATTTCATTTTGTAGTTCAAGAAGGTCCCTGAATCGCGCCGCATTTGCATTACGATTTTGTTGACGATTTCTTTACAAATTCTCCTAACCTCTTTAGAAGTAGTAATTTTTTTAGCAATTTTCTGGTAAATTAACTTAAACTGGAAATTAATTAGACCCTTTTTTCTCAACCACACTAAGCTAAATCAGTACTCCCATTTTTAAGAAAGTGACATCAGCACTTTAGCAAAATCATACTCTTACTTAGTTGAATAATGTCTATGGTTACTATAGTAACCCACCAAGAGACAGGGAGCATTACAACAAACGATTGCGAGCACAAGGCGTTTACGGCACCACCAATCGTTCACAGAAATACCCCCTGTCTCTTGGCAGTGGTGTGATTTGTTTTTTCTATAGTAATCCTATTATGGATTAGAAATAACCTAACTTGTAAGCCGCTTGTTTCTTAACAACTTGTCCGCATTCTCCAATTTTTATTGGGAAAGTTGAACAAATGGGAAACTCTATGTCTCAGACTACAACTTTATATGTCGCTAAGACATTTTAACCCTTGAATTTGGTGTTATCAGCAAAATTTATGTCACCGTGTTGTCAGTCGGTAATAATTGAATCTCAACTTGATATTGTGGAACTCAACAATGGTATGTCTTTAATATCTGATAAAATAATTTCGCCTCCTACGACCATAAAGTGTGTTATATTGTACTTAGTTAAATTCTCTCCCGTGTTACCCATAAGCGTATGAATACTTAGGGTTCCGCTTGTGTCGTGCCCTTCACTGTCTGTTTTGCCAGTTTTCTCCATGTTACTTTCCTCCTCGCACGTCTCTGCAGTTCACAGAGGAATCCATGTCTAAAGTCTGTCTAGTGTTCGAAGCGAGTCTTCTGACGTTGAGAGTTGCAATAGTGGACGGGGGAGAATAGATAAACTGAGAGTACGATAAGGACATCAGAAAGGTGTCAACCAGCAGTTATTGGATTTATTTAATAACCTCAAGTTCGTTATGAGGATGTGTTCAAACATCTCCCATCTCTCCTCCCTTATTGTATCTTCTAGGGGACGAGATTTGCATACCCAATATAAATTTTTGCTGCTGATCTCTCTTATAAGGACCTGTAACACCGAACGTAGATGTTTTCTATAGTATGTTTGTTTTTATTTATTTAACCCCAAGACTACCAAGAAAGATAGGTCAAAACTAAAAATTAGGTGATCCCAGCCTCCAACGACATCCGAACTTTTCATCTGGTCTTCTGATGACCCAACCACATTCCGGAAACGCCTTCTCTTCCTTCTGCAAAGGAATTCAATCGGCGTCCACTTTTTTATAACCGACCGAAATTCCTCTGCATAAAAATAAACATACCATAGAAAACATCTACCTTTTCCTTGAGTGAGTTTCCCAGTTCCTTGCAGAAACGTAGGAAACAGGCCATTCTTTAAAGCCTCCTCTGAAAGCAGACTGGGGACGGATGTGGAGTCTGGTTATATGTGATCTTCAGTCTGAGAGAATTCACACGCTCCACCCTGGTAGAAGGAATGGCGAATCTCCAGGCAGAACAGGCATATTCAATCGTCGGCGCAATAACTTGGAGATAGTATGTTTCAAACTTTTAACACTGTATCAGACTCCGCAATGCTGCTAATCTAATATTTTTGTTAAAATCAAAAAATGATAACATTCTATCACAATTAAAAAAAATTAAATAAATATCGTACTTTTGCAATACATGCTTCAAGATTACTTTTTTTTCTTGGTTTTGTGTGAGTACCTGTAGATACTCCTGTTCGGCATTGAGGTATCACTAATGACAACGTCACTTTTCAAGTCAAAAAACATCGTAAATGCGTGGAGCCTTCAGCCAGAATTGGCAGCATCAAAATTTGAATTTATCTAAAACAGATATTTTATCGAACTCTAATTTTATCCAAAAAATTCATATTATGAAATTAAATTTCAGACTTTTTTAACTGGGAACTTTTCTCAAATCCACTCTTGCTATCAAGTAAGTTTTTTGACTTTCTATGAACTTGAACATCCTATCACGCTGAACAACTACCGTCAACACAAAAGATATGTGACGCAACAGTTGTGACCAAATATATCCATTGATTTATCGTTAGGTTCACCTTCCCTAATATTCTCCAACTGCTTATCTATCCATAGACAAGAGCCTATCATTAGTGACATTGTCCTATATCTCTTGACATAATAAAATGGAGTTTTGTAAATTACAAAAACGCAAGATGGAACGATTTTAAGTGCGCAACTAAGTCAACTCTTTCAATGGGTAATTTCATTTCTCCCGATAAAGCAGTGACCTATTTTATCTTAGCAGTCCTGTCTGCCGTTGTTTAAGTCCTCTGCAATTAAAACATCTCAGAGTGAACGGAGAAGTCGGTAAGGAATACGAATAAGACATAGTGCAATAGAGGACGTCGTTACCACCTTAACCAATGAAGACTGGACCACCAAGACTCAATTTAAAAATTGAAGATCTCTCTGGGAACAACCTGAATAACCACCAGCTTAACGGTCAAGTCGCGAAAGCTTCAATTTCATTGGGAATCCAACAGCCTCTAAGTCTTCTGCTATAAATCCGTTTATCGCTTTGTACTTCATCTTTTTATTAAATATAATAAGCCTTATCGTAGAAACATGTTTTTATATGAGCTTCAAAAGATAATTTGTTCATATATTTGTAGACATGTTGGTTGAGTGGACAACTCTCTATTAATTCTACTCTCAGTCTATCTATTCTACCCAGTTGTAAGAGGTCTCGTTTCTAACACTAAACAGACACTTTATGCACGATACAAAGTTACTGTGGCCTGCCTGCAAGAGGTAAAGATGAAAGTGGATCGGGATATATGCAACGGAAATTACCGGTTAATTCAACTACCGTCCGATTGCCGTCACTATGGAATGGGCTTCGCAGTCCATCTATCAATCGTGAATCGACTATTCAAGGTATGGAGAGTTACTTACAGAATCGCTATCATTCAATTGGATATTGATTGCATAAAAAGAAATCGATTATGTCATTAATGTCAAGACGTGTGAAAAAGAAAATTACTGAGAAAACTGGTATAAAGGATAGTGAAGAGCATAACACAAGCAGAACCCTAAGTATTCATACGCTTATGATTAACACGGAAGTACATTTATCTATCTAACTAACTTAACTTTAAGTAGGATATTATTATGGCACTTTCACGAAAGCCATAATGTTATAGCCCCGCATGTGCAACACTCAAAGAAACAATATTTATAGTTACTCTTTTCCATCTTCCTCTGTCGAATGCGAGTGATCTCAATTCGTCCAGGTCGTCCCCGTCTTTAGGTTTTTTCTCACACGATTTAGGTCTTTGTTTAATGCAGTCGGAAGTGTCGATCTAGGTCGTTCGCGGAAGGGTTTGTCGCATCTGTCAAAGTAATCTTCCATCGCTTTGTTAGCGGGTGCGTCCGGGTTCATTCTTAGTACATTCCCAAATAGCCTCTACCGGGCATCTATCACATCCTTGCTGATGTAGGAACACATACACTTGTTGTAGATACCAGTGGTTGATACTACGTGGCCACTCCAATCCGAGTAAGCTTCTTAGTTGCCAACTATGGAACGAATCGAGTTTCAATAGTTTGTTGAAGGAACTTCCTCATGTCCTTACAGTAGGATCGGTTTCACAAACGCGTTGTAAAGCCTGCATCTGATGTCAATTCTAAGCCATCCTTTCTTCAGTTTAGCCATTGCCTCATTTGCCAGTGTTTTCATCCTTAGTACATCTTCAGTGTCTCCTAGTAGAGAGCCGAGCTTATTAGTACGTCTCCATCTTTCATGAGTAATATCGTCTTTTCTTTTGATTTCCGTAAATTCAGTTTTGTTAACATTTACGCTGAGAAACCATTTCTCAAGCTCCGCAGGTGCATTTTCTAGCAGGTGTTGGAGTGCGGTCACATCCCGTGATACAAAATCCACATCATCCGCATAAGATGTATCTTCTATGTCTTCTATATAGCATTTACGGAGGTCGTGGAGTGCAGATTCAAGGTATATGGTGAATAGTAAAGGGGAGAGGGAATTACCCTGGGGTGTCCTAATCGTTGTTTTGAAACTGCGGGAAGTTGCTCCTTCTGTCCTCACAGATAATCTTGTGTTCGCAAGTAATAGTCTGATTATCGTAACCGACGATTCATCCAATATTTGCTCAAGCACATTCATCAGTTTCTGTCTGTTTATTGAGTCTAATGCTCTGGAGAGATCTATTCCCAACATGGTCGTTGCGCAGCGCCATCTTGGCTCCATACAATGTCTGCCGTAGACTTCCTTCCGGAACCCAATAGATCCGCCACACCCTTTATCCGACTTAGTGCAATGTTTGCCAGTACTTTGCATATCGAATTCAGAAGTATTATGTTACTGGCACATGCGTTACCGAGCGCTACGCGTTACACTTCGCCTTGAAACTCCTTCGACTTGAGAACATGAAAGTAGCACCAGTGGCACCACCTCCACATGAACATGAACGACGTCCTTGTATGGAGAGAATTCAGGGAAAGAGTGTAGAATCCTCTTGACAAGGGTGTTACAGGCCATTAGCGACGAGAGATATACAGGGAGAGAAATGTCTATAGAGCTGTGATTCCAAGTTTTCCGAGTCTGACTGCCAGTTTGGCCTGCTTCCGTTAGTATTCCTCAAGCCGGAAGTTTAGAGATACGCTTCGATGTCAAACGGAAGATCCCGTCAATATGTGCGATTTGGTCGAATTTTCGCTCGTTGTATTGTCGTGTATTGAATCAATTACCATTAACATCATGTCCACTCCATACATTATTCCACTCCAACTGCTTCCTTCATGTTTTTAGTCCAACACTTATCTTCGGACATCATCTTAAATAGTGATCTTGTGATTGTCTGATTGAAGCGTTCGATAATCCTTTGACTCCTTGGATTGTTAGGCCTACTATGAATTTGTTAGACGCTGAAGCAGTGGAATGTCACATTCTGACACCAATTTCCGAATAATTTCTCTTTTCACGAAAAAATATCTTCTACTATCGTGGCGATATGTGTTTTATTTGAATTTTTGACCCGCAGAATTTATGCTTTCCTCAGATATTATTCAGACTTCTCCAAGTATCGGAAGAATTGTAAAAGCATCTGTTCACTTATATGGGTAATGGATACCAATTCTCTCCCAAACTCGTGTCAGATAGAATATTTCTTCGTTTCTAGGTTTGAAATGAATCTGATTCTGTACAATTATCAAGTTCATTGATGACTTTGAATATGTTACCCGAGTTGAATTTTGTATTTGCCAAATTCCGATCCTCTTTTTAACCCCTTCAAATATCAACTTTAACACTTAGTTTTTCCTCTAGCAATCAATGTATTAACACCAATCCATTTCGTCAAGCGAACTAGCTTCAGATCTCAAGCCAGCAAATTAATAGTAGATTTTTCGATATTCCGTTCGATTTGAGTGGCTTCAAAGAAAGTATTAACCTTCATCATCGTTGAGTTTTCCCTTCGAAAAAATACTTTTAGGTGGTCCATAAATATCAGGTAGTTTGTTACATAACTATGAGATCATAGGTCGTAGTTGTTAAGAGAAAGAATATTATTTCTCTTATAATTGGTCACAGTGATCTGATTATTGATATTTCCACGGCGACTGATTCAAAAATTAACTGTCGTCCGAGAGAATCGTTACAACTTCATTAAAAGATCTGCTCTATTTTAATTTTGATTTTCACAACAAGATATAGTTATTTTTAAGTGATAAAAGGGACCTTCACGCAATCCTGACCTCTTGGTTAAGAGATTTTAGTCGTTTTTATTTAGTTTTTGATTGTTAAAGAAAATTAAAGCCTTATGTGCGATTTTTATTTACTGTGACTTATTTGTAATTTTTCAAACTACTAGGTATATTTTCCGTTTTATTTTGTGCTCTGGTCGGGACTTTATGGTTTTTAAAAACGTAAACGAGTCTCTAATCAGTGGATTGCTCCTTCTATTCATTTCGCGTAGAAGAATAGAAAAATTCCTTCATACAAAGTTTAGAACGAGCGCAGAAAATTATAGGTCATTGTCATTATGACAAGATTATGAAAGGGGTAGTCTTTAAGAGATTATTAATTATACATGAGGTCACATATTAACCTTGTCAGCCTTACTTCAAACTATATTACTGTCATGATTATTGGGGTCTTCCTAACATTAATTAGCGATTTGAATTACCTAAAAGCCTCCAAAAACAATGCTGGGAAGCAAGATTGAAAATTCGTACATTAGAAAGAGAGATCAGGAACAATGAAAAAAAGAAACAAGAAAAGTTTGGAAAAACCTCATGTCCGATTAAAACAAGCAGAACTCCCTTAAAATATGTAAAAAACACTTAGAAGCTTTAGTAACGCTGAAAACTCTGCACATGTGATGAAATGGAAAACAAGATCTTCCTAAAGAAACTTATGAACTACTACTCCTCCACAAATTTTATCCCACACAAGAAAGGTCCATCCATCCTAGCCTTCAAACCTAGAAGAGACACCTCCCTGATTATTCTCCCTGTGGAGAACGTACAGAATATGGTCAGGGATCAGAAGTAAACAAAAAACTTGTAAAAATATGTTGGGGGTCCGCGACTAAAAAAGGTTGAGAACAACTGATTTAAAGCAAGCATGGGTCTGAATGTTCATGTTGGAGAGTACACCAGAATTTCAATTGCTCAAAAAGTGGAAATATTGCGGCATAATGAAACCAATAAATCAGCTTCATGTCAGACGATATGCAACAGATTTTCTTCTATTTTAAAAAAAGAATCTCAAGAAGGACAGTCAATGCAATATTAATGAATGCAGAATCGCTTTTATTCTCAGTTCTGGAACTAAAAAACTTTAAAAAATTAAAGTACCAGGAGCTTAATGAAAATCTAGTAGATTGGATAGATTCAATGGAATCAAAATGTAAACTATTTACTCCAATATTTAAGGGGGTTTATTGAAAGTTTCTATAATATTACATAAGCCAACGAAATAACTTTCGTTAACTAATTTTAAAAATCTCACGGGTTTTAGGATAAACTTAAAAAAGACATGGATTTCGAAGACATAAATTACACGGCGAAATGCACACTGAAAAACATAGGATATTGATGACTTTTTATAAGAATTTGAAGAAGTTTCAAATAGTTACTCGGTTGAAAATATTTATTTGGACGAGACAGGAATATTTTATAAATCTTTCAAAGTTCATTTTTCAAGGCACAAATTACCCCTTGGACTTCCAAAAAAACAAACATCGATGTACTCAAACGGGTAGAAGGAAGAATCGTAAAACACAAATTGGCGTTCTTTGGGCATGTTGTCCGCTCTGATTCACTAGAAAGAACCATTATGCTGAGCAATATTACTGGAAAGAGAAGACCTGGCCGACAGAGGACTCGGTGGCTATCCAAGGTGGAAGACGTCACGAATGCCTATATCAAGGCTACTCCAAATTGCAACGGATCGGAGAGTGGAGGAAACTCGTTCATGAGATCTCCAAGGGTCGGACACGACTTAATTGGACAACATAACATTGGAAACCGAGAAGAACTCAGTATGTGATCCATATAAAAGTTAAATCTAGGAATACTGTAATGTTTGTAAAAATGGCATAGGAAGATGTGAAATCCCAAACAATATCAAAATGTTCTGTATTTAACGTCAACTGACAAATAATAGGCATTAACTATGATAATCAATTATTGGAAAGCACTTGTTCTACTTGGAGATTTTAATATATGCTAGGTAGAAAGCCACAAATGGATTAAAAGCTCATCAAAATTTAAATCATTTTTTCCATGATATTCTATGGATAATAAAAAAATTTACGCAATCACGAGAAAACAAATTTACGATGCTGTATCCAAGTCTCTTTTCTGTCAGTGTTAACTGTTTTGAATATATACAAATACTGAAAAATAGTTTTCTCGTGACATTCCTATCTTTTAATAATAAACATTCATGACATAATGTTCGGCACAAGCAGATGTTATCCTTTTGGTTCCTCCCTTGGATTAATTAGTAACTGTCAGTGGGCTTACCATTGTAAGCCTAATATTAATAACAATGACATAGTGATCGTCATAATTCGTTTTTATTCAACAATAGGGTGGCATTATGTGGTTCTCCAATGAGACAAATTTTGAAGACGCCAGGGGCACCTAATGCATACCGAAAAGGACCAATAGACCTTCTCCTCCGGGGAGCACATACAATTCGTTACATTTGAAAATCTGTTTCCATGTATTCCGATTTTAGCTGCGATCGCAACAATAGTTTATGCTCTCCGTAGAAATAGTCATTCCGGAATCCAGATTAATCAGTAGAATAAAATTTTGATATACCAGACAATCTGCTATGAAAAGAAAGAGACAAAAATAAGAAAATTGACCCGACAATTTACAGGCAAACTCAAAAAATGTTTCCTCATTGAAATTCCTGGCCGCACAAACAATAAAATATCATATTTTTCATTAAAAATATCAATAACTGATCAATGTAGATAGGGAAAAATCAAATAGTGGAGAATAATCAATATTCATTGGTTACCAAAATATAAATATATTAGACATTTTGATAATAGACTTCAATGCTATTTGATGAATCCAATAATATATATAATATTTACGCAAATGTATCACAATACAACAAAAATATACAATAAAATTCAAACAAAAAAACCAACCACAAGAACGTGGCAACTGCACGCCAAAGAAAATACAAATGTATTAAAAGGTTAGCCACATTATAAAACAATTCAATTTTATTATAAGAAAAAAGAATAGTTAATTTTAATTTTAATTATTCAGCTGTGGGAGATGCATAAGCTATTCCCACGGACGACAGCCAACGAGAGCCTCTCCTTGAGCCATCTCGTCTCACGAAGATCACCAGTTTTGTCGGATAGTAGTTTTCCAAGATGATTCTGGAACTTCAGCGTTTTAGGGCCAAAGTTCAAAACAATTTAAAAAAATAAATATTAAATTAATATAAATTTATCAAAATTTGACTTTAGTAATCTAGGGAAGAGGGTTCAATTGGACAAGGCGCTCTCGGAGTTGTTTCAGCAACCAGAATCGAACCTGCCTGAGGAGGCTGGCGAACAGGCAGGCGAGGAAGGTTGTTGATTATTAAATATATTAACTTTTTTTATTGTTTGTTAAATAAACGTAATCTCGGGAAACTAGAAAAACTAATACCCTTATCACTTGAAGACCTTATCCGACAAAATGGATAGGGATTTGCTACCCAGTGCAGGCAGTGCAACTCTCAATTATACAAAGCCACGAAGTGTCTTATGAGAAGGGTATGCATCATCCCTCTCCAATTCCTATTCTCGAAACCACCCCGCCCACAGAGAAATTGTGTTGAATCCCAGAAGGCGCACGAGGAGAAAATAAGAAATCTGATTGAGGCTTTCGAGATCACTTAATTTAGTAATTAAATTAACTATTGGTGTTCTTGGGTTAATAATAATACCCCCCAAACATAGCTATGGAGGATTACTTTGTCATAGACGCTCTGCTTTTTTGCGTTTGAACTAGGACAACCCTCCCGACCGTCTTAGATGAAGACTTAAGACCTTAAAAAAATCTAAAACTTTAATTTGGTTAAACTGTTTGGTCCCCCTTGTATTGTGATTTTGCAGTTCTTCGTCCACCGGATGCTTCTCCAGATTCAAAAAAGGTCACTGAGTTGTGGGCCATGCAGGGAAGTGTAAACTCGTTCTGGTCTTTGCTGTTGGTGTTTTAGAAAGAAATTCTAGAAGTCAGCAGTTCATTTGGTAATGGAAGAGAGTTGTTCAAATCATAAGTCAAATTAAAATATGAAATGCAAGCACATGGATTTGTGAGACTGAGTTTAGTTGATTTTTCTTTCGTCAAAGGTTTTATTCAGAAATCTAAGCTACAACTTTTTTTAAAAACAAATCACATTACAGAATAGCGAAACAGGTGGCTTAATGGTTAGGATGTCGTGTCAATAACAATGCTCCTTTGATTCTATCCCCCCACTGATTACTTGGTCAAGATTTCTTTTCTCCTCTATTGCATTAAAGGGAACTCAGATTTGAAAGCTCTAATTTTTGGTTAATTAGTTCCCTCACAAATCCAAGGTCACTAAAAGGTATTTGCAGCACTGAAAACGTACTAAAACAATGAGTAGGTTCTAATGAAAATAAATTCATAGAGCATCTTGGATCTTTATTGAGTTCCTTACATTCCAGAAGCAACGCTCTAGAAGGCGATTTAAAGTTATGCAGTCGCAACATTCATCCATTGCTTATCTTCCATAAAAACACTCAATACACTGTTATTAGGACATAATTTTGTAGAATGGTTGATTCCCGCACACTCGTGAACCATAAATGAAAGCAATTCCAGTACAGGTCTTACTTTTATTTGTTATCTCAGGGAATGATCCAAGTGTCTTAAATAACTTTCATAAAGAAGAAGGTTCCTATAAGGCTTGACATCGAACTCGAAGGGTTCGAGGTAAATTCATTGACAGTAAATTAAAGGTTGGCAGGTTCCTAGATAAAAGAGGTCGATATTTTGATTTTTACATAATCGTTAAATGTGATTCTGGAAATTTTTTTTATAATAATTTTTTTAACAATTAAACAAATGTCAGTTGAGGAAGCCTGCTGCGTGGATTCTGGAAATTAAATCCACGATAGGAACCACGTGGACAGGTTCGAAGATAGAAGAAATCGAAAAGTTCAATTCTCTGGAAAAATGTTAAATGAGATTTTTAAAGTTTAATTAACGATATGAACCAAGTGGGTAGGTCTATTAATCAATGTGGTATAAAAATGTGAACTGTCTTAAAAGTGTCATCTGCATACCTAAAGAAAAGATATTAGGAGGATCAACAACCCACCAACATTTAGCATTTTCTATAATAGTGAAGTAGGTTTCCGTTATTTCGTCACAATGAGAGTTATCGATTTACAGAACAGGATAACTACTAGGAAACAGAAAAGCCACTCCCTGACGACTACCCACCTATTATTATTACCCCCAGGATCACCGGGTGAAAAAGAAAGTTCCTAACTAAGTGACCCCACACCGATATGAACGAGAATCCTGGGTAGTTTTCAAGAAAGGCTAGGATCATCCTCATCGAGGAATGAAATTTTATAAAAATATAAAATATTATTAAAATATTAATCCTAAACAAAAATATTATATCGTCAACTACTATTACTATGACTAACATTCGAGGTCTCGTGGTCGGCTTTGATGAAAAAAGAAATGGCAAGTTTATTATCAGAAATTAAAGAAAAATACAACAAATCAGAATATTCAGAAAACGGTTGATTTTCCTATAAAATTAGCAAGAAGTCGTCGATTTCGCTATGAAAAGTGAATTCTACTTGAAATGTCGTCAAAAGAAATTAAATAACGAATTTCTGAAAAATTTAAAGCACAACAAATTTGAGGAAAAGCTCAGCCATATCAAGGAGGCCCAAAAGATCTGGCTTAGAAAATTAAGAATCGGCATCAACGGTCTCTCAACTTTCCACAATCTCAAATTGGCATCAAAACGGAGTCAGACTTCCTTGGAGGTGATTTCGCCACAAAGAAGCGATATTTTGGGCTTGCACAGGGATGTTACCCCAATTTTTAGTTCTGATGACTTATTGAATACTATCGCTAAGATCAGTAACCCAAATATAAAAAAGGACCTCCTCTTTGAGTCGAATCTCCCCGTAGTCGTCAAGCTGAGTCTCAGGTGGACTCCTTTTGAGAAACTGAAGGATCTAGTTGAAATATTTGGGGACATCAATGGACAAGACGACAAATATGGTGAAATACTAAGTCGTCAAGACATCAAAGCGGCCACTGAGATATGCGCACGTGGGTGTCCTTTGGGAATGAGAGGGTCAATTTGGAAGTTGGCATTTGGAATATATCCAGAGGACAGGACAAAGTACTTCAGTGGACTGAAGGATCACTTTCTCAAATATGAAATGCTGGTCGACTACGTGGTGGAAGAGGACATTAGACAAACCGTGACTAACGACGATCAGTACTTTGTATTTGAGGATTTTATCCGCCAAATATTCCACTCTTTCATGAGAGATTCGGAAGTTACCGAAAGCATTGGATTGCTTAACGAGAATCAGTTCCTGAGATCAAAGAATTCCGTTGGAGATACTGTCGTGTATCCCCAAATGGGTATGTCCCCTACCATGGCTTCAGTTACCTCATTGCCCCTTTCTGTTATCTCTACACCGATATTGAAGATATCTACTTTGTTTTTCGGGCATTTTTTGAGCGTCATTTTATATATTTGACCACAATATCCTCGCATAAGGAGTCGATCCTTTCACTCTGTGTACAATTTGAGCAACTTTTGATGGAAAAAGAGACGCACGTGTGCGCTCATATGAAGAAGATTGACATATATCCCCTCAATATCGCTTTTGGTTGGATTGTTAGCGCAATTTTCGTGGTATTTGGCGAATGAGGAACTACTTTTACTATGGGATCGAATCATTGGGACCCAATCGCTGACAATTCTTCCAGTTTTGTCTGTTGCTATCATTTCCTTTCGTCGGGATAACGTATTGTGTGCTGAGTCCTCACAAGATATCGAAGCGATATTTTCGGATATAAAAAATATAAAAATTAATATTATTTTGAAGAAATTTATTTTTGAGTAATTTTCTGATTATTAATATTAAATAATCTATTTTTACTATCTAAAAGAACCATCAGACTACTAATATAGGGTTTCCTGAGCATTAACATCACTTTTCCGATCAATAGGTCACTTTCTACTAATTAACATGGGCTTTGAATAACGAAATTAAAAGCAGGGAGATTAAAGCAGAAAAATCGAGATGTAAGCACGTTCTCCCATGTTTGAACCGAAATAGATCCACTGCAGAAGTTTGGAAGACTAATCGATCCGTCTCAAGAAAAAATGAAAGATAATCTGAGGAGGATCACAGCCAAATGGATTTGAATAACCTCATAAAATATTACATGAAAATATCCCATAAGAACCATAAGAAGTCGGATGTACCTCCTTTTATTCGTTGTTACAATCGCATCTATTAAAAGTATTATGTGAAGAAATGGGATCTGATCATACATCTCTTCTGTTACATACCAAAGTAAGGTGGTTATCGAGAGGCAAAATTTTGGCTCGTTTTTTTGAGTTAAGAGATGAACTTAATGTTTTTTTTAATCAACTCAAATCTCAATTTTGTAAATTTTTAAACGATTTCATTTGGCTGCAACGAGTAGCAGATTTTTCGGATATTTTCAGTAAATCGAATAAATTTTCTTTACTTTTACAGGGAAAATATTTCACAATATTTGATTCAAGAAAGAGGCTGTGATACTTCCCGCGGCACCAGACGTCTCGATTGCTACCTGTACAAAACGAAAGCAGTCTCCAATTTCGTCATATTTTTTAATCTTGATTTTTTCGGCCAGATCGGCTGCCGATCCAGCAGACTGCGCCGACCTGAGTATCATCGAGTTCGAGAAAGAATCCACAACAGTGCAGTCCCATACGAGCAATTTCCCCTCAGTGAACAGAAAGATAATTAACCCATCCTGTATTTTCCCATCTCCGCGGTCCAATCCCACGGGCTCTAGTACTGCCGGGAAGCCTGCCTCTTCAAAAGCTCGCATGACAATGTTGTTGGTGCTCTGCCCGCACTCCTTTTGCACGAGAGCAGATGCAGCCCTTTGACATCGACGATCCCTCCACAACGACATTGGTGTTCGACGCAAAAATCAACTCCCATGCGTTGTGTGATCCTAATACAGTCATCGTCCAAAAGGGTCCCCAGGGAGAAACACGGGAGTGCATCCAGCCACGCTCCGATCTTATGGTTGGCGGCGGACACGAGGCATGCAAGACGATGCTGGTTGGCCTCAGACTTTATCACGTCGAAGATATTCGTGGAGTAGATCTCATCCCAGTCACGTTGCCTCGAAGGATCGTTCGGCGTATCCAAACCAGTTTCACACCATTCGCGACGAGCTTCGTCTAAGACTTTTTCCCAAAAAAAAGTCCGGTTGGAAAACGTAGGATTTCTTGGACCAAAAGGCTTCCACTTGAGAGCGATGACACATATGCTGGAAAGGCAATCTCCAGCGTCGACCTGAGACCCGTACCTCCGAGGCGTGCAGGAAGCTTGCATTGATTCCAACTCGGCACATCAAAGTGGATCCAAAATTTGCTCAAGCACATTCATCAGTTTCTGTCTGTTTATTGAGTCGAAAGCTCTGGAGAGATCTATTCCCAACATGGTCGTTGCGCAGCGCCATCTGTGGCTCCATACAATGTCTGCCGTAGACTTTCCTTCCCGGAACCCAATAGATCCGCCACACCCTTTATCCGACTTAGTGCAATGTTTGCCAGTACTTTGCGTATCGAATTCAGAAGTATTATGTTACTGGCACATGCGTTACCGAGCGCTACGCGTTACACTTCGCCTTGAAACTCCTTCGACTTGAGAACATGAAAGTAGCACCAGTGGCACCACCTCCACATGAACATGAACGACGTCCTTGTATGGAGAGAATTCAGGGAAAGAGTGTAGAATCCTCTTGACAAGGGTGTTACAGGCCATTAGCGACGAGAGATATACAGGGAGAGAAATGTCTATAGAGCTGTGATTCCAAGTTTTCCGAGTCTGACTGCCAGTTTGGCCTGCTTCCGTTAGTATTCCTCAAGCCGGAAGTTAGAGATACGCTTCGATGTCAAACGGAAGATCCCGTCAATATGTGCGATTTGGTCGAATTTTCGCTCGTTGTATTGTCGTGTATTGAATCAATTACCATTAACATCATGTCCACTCCATACATTATTCCACTCCAACTGCTTCCTTTATGTTTTTAGTCCAACACTTATCTTCGAACATCATCTTAAATAGTGATCTTGTGATTGTCTGATTGAAGCGTTCGATAATCCTTTGACTCCTTGAATTGTTAGGCCTACTATGAATTTGTTAGACGCTGAAGCAGTGGAATGTTACATTCTGACACCACTTTCCGAATAATTTCTCTTTTCACGAAAAAATATCTTCTACTATCGTGGCGATATGTCTTTTATTTGAATTTTTGACCCGCAGAATTTATGCTTTCCTCAGATATTATTCAGACTTCTCCAAGTATCGGAAGAATTGTAAAAGCATCAGTTCACTTATATGGGTAATGGATACCAATTCTCTTCCAAACTCGTGTCAGATAGAATATTTCTTCTTTTCTAGGTTTGAAATGAACCTGTTTTTATACAATTGTCAAGTTCATTGATAATTTTGAATATGTTACCCGAGTTGAATCTTGTATTTGCCAAATTCCGGTCCTTTTTTTAACCCCCTTCAAATATCAACTTTAACAATTAGTTTATCCTCTAGCAATCAATGTATTAACACCTATATATTTCGTCATGCGAACTAGCTTCAGATCTCAGGCCAGCAAATTAATAGCAGATTTTTTGATATTCCGTTCGATTTCAATGGCTTCAAAGAAAGAATTAATTTTCATTATCGTTGAGTTTTCCCTTCGAAAAAATACTTGTAGGTGGTCCATAAATATCAGGTAGTTTGTTACATAACTATGAGATCATAGGTCGTAGTTGTTAAGAGAAATAATATTATTTCTCGTATAATTGGTCACAGTGATCTGAGTATTGATATTTCCACGGCGACTGATTCAAAAATTAACTGTCGTCCGAGGGAATCGTTACAGCTTCATTCAAAAATCTGCTCTATTTTAATTTTTTCACAAAAAGAGATAGTTATTTTTAAGTGATAGAAGGGACCTTCACGCAATCCTGACCTCTTAGTTAAGAGATTTTAGTCTTTTTTATTTAATTTTTGATTGTTAAAGAAAATTAAAACCTTTCTTGATTAAAATTGATTAAAATTATGTGCGATTTTTATTTACTGTGACTTATTTATAATTTTTCAAACTACTAGGTATATTTTCCGATTTATTTTGTGCTCTGGTCGGAACTTTATGGTTTTTAAAAACGTAGATAAGTCTCTAATCAATAGATTGTTTCTTCTATTCATTTCGCGTAGAAGAATAAAAAAATTCCTTCATACAAAGTTTAGAACGAGCGCAGAAAATTATAGGTCATTGACATTATGACAAGATTATGAAAGGAGTAGTGTTTAAGAGATTATTAATTATACATCAGGTCACATATTAACCTTTCAGTCTTACTTCAAACTATATTACTGTTATGATTATTGGGGTCTTCCTAACATTAATTAGCGATTTGAATTACCTAAAAGCCTCCAAAAACAATGCTGGGAAGCAAGATTGAAAATTCGTACATTAGAAAGAGAGATCAGGAACAATGAAAAAAAGAAACAAGAAAAGTTTGGAAAAACCTCATGTCCGATTAAAACAAGCAGAACTCCCTTAAAATATGTAAAAAACACTTAGAAGCTTTAGTAACGCTGAAAACTCTGCCACATGTGATGAAATGGAAAACAAGATCTTCCTAAACAAACTTATGAACTACTACTCCTCCACAAATTTTATCCCACACAAGAAAGGTCCATCCATCCTAGCCTTCAAACCTAGAAGAGACACCTCCCTGATTATTCTCCCTGTGGAGAACGTACAGAATATGGTCAGGGATCAGAAGTAAACAAAAAACTTGTAAAAATATGTTGGGGGTCCGCGACTAAAAAAAGGTTGAGAACAACTGATTTAAAGCAAGCATGGGTCGGAATGTTCATGTTGGAGAGTACACCAGAATTTCAATTGCTCAAAAAGTGGAAATATTGCGGTATAATGAAACCAATAAATCAGCTTCATGTCAGACGATATGCAACAGATTTTCTTCTATTTTAAAAAAAGAATCTCAAGAAGGACAGTCAATGCAATATTAATGAATGCAGAATCGCTTTTATTCTCAGTTCTGGAACAGAAACTAAAAACTTTAAAAAATTAAAGTACCAGGAGCTTAATGAAAATCTAGTAGATTGGATAGATTCAATGGAATCAAAATGTAAACTATTTACTCCAAATTTAACAATATTTAAGGGGTTTATTGAACGTTTCTATAATATTACATAAGCCATCGAAATAACTTTCGTTAACTAATTTTAAAAATCTCACGGGTTTTAGGATAAACTTAAAAAAGACATGGATTTCGAAGACATAAATTACACGGCGAAATGCACACTGAAAAACATAGGATATTGATGACTTTTTATAAGAATTTGAAGAAGTTTCAAATAATTACTCGGTTGAAAATATTTGTTATTTGGACTAGACAGAAATATTTTATAAATCTTTCAAAGTTCATTTTGCAAGGCACAAATTACCCCTTGGACTTGCAAAATAACAAACATCGATGTACTCAAACGGGTAGAAGGAAGAATCGTAAAACACAAATTGGCGTTTCTTTGGGCATGTTGTCCGCTCTGATTCACTAGAAAGAACCATTATGCTGAGCAATATTACTGGAAAGAGAAGACCTGGCCGACAGAGGACTCGGTGGCTATCCAAGGTGGAAGACGTCACGAATGCCTATATCAAGGCTACTCCAAATTGCAACGGATCGGAAGAGTGGAGGAAACTCGTTCATGAGATCTCCAAGGGTCGGACACGACTTAATTGGACAACATAACATTGGAAACCGAGAAGAACTCAGTATGTGATCCATATAAGAAGTTAAATCTAGGAATACTGTAATGTTTGTAAAAATGGCATAGGAAGATGTGAAATCCCAAACAATATCAAAATGTTCTGTATTTAACGTCAACTGACAAATAATAGGCATTAACTATGATAATCAATTATTGGAAAACACTTGTTATACTTGGAGATTTTAATATATGCCAGGTAGAAAGCCACAAATGGATTAAAAGTTCATCAAAAGTTAAATCATTTTTTCCATGAGACTCTATGGATAATAAAAAAAATTTACGCAATCACGAGAAAACAAATTTACGATGCTGTATCCAAGTCTCTTTTCTGTCAGTGTTAACTGTTTTGAATATATACAAATACTGAAAAATAGTTTTCTCGTGACATTCCTATCTTTTAATAATAAACATTCATGACATAATGTTCGGCACAAGCAGATGTTATCCTTTTGGTTCCTCCCTTGGATTAATTAGTAACTGTCAGTGGGCTTACCATTGTAAGCCTAATATTAATAACAATGACATAGTGATCGCCATAATTCGTTTTTATTCAACAATAGGGTGGCATTATGTGGTTCTCCAATTAGACAAATTTTGAAGACGCCAGGGGCACCTAATGCATACCGAAAAGGACCAATAGACCTTCTCCTCCGGGGAGCACATACAATTCGTTACATTTGAAAATCTGTTTCCATGTATTCCGATTTTAGCTGCGTTCGCATCAATAGTTTATGCTCTTTGTAGAAATAGTCATTCCGGAATCAAGATTAATCAGTAGAAGAAAATTTTGATATACCAGACAATCTGCTATGAAAAGAAAGAGACAAAAATAAGAAAATTGACCCGACAATTTACAGAGCAAACTCAAAAAATGTTTCCTCATTGAAATTCCTGGTCGCACAACAATAAAATATCATATTTTTCATTAAAAATATCAATAACTGATCAATGTAGATAGGGAAAAATCAAATAGTGGAGAATAATCAATATTCATTGGTTACCAAAATATAAATATATTAGACATTTTGATAATAGACTTCAATGCTATTTGATGAATCCAATAATATATATAATATTTACGCAAATGTATCACAATACAACAAAAATATACAATAAAATTCAAAACAAAAAAACCAACCACAAGAACGTGGCAACTGCACGCCAAAGAAAATACAAATGTATTAAAAGGTTAGCCACATTATAAAACAATTCAATTTTATTATAAGAAAAAGAATAGTTAATTTTAATTTTAATTATTCAGCTGTTGGGAGATGCATAAGCTATTCCCACGGACAACAGCCAACGAGAGCCTCTCCTTGAGCCATCTCGTCTCACGAAGATCACCAGTTTTGTCGGATAGTAGTTTTCCAAGATGATTCAGGAACTTCAGCGTTTTAGGGCCAAAGTTCAAAACAATTTAAAAAAATAAATATTAAATTAATATAAATTTATCAAAATTTGACTTTAGTAATCTAGGGAAGAGGGTTCAATTGGACAAGGCGCTCTCGGAGTTGTTTCAGCAACCAGAATCGAACCTGCCTGAGGAGGCTGGCGAACAGGCAGGCGAGGAAGGTTGTTGATTATTAAATATATTAACTTTTTTTATTGTTTGTTAAATAAACGTAATCTCGGGAAACTAGAAAAACTGATACCCTTATCACTTGAAGACCTTATCCGACAAAATGGATAGGGATTTGCTACCCAGTGCAGGCAGTGCAACTCTCAATTATACAAAGCCACGACGTGTCTTATGAGAAGGGTATGCATCACCCCTCTCCAATTCCTATTCCCGAACCACCCCGCCCACAGAGAAATTGTGTTGAATCCCAGAAGGCGCACGAGGAGAAAATAAGAAATCTGATTGAGGCTTTCGAGATCACTTAATTTAGTAATTAAATTAACTATTGGTGTTCTTGGGTTAATAATAATACCCCGCAAACATAACTATGGAGGATTACTTTGTCATAGACGCTCTGCTTTTTTGCGTCTGAACTAGGACAACCCTCCCGACCGTTTTAGATGAAGACTTAAGACCTTAAAAAAATCTAAAACCCTAATTTGGTTAAACTGTTTGGTCCCCCTTGTATTGTGATTTTGCAGTTCTTCGTCCACCAGATGCTTCTCCAGATTCAAAAGAGGTCATTGAGTTGTGGGCCATGCAGAGAAGTGTATACTCGTTATGGTCTTTGCTGTTGGTGTTTTGGAAAGAAATTCTAAAGTTAGCAGTTCATTTGGTAATAGAAGAGAGTTGTTCAAATCATAAGTCAAATTAAAATATGAAATGCAAGCACATGGATTTGTGAGACTGTGTTTAGTTGATTTTTCTTTCGTCAAAGGTTTTATTCAGAAATCTAAGCTAAAACTTTTTTTAAAAACAAATCACATTACAGAATTGCGAAACAGGTGGCTTAATGGTTAGGATGTCGTGTCAATAACAATGCTCCTTTGATTCTATCCCCCCACTGATTACTTGGCCAAGATTTCTTTTCTTCTCTATTGCATTAAAGGGAACTCAGATTTGAAAGCTCTAATTTTTGGTTAATTAGTTCCCTCACAAATCCAAGGTCACTAAAAGGTATTTGCAGCACTGAAAACGTACTAAAACAATGAGTAGGTTCTAATGGAAAATAAATTCATAGAGCATCTTGGATTTTTATTGAGTTCCTTACATTCCAGAAGCAACCTCTGAAAGGCGATTTAAAGTTATGCAGTCGCAACATTCATCCATTGCTTATCTTCCATAAAAACACTCAATACACTGTTATTAGGACATAATTTTGTAGAATGGTTGATTCCCGCACACTCGTGAACCATAAATGAAAGAAATTCCAGTACAGGTCTTACTTTTATTTGTTATCTCAGGGAATAATCCAAGTGTCTTAATAACTTTCATAAAGAAGAAGGTTCCTATAAGGCTTGACATCGAACTCGAAGGGTTCGAGGTAAATTCATTGACAGTAAATTAAAGGTTGGCAGGTTCCTAGATAGAAGAGGTCGATATTTTGATTTTTTACATAATCGTTAAATGTGATTCTGGAAATTTTTTTTATAATAATTTTTTTAACAATTAAACAAATGTCAGTTGAGGAAGCCTGCTGCGTGGATTCTGGAAATTAAATCCACGATAGGAACCACGTGGACAGGTTCGAAGATAGAAGAAATCGAAAAGTTCAATTCTCTGGAAAAATGTTAAATGAGATTTTTAAAGTTTAATTAACGATATGAACCAAGTGGGTAGGTCTATTAATCAACGTGGTATAAAAATGTGAACTGTCTTAAAAGTGTCATCTGCATACCTAAAGAAGAGATATTAAATGGATCCACAACCCACCAACATTTAGCATTTTCTATAATAGTGAAGTAGGTTTCCGTTATTTCGTCACAATGAGAGTTATCGACTTTACATAGAACAGAATAACTACTAGGAAACAGAAAAGCCACTCCCTGACGACTACCCACCTATTATTATTACCCCCAGATCACCGGGTGAAAAAGAAAGTTCCTAACTAAGTGACCTCAGACCGATATGAACGAGAATCCTGGGTAGTTTTCAAGAAAGGCTAGGATCATCCTCATCGAGGATGAAATTCTATAAAAATATAAAATATTATTAAAATATTAATCCTAAACAAAAATATTCTATTGCCAACTACTATTACTATGACTAACATTCGAGGTCTCGTGGTCGGCTTTGATGAAAAAAGAAATGGCAAGTTTATTATCAGAAATTAAAGAAAAATACAACAAATCAGAATATTCAGAAAACGGTTGATTTTCCTATAAAATTAGCAAGAAGTCGTCGATTTCGCTATGAAAAGTGAATTCTACTTGAAATGTCGTCAAAAGAAATTAAATAACGAATTTCTGAAAAATTTAAAGCACAACAAATTTGAGGAAAAGCTCAGCCATATCAAGGAGGCCCAAAAGATCTGGCTTAGAAAATTAAGAATCGGCATCAACGGTCTCTCAACTTTCCACAATCTCAAATTGGCATCAAAACGGAGTCAGACTTCCTCGGAGGTGATTTCGCCACAAAGAAGCGATATTTTGGGCTTGCACAGGGATGTTACCCCAATTTTTAGTTCTGATGACTTATTGAATACTATCGCTAAGATCAGTAACCCAAATATAAAAAAGGACCTCCTCTTTGAGTCGAATCTCCCCGTAGTCGTCAAGCTGAGTCTCAGATGGACTCCTTTTGAGAAACTGAAGGATCTAGTTGAAATATTTGGGGACATCAATGGACAAGACGACAAATATGGTGAAATACTAAATCGTCAAGACATCAAAGCGGCCACTGAGATATGCGCACGTGGGTGTCCTTTGGGAATGAGAGGGTCAATTTGGAAGTTGGCATTTGGAATATATCCAGAGGACAGGACAAAGTACTTCAGTGGACTGAAGGATCACTTTCTCAAATATGAAATGCTGGTCGACTACGTGGTGGAAGAGGACATTAGACAAACCGTGACTAACGACGATCAGTACTTTGTATTTGAGGACTTTATCCGCCAAATATTCCACTCTTTCATGAGAGATTCGGAAGTTACCGAAAGCATTGGATTGCTCAACGAGAATCAGTTCCTGAGATCAAAGAATTCCGTTGGAGATACTGTCGTGTATCCCCCAAATGGGTATGTCCCCTACCATGGCTTCAGTTACCTCATTGCCCCTTTCTGTTATCTCTACACCGATATTGAAGATATCTACTTTGTTTTCCGGGCATTTTTTGAGCGTCATTTTATATATTTGACCACAATATCCTCGCATAAGGAGTCGATCCTTTCACTCTGTGTACAATTTGAGCAACTTTTGATGGAAAAAGAGACGCACGTGTGCGCTCATATGAAGAAGATTGACATATATCCCCTCAATATCGCTTTTGGTTGGATTGTTAGCGCATTTTCGTGGTATTTGGCGAATGAGGAACTACTTTTACTATGGGATCGAATCATTGGGACCCAATCGCTGACAATTCTTCCAGTTTTGTCTGTTGCTATCATTTCCTTTCGTCGGGATAACGTATTGTGTGCTGAGTCCTCACAAGATATCGAAGCGATATTTTCGGATATAAAAAATATAAAAATTAATATTATTTTGAAGAAATTTATTTTTGAGTAATTTTCTGATTATTAATATTAAATAATCTATTTTTACTATCTAAAGAACCATCAGACTACTAATATAGGGTTTCCTGAGCATTAACATCACTTTTCCGATCAATAGGTCACTTTCTACTAATTAACATGGGCTTTGAATAACGAAATTAAAAGCGCAGGGAGATTAAAGCAGAAAAATCGAGATGTAAGCACGTGCTCCCATGTTTGAACCGAAATAGATCCACTGCAGAAGTTTGGAAGACTAATCGATCCGTCTCAAGAATGATGAAAGATAATCTGAGGAGGATCACAGCCAAATGGATTTGAATAACCTCATAAAATATTACATGAAAATATCCCATAAAAACCATAAGAAGTCGGATGTACCTCTTTTATTCGTTGTTACAATCGCGTCTATTAAAAGTATTATGTGAAGAAATGGGATCTGATCATACATCTCTTCTGTTACATACCTAAGTAAGGTGGTTATCGAGAGGCAAAATTTTGGCTCGTTTTTTTGAGTTAAGAGATGAACTTAATGTTTTTTTTAATCAACTCAAATCTCAATTTTGTAAATTTTTAAACAATTTCATTTGGCTGCAACGAGTAGCAGATTTTTTGGATATTTTCAGTAAATCGAATAAATTTTCTTTACTTTTACAGGAAAAAAATTTCACAATATTTGATTCAAGAAAGAGGCTGTGATACTTCCCACGGCACCAGACGTCTCGATTGCTACCTGTACAAAACGAAAGCAGTCTCCAATTTCGTCATATTTTTTAATCTTGATTTTTTCGGCCAGATCGGCTGCCGATCCAGCAGACTGCGCCGACCTGAGTATCATCGAGTTCGTAAAAGAATCCATAACAGTGCAGTCCTATACGATCGATTTTTCCTCAGTGAACGGAAAGATAATTAACCCATCCTGTCTTTTCCCATTTCCGCGGTCCAATCCCACGGGCTCCAGTACTGCCGGGAAGCCTGCCGCTTCAAAAGCTCGCATGACAATGTTGTTCATAGCAGCATGGCGGGGTGCTCTGCTCGCACTCCTTTTGCACGAGAGCGGATGCAGCCCTTTGACATCGACAATCCCTCCATAACGACATTGGTGTTCGACGCAAACATCAACTCCCATGCGTTGTGTGATCCTAATACAGTCATCGTCCAAAAAGGTCCCCAGGGAGGAACACGGGAGTGCATCCAGCCACGCTCCGCTCCCATGGTTGGCGGCGGACACGAGGCATGCAAGACGATGCTGGTTGGCCTCAGACTTTACCACGTCGAAGATATTCGTGGAGTAGATCTCATCCCAGTCACGTTGCCTCGAAGGATCGTTCGGCGTATCCAAACCAGTTTCACACCATTCGCGACGAGCTTCGTCTAAGACTTTTTCCCAAAAAAAGTCCGGTTGGAAAACGTAGGATTTCTTGGACCAAAAGGCTTCCACTTGAGAGCGATGACACATATGCTGGAAAGGCAATCTCCAGTGTCGACCTGAGACCCGTACCTCCGAGGCGTGCAGGAAGCTTGCATTGATTCCAACTCGGCACATCAAAGTGGATCCAAAATTTGCTCAAGCACATTCATCAGTTTCTGTCTGTTTATTGAGTCGAAAGCTCTGGAGAGATCTATTCCCAACATGGTCGTTGCGCAGCGCCATCTGTGGCTCCATACAATGTCTGCCGTAGACTTTCCTTCCCGGAACCCAATAGATCCGCCACACCCTTTATCCGACTTAGTGCAATGTTTGCCAGTACTTTGCGTATCGAATTCAGAAGTATTATGTTACTGGCACATGCGTTACCGAGCGCTACGCGTTACACTTCGCCTTGAAACTCCTTCGACTTGAGAACATGAAAGTAGCACCAGTGGCACCACCTCCACATGAACATGAACGACGTCCTTGTATGGAGAGAATTCAGGGAAAGAGTGTAGAATCCTCTTGACAAGGGTGTTACAGGCCATTAGCGACGAGAGATATACAGGGAGAGAAATGTCTATAGAGCTGTGATTCCAAGTTTTCCGAGTCTGACTGCCAGTTTGGCCTGCTTCCGTTAGTATTCCTCAAGCCGGAAGTTAGAGATACGCTTCGATGTCAAACGGAAGATCCCGTCAATATGTGCGATTTGGTCGAATTTTCGCTCGTTGTATTGTCGTGTATTGAATCAATTACCATTAACATCATGTCCACTCCATACATTATTCCACTCCAACTGCTTCCTTCATGTTTTTAGTCCAACACTTATCTTCGGACATCATCTTAAATAGTGATCTTGTGATTGTCTGATTGAAGCGTTCGATAATCCTTTGACTCCTTGGATTGTTAGGCCTACTATGAATTTGTTAGACGCTGAAGCAGTGGAATGTCACATTCTGACACCAATTTCCGAATAATTTCTCTTTTCACGAAAAAATATCTTCTACTATCGTGGCGATATGTGTTTTATTTGAATTTTTGACCCGCAGAATTTATGCTTTCCTCAGATATTATTCAGACTTCTCCAAGTATCGGAAGAATTGTAAAAGCATCTGTTCACTTATATAAGTAATGGATACCAATTCTCTCCCAAACTCGTGTCAGATAGAATATTTCTTCGTTTCTAGGTTTGAAATGAATCTGATTCTGTACAATTATCAAGTTCATTGATGACTTTGAATATGTTACCCGAGTTGAATTTTGTATTTGCCAAATTCCGATCCTCTTTTTAACCCTCTTCAAATATCAACTTTAACACTTAGTTTTTCCTCTAGCAATCAATGTATTAACACCAATCCATTTCGTCAAGCGAACTAGCTTCAGATCTCAAGCCAGCAAATTAATAGTAGATTTTTCGATATTCCGTTCGATTTGAGTGGCTTCAAAGAAAGTATTAACCTTAATCATCGTTGAGTTTTCCCTTCGAAAAAATACTTTTAGGTGGTCCATAAACAGCAGGTAGTTTGTTACATAAATATGAGATCATAGGTCGTAGTTGTTAAGAGAAAGAATATTATTTCTCTTATAATTGGTCACAGTGATCTGATTATTGATATTTCCACGGCGACTGATTCAAAAATTAACTGTCGTCCGAGAGAATCGTTACAACTTCATTAAAAGATCTGCTCTACTTTAATTTTGATTTTCACAACAAGATATAGTTATTTTTAAGTGATAAAAGGGACCTTCACGCAATCCTGACCTCTTGGTTAAGAGATTTTAGTCGTTTTTATTTAGTTTTTGATTGTTAAAGAAAATTAAAGCCTTATGTGCGATTTTTATTTACTGTGACTTATTTGTAATTTTTCAAACTACTAGGTATATTTTCCGTTTTATTTTGTGCTCTGGTCGGGACTTTATGGTTTTTAAAAACGTAAACAAGTCTCTAATCAGTGGATTGCTCCTTCTATTCATTTCGCGTAGAAGAATAGAAAAATTCCTTCATACAAAGTTTAGAACGAGCGCAGAAAATTATAGGTCATTGTCATTATGACAAGATTATGAAAGGGGTAGTCTTTAAGAGATTATTAATTATACATGAGGTCACATATTTACCTTGTCAGCCTTACTTCAAACTATACTACTGTCATGATTATTGGGGTCTTCCTAACATTAATTAGCGATTTGAATTACCTAAAAGCCTCCAAAAACAATGCTGGGAAGCAAGATTGAAAATTCGTACATTAGAAAGAGAGATCAGGAACAATGAAAAAAAGAAACAAGAAAAGTTTGGAAAAACCTCATGTCCGATTAAAACAAGCAGAACTCCCTTAAAATATGTAAAAAACACTTAGAAGCTTTAGTAACGCTGAAAACTCTGCACAATGTGATGAAATAGAAAACAAGATCTTCCTAAACAAACTTATGAACTACTACTCCTCCACAAATTTTATCCCACACAAGAAAGGTCCATCCATCCTAGCCTTCAAACCTAGAAGAGACACCTCCCTGATTATTCTCCCTGTGGAGAACGTACAGAATATGGTCAGGGATCAGAAGTAAACAAAAAACTTGTAAAAATATGTTGGGGGTCCGCGACTAAAAAAAGGTTGAGAACAACTGATTTAAAGCAAGCATGGGTCGGAATGTTCATGTTGGAGAGTACACAGAATTTCAATTGCTCAAAAAGTGGAAATATTGCGGTATAATGAAACCAATAAATCAGCTTCATGTCAGACGATATGCAACATATTTTCTTCTATTTTAAAAAAGAATCTCAAGAAGGACAGTCAATGCAATATTAATGAATGCAGAATCGCTTTTATTCTCAGTTCTGGACTAAAAACTTTAAAAAATTAAAGTACCAGGAGCTTAATGAAAATCTAGTAGATTGGATAGATTCAATGGAATCAAAATGTAAACTATCTACTCCAATATTTAAGGGGGTTTATTGAACGTTTCTATAATATTACATAAGCCAACGAAATAACTTTCGTTAACTAATTTTAAAAATCTCACGGGTTTTAGGATGAACTTAAAAAAGACATGGATTTCTAAGGCATAAATTACACGGCGAAATGCACTCTGAAAAACATAGGATATTGATGGCTTTTTAAAAGAATTTGAAGAAGTTTCAAATAGTTACTCGGTTGAAAATTTTTATTATTTGGAAGAGACAGGAATATTTTATAAATCTTTCAAAGTTCATTTTGCAAGGCACAAATTACCCCTTGGACTTCCAAAATAACAAACATCGATGTACTCAAACAGGTAGAAGGAAGAATCGTAAAACACAAATTGGCGTTCTTTGGGCATGTTGTCCGCTCTGATTCACTAGAAAGAACCATTATGCTGAGCAATATTACTGGAAAGAGAAGACCTGGCCGACAGAGGACTCGGTGGCTATCCAAGGTGGAAGACGTCACGAATGCCTATATCAAGGCTACTCCAAATTGCAACGGATCGGAGAGTGGAGGAAACTCGTTCATGAGATCTCCAAGGGTCGGACACGACTTAATTGGACAACATAACATTGGAAACCGAGAAGAACTCAGTATGTGATCCATATAAAAGTTAAATCTAGGAATACTGTAATGTTTGTAAAAATGGCATAGGAAGATGTGAAATCCCAAACAATATCAAAATGTTCTGTATTTAACGTCAACTGACAAATAATAGGCATTAACTATGATAATCAATTATTGGAAAGCACTTGTTCTACTTGGAGATTTTAATATATGCTAGGTAGAAAGCCACAAATGGATTAAAAGCTCATCAAAATTTAAATCATTTTTTCCATGATATTCTATGGATAATAAAAAAAATTTACGCAATCACGAGAAAACAAATTTACGATGCTGTATCCAAGTCTCTTTTCTGTCAGTGTTAACTGTTTTGAATATATACAAATACTGAAAAATAGTTTTCTCGTGACATTCCTATCTTTTAATAATAAACATTCATGACATAATGTTCGGCACAAGCAGATGTTATCCTTTTGGTTCCTCCCTTGGATTAATTAGTAACTGTCAGTGGGCTTACCATTGTAAGCCTAATATTAATAACAATGACATAGTGATCGTCATAATTCGTTTTTATTCAACAATAGGGTGGCATTATGTGGTTCTCCAATTAGACAAATTTTGAAGACGCCAGGGGCACCTAATGCATACCGAAAAGGACCAATAGACCTTCTCCTCGGGGAGCACATACAATTCGTTAAATTTGAAAATCTGTTTCCATGTATTCCGATTTTAGCTGCGATCGCAACAATAGTTTATGCTCTCCGCAGTAGTCATTCCGGAATCCAGATTAATCAGTAGAATAAAATTTTGATATACCAGACAATCTGCTATGAAAAGAAAGAGACAAAAATAAGAAAATTGACCCGACAATTTACAGACAAACTCAAAAAATGTTTCCTCATTAAAATTCCTGGTCGCACAACAATAAAATATCATATTTTTCATTAAAAATATCAATAACTGATCAATGTAGATAGGGAAAAATCAAATAGTGGAGAATAATCAATATTCATTGGTTACCAAAATATAAATATATTATACTTTTTGATAATAAACTTCAACGCTATTTGATGAATCCAATAATATATATAATATTTACGCAAATGTATCACAATACAACAAAAATATACAATAAAATTCAAAACAAAAAAACCAACCACAAGAACGTGGCAACTGCACGCCAAAGAAAATACAAATGTATTAAAAGGTTAGCCACATTATAAAACAATTCAATTTTATTATAAGAAAAAGAATAGTTAATTTTAATTTTAATTATTCAGCTGTTGGGAGATGCATAAGCTATTCCCACGGACAACAGCCAACGAGAGCCTCTCCTTGAGCCATCTCGTCTCACGAAGATCACCAGTTTTGTCGGATAGTAGTTTTCCAAGATGATTCAGGAACTTCAGCGTTTTAGGGCCAAAGTTCAAAACAATTTAAAAAAATAAATATTAAATTAATATAAATTTATCAAAATTTGACTTTAGTAATCTAGGGAAGAGGGTTCAATTGGACAAGGCGCTCTCGGAGTTGTTTCAGCAACCAGAATCGAACCTGCCTGAGGAGGCTGGCGAACAGGCAGGCGAGGAAGGTTGTTGATTATTAAATATATTAACTTTTTTTATTGTTTGTTAAATAAACGTAATCTCGGGAAACTAGAAAAACTGATACCCTCATCACTTGAAGACCTTATCCGACAAAATGGATAGGGATTTGCTACCCAGTGCAGGCAGTGCAACTCTCAATAATACAAAGCCACGAAGTGTCTTATATGAGAAGGGTATACATCACCCCTCTCCAATTCCTATTCCCGAACCCCCACAGAGAAATGGTGTTGAATCCCAGAAGGCGCACGAGGAGAAAATAAGAAATCTGATTGAGGCTTTCGAGATCACTTAATTTAGTAATTAAATTAACTGTTGGTGTTCTTGGGTTAATAATAATACCCCGCAAACATAACTATGGAGGATTACTTTGTCATAGACGCTCTGCTTTTTTGCGTCTGAACTAGGACAACCCTTCCGACCGTCTTAGATGAAGACTTAAGACCTTAAAAAAATCTAAAACCCTAATTTGGTTAAACTGTTTGGTCCCCCTTGTATTGTGATTTTGCAGTTCTTCGTCCACCAGATGCTTCTCCAGATTCAAAAGAGGTCATTGAGTTGTGGGCCATGCAGAGAAGTGTATACTCGTTATGGTCTTTGATGTTGGTGTTTTGGAAAGAAATTCTAGAAGTCAGCAGTTCATTTGGTAATAGAAGAGAGTTGTTCAAATCATGAGTCAAATTAAAATATGAAATGCAAGCACATGGATTTGTGAGACTGTGTTTAGTTGATTTTTCTTTCGTCAAAGGTTTTATTCAGAAATCTAAGCTACAACTTTTTTTAAAAACAAATCACATTACAGAATAGCGAAACAGGTGGCTTAATGGTTAGGATGTCGTGTCAATAACAATGCTCCTTTGATTCTATCCCCCCACTGATTACTTGGCCAAGATTTCTTTTCTCCTCTATTGCATTAAAGGGAACTCAGATTTGAAAGTTCTAATTTTTGGTTAATTAGTTCCCTCACAAATCCAAGGTCACTAAAAGGTATTTGCAGCACTGAAAACGTACTAAAACAATGAGTAGGTTCTAATGAAAATAAATTCATAGAGCATCTTGGATTTTTATTGAGTTCCTTACATTCCAGAAGCAACGCTCTAGAAGGCGATTTAAAGTTATGCAGTCGCAACATTCATCCATTGCTTATCTTCCATAAAAACACTCAATACACTGTTATTAGGACATAATTTTGTAGAATGGTTGATTCCCGCACACTCGTGAACCATAAATGAAAGCAATTCCAGTACAGGTCTTACTTTTATTTGTTATCTCAGGGAATGATCCAAGTGTCTTAAATAACTTTCATAAAAGAAGAAGGTTTCCTATAGGCTTGACATCGAACTCGAAGGGTTCGAGGTAAATTCATTGACAATAAATTAAAGGTTGGCAGGTTCCTAGATCGAAGAGGTCGATATTTTGATTTTTTACATAATCGTTAAATGTGATTCTGGAAATTTTTTTTAAAATAATTTTTTTAACAATTAAACAAATGTCAGTTGAGGAAGCCTGCTGCGTGGATTCTGGAAATTAAATCCACGATAGGAACCACGTGGACAGGTTCGAAGATAGAAAAAATCGAAAAGTTCAATTCTCTGGAAAAATGTTAAATGAGATTTTTAAAGTTTAATTAACGATATGAACCAAGTGGGTAGGTCTATTAATCAACGTGGTATAAAAATGTGAACTGTCTTAAAAGTGTCATCTGCATACCTAAAGAAGAGATATTAAATGGATCCACAACCCACCAACATTTAGCATTTTCTATAATAGTGAAGTAGGTTTCCGTTATTTCGTCACAATGAGAGTTATCGATTTACAGAACAGATAACTACTAGGAAACAGAAAAGCCACTCCCTGACGACTACCCACCTATTATTATTACCCCCAGATCACCGGGTGAAAAAGAAAGTTCCTAACTAAGTGACCCCACACCGATATGAACGAGAATCCTGGGTAGTTTTCAAGAAAGGCTAGGATCATCCTCATCGAGGATGAAATTCTATAAAAATATAAAATATTATTAAAATATTAATCCTAAACAATAATATTCTATCGTCAACTACTATTACTATGACAAACATTCGAGGTCTCGTGGTTGGCTTTGATGAAAAAAGAAATGGCAAGTTTATTATCAGAAATTAAAGAAAAATACAACAAATCAGAATATTCAGAAAACGGTTGATTTTCCTATAAAATTAGCAAGAAGTCGTCGATTTCGCTATGAAAAGTGAATTCTACTTGAAATGTCGTCAAAAGAAATTAAATAACGAATTTCTGAAAAATTTAAAGCACAACAAATTTGAGGAAAAGCTCAGCCATATCAAGGAGGCCCAAAAGATCTGGCTTAGAAAATTAAGAATCGGCATCAACGGTCTCTCAACTTTCCACAATCTCAAATTGGCATCAAAACGGAGTCAGACTTCCTTGGAGGTGATTTCGCCACAAAGAAGCGATATTTTGGGCTTGCACAGGGATGTTACCCCAATTTTTAGTTCTGATGACTTATTGAATACTATCGCTAAGATCAGTAACCCAAATATAAAAAGGACCTCCTCTTTGAGTCGAATCTCCCCGTAGTCGTCAAGCTGAGTCTCAGGTGGACTCCTTTTGAGAAACTGAAGGATCTAGTTGAAATATTTGGGGACATCAATGGACAAGACGACAAATATGGTGAAATACTAAGTCGTCAAGACATCAAAGCGGCCACTGAGATATGCGCACGTGGGTGTCCTTTGGGAATGAGAGGGTCAATTTGGAAGTTGGCATTTGGAATATATCCAGAGGACAGGACAAAGTACTTCAGTGGACTGAAGGATCACTTTCTCAAATATGAAATGCTGGTCGACTACGTGGTGGAAGAGGACATTAGACAAACCGTGACTAACGACGATCAGTACTTTGTATTTGAGGATTTATCCGCCAAATATTCCACTCTTTCATGAGAGATTCGGAAGTTACCGAAAGCATTGGATTGCTCAACGAGAATCAGTTCCTGAGATCAAAGAATTCCGTTGGAGATACTGTCGTGTATCCCCCAAATGGGTATGTCCCCTACCATGGCTTCAGTTACCTCATTGCCCCTTTCTGTTATCTCTACACCGATATTGAAGATATCTACTTTGTTTTTCGGGCATTTTTTGAGCGTCATTTTATATATTTGACCACAATATCCTCGCATAAGGAGTCGATCCTTTCACTCTGTGTACAATTTGAGCAACTTTTGATGGAAAAAGAGACGCACGTGTGCGCTCATATGAAGAAGATTGACATATATCCCCTCAATATCGCTTTTGGTTGGATTGTTAGCGCATTTTCGTGGTATTTGGCGAATGAGGAACTACTTTTACTATGGGATCGAATCATTGGGACCCAATCGCTGACAATTCTTCCAGTTTTGTCTGTTGCTATCATTTCCTTTCGTCGGGATAACGTATTGTGTGCTGAGTCCTCACAAGATATCGAAGCGATTTTTTCGGATATAAAAAATATAAAAATTAATATTATTTTGAAGAAATTTATTTTTGAGTAATTTTCTGATTATTGATATTAAATAATCTATTTTTACTATCTAAAAGAACCATCAGACTACTAATATAGGGTTTCCTGAGCATTAACATCACTTTCCTGATCAATAGGTCATTTTCTACAAATTAACATGGGCTTTGAATAACGAAATTAAAAGCAGGGAGATTAAAGCTGAAAAATCGAGATGTAAGCACGTCCTCCTATGTTTGAACCGAAATAGATCCACTGCAGAAGTTTGGAAGACTAATCGATCCGTCTCAAGAACGAGGATGAAAGATAATCTGAGGAGGATCACAGCCAAATGGATTTGAATAACCTCATAAAATATTACATGAAAATATCCCATAAAAACCATAAGAAGTCGGATGTACCTCTTTTATTCGTTGTTACATCGCGTCTATTAAAAGTATTATGTGAAGAAATGGGATCTGATCATACATCTCTTCTGTTACATAAAAGTAAGGTGGTTATCGAGAGGCAAAATTTTGGCTCGTTTTTTTGAGTTAAGAGATGAACTTAATGTTTTTTTTAATCAACTCAAATCTCAATTTTGTAAATTTTTAAACGATTTCATTTGGCTGCAACGAGTAGCAGATTTTTCGGATATTTTCAGTAAATCGAATAAATTTTCTTTACTTTTACAGGGAAAAAATTTCACAATATTTGATTCAAGAAAGAGGCTGTGATACTTCCCGCGGCACCAGACGTCTCGATTGCTACCTGTACAAAACGAAAGCAGTCTCCAATTTCGTCATATTTTTTAATCTTGATTTTTTCGGCCAGATCGGCTGCCGATCCAGCAGACTGCGCCGACTGAGTATCATCGAGTTCGAGAAAGAATCCACAACAGTGCAGTCCCATACGAGCGATTTCCCCTCAGTGAACGGAAAGATAATTAACCCATCCGGTATTTTCCCATCTCCGCGGTCCAATCCCACGGGCTCCAGTACTGCCGGGAAGCCTGCCCTTCAAAGCTCGCATGACAATGTTGTTGGCATGGCTCTGCCCGCACTCCTTTTGCACGAGAGCGATGCAGCCCTTTGACATCGACGATCCCTCCACAACGACATTGGTGTTCGACGCAAACATCAACTTCCAGGCGTTGTGTGATCCCAATACAGTCATCGTCCAAAGGGTCCCCAGGAGGTAACACGGGAATCCATCCAGCCATGCTCTGCTCCCATAGTTGGCAGCAGATACGAGGCATGCAAAACGATGCTTGTTGGCCTCACACTTTAGCACGTCGATGATATTTTTGGAGTAGATCTCATCCCATTTTCGTTGGTTCAAAGGAGTGTTTGGCGTATCCAAAACAGTTTCACACCATTCAGGAAGAGCTTCGTCATAGACTTTTACCCAAAAAAAAGTCCAATTGGATGGCGTGGGATATCTTGGACAAAAAGACTTCTACTTGAGAGCGACGACAGATATGCTGGAAAGGTGATCTCCAGCGCCGACCTAAGACCCGTGTCTCCGAGGCGTGTAAGAAGCTTGCATTGATTCCAACAAGGCACGTCAAAGTGGATCCAAAATTTGCTCAAGCACATTCATCAGTTTCTGTCTGTTTATTGAGTCGAAAGCTCTGGAGAGATCTATTCCCAACATGGTCGTTGCGCAGCGCCATCTGTGGCTCCATACAATGTCTGCCGTAGACTTTCCTTCCCGGAACCCAATAGATCCGCCACACCCTTTATCCGACTTAGTGCAATGTTTGCCAGTACTTTGCGTATCGAATTCAGAAGTATTATGTTACTGGCACAATGCGTTACCGAGCGCTACGCGTTACACTTCGCCTTGAAACTCCTTCGACTGAGAACATGAACAG
>RDEW01000067.1:3608-218247 GCA_011109175.1 Dicyema japonicum
CCCTTTTCAGGGTTGCGGAGATTTTCTGGATGTTCGTATAAGAGGCCTGTGGTTCCCATGAAGTACACGCATGTTAAATGCATGATTCAATGTACTGTGAGAGGAACGTTTTAAGTATAGAGTATGTCTAATTTTCCATAGACCTGTTAGGCATTTCAGAAGGTTGATTTTTTTCTCACATTTGTTCAGCACGTTAGTGACGTGTCTCGTAAAGTTCATGCATCAAAAGTCAGACCCAATATTTTTTGCCATTTGCTGAACGGCAATGCTCTTCCCTCCGCAGTAACTTCTATTGTTCTGTTCGACAATCTTTGTCCGAGGCATAAAGAGTTGTAACAGATTTTTCAGTATTTATTAAACAACTTGAGTAGTCGACCTATGTGGTGTTGTATTCTATCCATCGCTGTTTGGATGTTCTTATCCCATGAGGCTAAGTCGATGTCGTCTGCATAAGCCAGAAGCAGGTCGTCTTCTCCTTTTGGCGTCGGAATGTCAGCTGTTAATAAATTGAATAGGAATAAAAATTGTAATAACGGCGAGCCCTGGGGTTCTCCATTTGGAAATAAACGGGAGACAGATTGAATGTTTCCAATGCACACTCTATCTCTTTTTCGGAATTAGATAATAATAGAATACCAGGGATTAGTTATGTTGTATCATTGGTCATGTGGAACTCTGTTACATGAGCATATAGAACTGAGGTTTTCAAACTTTTTTACACGCCTACCTTAGAAAAAATAAACAATATTTTGCCACCCTTTATATTCCATGATATAAACATATATTATTTTTAGCAGAAACAATTTTTTAACACAAAAAAAGTTAGTGAGATAATTTTTGACACAAAGTTTTTGAAATCTCGGTGTCATTGAGGAGAGTGTCTCTCGTAGCCCACTAATAAACGAGTTCGATATTTATATTGCATCTAGTGCAGAAATATCCAGTTTCACATAAATATAATAATAATAATAATAATTAAGCGCTACCGCGTTGCCATAAGCACGTAAGATTCCTAAGGTTTCGCTCGTGCAGAACACACACTATTTAAGTAAAAAAGTTATTATATCTAATCGTAGAGGGAGAACCAAGGAATGGTCTTCACTTCTTTGTTTTTTCTTTTTCTTGTGTGTATGTCCTTTTGACTATCCAGTTCCGCAGTGAATCTTTAATGATGACGGCGTCACTCGTCATTCCCTTTCCGCATCGTAGATGCGTGGAACCTTCCACTAGGTGAACAGCAGCGAGAATCGAACCCGTGACCTTAGTCACTTTAGCTCGACACCTAACCACTATACCACACATAAATATGAGGTTACAAATGGCAACAAAACTTTCATCTTTAGTTATGTCAGTTTCCATCATGAACTTGCATAGCGAATTTAAGCCACTACGCAATTGGCTACCTCACGCATATATACAATCTGTCCATTAACTATAATATATTCCTAAGATTTGGAAGAATTCTATCATCAGACCGATATTGAAGGCTGGGAAACCAGAGACAGAACCTGCATCCTACAGGCCTATTTCCGTTACCAGCACACTGTCAAAAATTATGGAGAAACTTGTATTATCAGTCATTATTCCGTATCTTCCGCGTCCTATATTTCAACATGGTTTCCTCCGCGGTAGGTCACCGCTACATACTTGGCAACTTTATCGCAGTTCATTGCCGACGGTTTAACACCCATCCTCCGCCTCACAAACGCACAATCTTGGTTTCTATTGACATCAACAAAGCCTTTGACACTGTTTCGAGGAAAATCTTGGTTGGAAAAATTTTTTCTACATATTCGTCCGAATGTGAAATTATGGCTGGCCAACTTTTTGTCTGGAAGACGTGGAAGAGTAGTCAGTGGTGATCTCAGATCTAGATCCGATTACTACCGAACGGGTACCCCAGGGGTCTCCACTTTCACCATCATTCTATTCACCTTTTCCTACACGACCTACCTAATGATGGAGACGAAGATTCCTGTTATTATCCTACGCAGACGACGTAGTCATTGCAACACGGAACCGGCTCGACTCAAGTCGCATCCCTTAAACTCAGACAAAATTGAACATTCTCCACGATTGGATTGCTGGCAATCGACTAACGATTTCTGCAACCAAGTCTATCTGTTCCACATTCACGTCGGACCGTCGTTCCAAGGATGAACCGAGTCTTTTCATTGGTCCCACTAGGATTCCAGTGACAAAGTCCCCCATTGTCCTTGGAGTCAAGTACGACACCCTTCTCAAATTCAACTCCCACGCAAAGACATATCACCAGGGGCCTCCAGAAGTTAACGTTATACGCGCCCTTGTTCGGAGGACCACGAGGAACATGGACTTTTCCGTTTTCTACACTCTACCAACAAACAATCGCGCCTGCCATTGAGTATGCCTCCGTTGCATGGAGATTCGGCTATCGGAGTCTTTGGTCCAAAGAATCAACTCGATATACCGGAAAACAATCAGTATGCTTTCCTCACGTAATGGATCAACAGTCGACCCACTACTCATGGAAGCTAAGATCCGTAGTCGTGGCTCCGGATTTCTTCGCCTCTGTGAGGAAGATGGAAATCCGCTTCGCCTAATCCTTCCCATGGCAAGAGAAAACCGATTGGATAAGAAATTCCCCTCCCGATCGGATTCCTCTGCAAGACCGAGAGAAGGCTCTTCCGGAAAGTAGTGGGGACGATGGAGGATCACAGACGTCGAATGGCACAAGTGATTGCGAGACTGGGATCACCTAACTGTCTGACTCTTTTGTCTTTCTTTCTCGGTGTTCCCGGGGTTTATTAAAATAAATAAATAAATAGCGAATTTATTATTGTGTAGTCAAGAAACCAACTGATCACAAAGATCTTCAGATATGTCATCAATTATTCCGGCAACTGTGTTATCATAGAGTGGTATTTGCAGTAATTGTTCAGCATTTTTGGTTCCATAATTTTTTGCGGAAAATTTGGGAATTAGCAAATTTCAGAATTTATTCAATAATTTTAAAATAGTTTTTGGGAAACTTCTCATCGATGAAAATAATTAAATTTGATTTTATTATGAAAAAAAAATTATTTAAAAAAGTTTAAAATCGCTTCGTTTCCTAAAGAAACTTGGACACCTAGCTACACTTAAAAGCCACGACGCGCGTGAGACCAGTGACTTCTCCAGTTGATCTCTGTTGCAATCGTAAGAGCCAACGACGTCGATAATGTCGGCGGGGTCCAATTTAGATGGTTAGCTGTGTTATTTATTTAATAACCCCGAGAAGGGAAGAAAGGAGTAAACCAACTAATTAAGTGATCCCGGTACACCTCAAAAGGATCGAGAGATCGGCAGGTAGATTCGTTAGACGTACCAATTTGGCTGTTAGGGAATTGATTTTGTACAAATTTGCTGTTCTTTGACGTGGAGAAGGCGTTCGACTGGTCTGTCATAGTTGACTCCAATACGCCCTTGCAGAGGGGTGATCTCACTGGAACTCTGAAGCTATTCTCCAATTCTCTGGAATAAGCGTGGTTTAGAGGTGCCATTTTAGTTTCTATTTTACGGGCATTTCAGCAGGGGTTAAGTCAAAACTTGTTTAATGAGTATCTCCCGTCCCTTCCTCGTCCAATTTAACTTTTTGAATTACATCGTACACAGGAATTACTTTTTGGAGACCAGATGTAGCGTGTCGGAGTATGTTGTGGATGCTATCATATGCTGGCCAAAAGATGACCGTCTATGGGGTTCACAGGAAAGTTACCTAGGGTCACGTTTACCTCAAAGTTAGTTTACTGGAACAAATTGCTCTCATTATGTGAAGGTCTGCATAACAATCGGACGCTCTTAGAACATTTCGTCTGAAACGAGAAGCGTTAACCCAGTTTCCCAGTCTCTCCAAAATATTCTTTGTCAGCCATTTTCAACATCCGTTGAAGATGTTTTTAATAGCCAATCGTAATATTTCCTAGAAAACTCAATAACATATAAATACAAGAAAATCTTTGAATTTTACATTAACCAGAAGAGTTCTCTTATATATTTATTTTATAATAGGTATTATCAAAAAAGTTGCATGATATATTATTTTTTTATTTAACCAAAAGACCACGGTAAAACCAAACTAATTATCACGTGATCCCGATGCATTCTAGATTTATTATTATTATTAAAAAGCACTCCCGAGAAAACATAAAATTAGTTAAGTTTCCGTTGTGCCGTATTCAGAATCATCCTCTCTGTCAGCTCCGACCATGATCTTCCGTTGCGCATTAGTTCTCTTAGGTAGTTCATGTGTCCGCCATTTCCATTATAATGTCAGATGCTGCCAACACTATTGTAGCACAGCGAATCAGATCCTGATGAACTGAAAATCCGAAACAATAATGTCGGCAGACCAATGGGAAAGTAAAAAGGTGGAATCTTTCAAACAGTTCTGTTAATTGTCCGGTCGTTTCTGTCTCTTGTAACAGCAGACAGAGATGTCATTTTTTGTTAGATCGCATGTCAGTTGGTGTTTCTGTAAGTTGTTTAAGTCCTCTGCAATTAAAAGATCCCAGAGTGAACGGAGAAGTCGGTAAAAAATACGAAATAGACATAGTGCAATAGAGGCGTCGTCACCACCTCAACCAAAAATTCTAGATTTAATTATTTAAACAAAGAATATTAATTGCAAAAAATCTTGGTTTATTTTTTTATTGTATGTTGTGTAGATAAACGCGAAAGTACTTCGAAGATTCAAACTTGGAGTATTACTAATGAGTTTTGAATCACAAAGTAAAGCGAGTATAGATAAGCGTGATCTCCACGGAGAATAAATGCGATTAAGCAAAGTGCGGTACAGAAACGAGAGACGAAAAGCTAGATTAAAGTCAAACCGTTACTAAACTTAGTAGACCTTGAATTCAGACCTTTTGAGATGTAGAGCCATAGAATGGAATTACTTCGACTCTCTGATGACGTTTGCCAGTCACACGAGAAAGTGTTAACTAAGGGTCTTCGAAAATTGAACGTCCTAAAAGCCATCGTAAAGAAGAGCCCCTTCTCCTACTGCTTGTATCAGCAAAGTATATCTCCAAGTTATTGTGCGACGATTGAATATGCTGTTCTACCTGGAGATTCGCCATTCCTTCTACGAGGGTGGAGCGTGTGAATTTTCTCAGACGGAAGATCATGATGCACACACAATCAGACAGTCTGCTTTCAGAGGAGGAAACGGTGAGAAATGGCCTGGGCTTCCTACGTATGTGCAAACCCATTCAGAGAGTGGTTCATGCGGAGGAATTCAGATCGGCAATAGAAAAATGCACTCCGATAGAATTCCTCTGCAGAAATAAAAGAAGACACTACAGAAACGCTGTTGTTTCACTGGCGGAGCATTCGAAAAGAATTCGAGAGATGTTGAGGCTGGGATCACTTAATTTAGCAAGTTAATTCTATCTTTCTTGGTGGTCTTGGAGTTTTAAAATAAATAAATATAAATGTATTTCAATTCCTTCACCAATTCACCAAACATACAATGATCACATTTTTTTATCTTGTGGGTAGATACTTCGCCAGGAACGCCACTTGTGTGGATGGGTTCTCCACAGACCTTTAAATGGCGGCAACTCAGCCAGGATCAGCCTCAGAAAGGGAGAGAAACCCTAAGAAAAAACACAAAATTCTCGGTGGACAGTTATTGTTGAACCACTCATTGTCGAAATATCAGAGGGTCATTGGAAGCAGATCACTAACTCCGATTAACCATATTGGATCGCTAATCGTGTAAAAGAAAATGATAACCAGATATGACTCAGCTTATTGATCGCATTTCCTCACAACTCTCGATTTTCAGAGCTGTCAGACATATTTTTGTAGACTTCTTTGTAGCTTTCCTCTTTCCTCAATTGAAGAGTTCTAATAATAGAATTCTTCATCTGTGGACTTAAAAAAACAACTTTGTGGTTTAAAAAGACTCGTCGCCTCACAAGTAGATGTGTTTAACATTTGTTGAGAAGACAAGAAAGACAGACATGTTTAAGCCAGGTGGTAATTAACTATTTTGGGGACCTGCACACGTGATTCCTATCACCGATTCAATTAAAAATCTCATTTTAAAAATAAAATAAAAAAATAAAATTTTGACCTCTTCTATGCAGGAACCCACTGATGTGGTTCCTTGAAATTACCAGCGATGTATTTACAAGTTACCGGGGTTTCAGATATTTTTTCAGTCGAATATCTGATCAATTAACCTCTCGGAAAACAGGTCAATAATTATGCCTGCGTAAGAACTGACCCATTTTACTGAATAATAATTTTGCCTGCGTAAGAACTGACGCAGTTTATGAATACCAGTTTATTGAATACTGAATACTAAGCGCTTAATCCTAACGAGAAGGGTATGGAAGTGGTAAACCAACAGTCATATCATCATGAAGATCAATATTAATGGAAATGGTAAACTAACAGCCATATCATCATTAAGATCAATTAGCAATCAAGAAAATAAATTACATTAAAATATGCAAAAAATCTTAAAATATGCGACCTTTGGAAATATAAATTAAACAAGACAGCGTATTTACTTTATTATGTCGGAGTCTATTGACAGAGATGAAGATGGATTTGATGAGGAGACCCTAATTAAAATGTTGTCCCCAGTCCAGGCGCCAGAAGGAGGCCACGGATGGTTAATCGTGTGTATCTGCTCGCTTATTTCGTTTTCTACACTGGATTAATTTGCTCGTTTGGATTAATAATATTAATACTCCTTAAATATTATTCAGTTAACCCAAAGGAGACTCACTTTTTTCTTCCAGCTGTACTATTTATCGCTGTCAACATAATTGGTAAACCAATTTGGTTTACTTTAGTTTTACCTTCAACTTTTCTTCTTAAATTTACCACACCAAAAGTTTTGCTGATAAGTTCGGGGTTTGTTTTGTCTATTTCGCTTATTTCAACATATTTCGTCGGTATATGTGAACTGTATTTTCTGACAATATCGATATTTCCAGGTATTTGTTTAATTCACATAAGGAATTGGCTTTGGGATGGCCTTCGTCTCTTCCAGTGCTCAACTCAGTGTTTATTTTATTGAGAAACGACATATTGCCATCGCTGTTATTTCTGTTGCACGAGGAATCGGTGCAATTGTAATCCCAGTCATAATATATGTGATATCAAACAATTATACATTCAATGTGAGTATCACAATTATCGGATCTTTTACTTTTATCATCTCATTACTGGGATTTTTCATTAGTCCCCCCAGACTATCACATAAAGACGGATCTGATGTCAAAGAATACGTCTCTAAAATGGCCAAAGAATACTGCCAAGACCATCAAAATGAAGAACAGAGAGGACAAGAAAATGCCAAGTCTAAAAATATTTTTTGGTTTTTCATCAGAAATGTATTAAAGAATAACACAAAGATTCATTTCCACCTGAAGGAACCGCTTGAAGGTGATGTTTATGAAAATATGGATGTCAATGAAATGTGGACGAATTTGTTTGTAAAATTACACGAAAAGAATAAATTTGACCAATCAATAGAAGAAGTAATGACTAAATGGCTAGAATGTGTATTATTGAATCACGTCAATCGAATAGATATGTTTTTGAGAGTAGCCGTGATATTATTGCTAAGAGAGCATCAGTAAATATTGAACAATGTTCTAGCTTTCTTAAAATACCAAAAATTCAAAAATCATTCAAAAAGCAACAAATTGTCCATATAAAAGTCAGTAACAAAAACAGCCGATAAACCGAATATGAAAAATATTTTCTTACTCATTTCATCTTCTTTTGTATTTCATTTAGTGAGCAGTGTTCCTTTAGTATACACTATAATTGACTACTTTAATTTTTGGAAATAAATAAATATAAATGCATTTTGTTTCCGGGATTTATCGGTGAGAATTTTTTGTGTTAATATATAGGAATTGGGTATATGATCGGGAATCTGTTTTCCGCCCTTTTGTTGATTAAGTTTAACTTTGAACCTTATCCGATCAAGTTCACATCGATGATTGTGTCTTCTATGTCATATTTGGCTATCGCTTACTTTGCACTTAGTTTTACGCCAATTGTTTTTTCATGCGTTATTTTTGGAATATCTTTAGGTTATTTACCGTTCACACAATTTTAGGTGTGATTGAAAATACATTGCAACTGATCGTTTTGGATTACACCGGAATGACTGATTTCACGTTAATATATTCGATAATAATTGCAAGTAATGGAATCTCTATATTTGTTGGTCTATGCATGACAGGTTATATCATTAATTAAACAGGACCCACATTTGATCGGGAACTTTTAACATTTTTCGATATCTTATTAGTTTCGTGCGGGATTAGTTTGGCTTCTACTATAATATTTTCGCTGATATTTATTATTAAAAAGTGTTCACAAAGGAATAACCATATCACTTCTGATGGGAGATGATAACACGGCTAACTCTATTATTTGATTTAGTTTTAGAAATTTGGTTTTTTTCTTTTATTAATTTATATTTGTTATACTCTGGATGGGTTTTTAGGACTGGATTAACTGTGATTACGGGACTATTTGTGGCTCAAGGATTCAAATGGGTAAGGTTTATAAACAATGAAAGATGTCACTTAGAGAGTCGATGCATTCAAATGCATATATTTTGATAATTTGGAGATTATAGTACTGTTCGACCCCTGTTTGGGGTAACAAATACTCAAAAAATAATTTAAGTTACTTAGCAGATCGCAGGCCTACATCCAGAAAGCCGCTATTTTCTCCTTTACTGTAACCCTCACTTGTCTCAGTAATTCTCTTAGTCTTGCCTCAAAATCCGTGACTTCCGGTGCAGTAGAAATATTCTTTCCATTATTCTGTTACACGGCGTAGTCGGGTAGTCTAAGAATATGTCCAAATAGTTGCCATCTCGATAGAATAACGTCCATGCTAATTGGTGTAGATTTACATGAGCATATAGTTCTCGTTTGAGATTTTTCCTGGCCAAAAGATTCCAGTCAGTATGCGCAGTTGGCTTCTGTGGAAAGTATCTAGCCTCTCTAAATCGTTTTTGGAGGTTCCCAATGATCCGGAATTGTATATCAGTATTTGCTTGATAAACGTGTCGTATAGTCTGACACGAGTTTCAGTTATACATTTCTCTTTCTTACCCTGATGTTGTAAATTTTTTTGAAGTATACGGTAGCTACTTTTCCTTCGACAAATATCCTCGGCATCACCTAGTAGTGAGCCGAAATTTATGCGCAGATCCCATTTATTTAAAATAGTTTCTGCTTGGAATAAAATTTGTCAAGTAGGATTTTCTGTACACACAGTCTACATCATCCGCGTATAACAATTCAATTATATCTTCGTATTTAGAACCAATTTCCTTTCTCAGCTCCCTGAGGGCAGCTTCGTGGTATATGATGAATAGAATTGGGGATAAAGAATCATCTTGTGGGGTTCCCATGTTGGTACTGAAACTCTTTGAGTGCTTAGTTTCTATTCTCACGGATAGATGAGTTTCAGAAAGTAATAGACTTATTAGTCATAACCAGTCTTCGTCAAGCAGTTCCTGTAGAATACCCATGAGTTATTCTCTATTGATGCTGTCAAAAGCCTTTGTTAGATCAATTCCTAGGATGTAGATAACTTTCCTGTAGTTTTGACATATTGGTGTAAGCCATCGATGACTCCACAAGATATCTGAGGGTAGACCTCCACTTTTAAACCCACTTTGACTTTGGGAAAGGTATTTTTCCACTGGCTCTCGTATACGGTTAAGCATTATGGTAGATAACGTATTTTTGATAGTTGACAGTGGAATAATAGGCCTTAATCCATCTAGTGATCCCCATTTATTCCCAGGTTTTTGTATCGTAATTTAGACTCCATGTCCTAATGGAAGTGGACATTGAAGTTCCATCGACTCGTTTAATATATCCGTGATTATATTCCCAACAATAACCGGACCATGTTTTAGTAACTGGCCCGGGATGCCATCATAGCCAGCTGAACGATTGCCTTATAGGTGTATGAATGCATTTGTTACTTCCTTCATTGTAATTTTGTTTGTAAGAGGTCTTGGATTTTTAATAAATTTAGGTATATTCACTCCAACTAGATTAAACTGTGCCTCGAAGTGTTTGGCAATATGGTTTGCTTTATCCTCTGGGTTTTGAAATAATGACCCGCGTTGTCGCAGATTTTCAGCGGCTTTTTCGTAGTTCCTCGTGTAAGTAATATAACAGCAAAAAACATTCGTCTTCCATACTGACAGTTTTCAATTTCAGTCGCCTTATCGTCCAAATATTTGTGGCAGAAGTCATTCGCTCGTTTTTATCAAATGTGATATTTGATTACATTTTCTCTTTAATGCACTTTTATTCGAATTTGAACTTTCCAGTTTCGAACCTATTTCCTTCTGCTGTTCCGACAATTCTCTTATCACGGAGTCATGAATAATACGTCTATTCCGATCTTTTTCCTGGTATCCAACAGTCTCTGTCGTCGACAGATTTAAGATATCCAAGATCTTCCCAAGGTCAGTCGAAGGGTGCTACTGGTTTCAACACCCCGCAACCGTTTAGAGACATTTTGTTGGTATCTCTTTTGCAAAGTGTCAAAATTCAACAATTCCATATCCAAACGTCTATTTAGAGAGGTACTTTTCCTCTTTACTGGTTCAATTCCGAAGTATCGTTTAAGATTTAAGGAACTGGGAAACCCACTCAACTAAAAAATGGCCCATGCAGAGGAATTTCGGTCGGTTATAAAAAAAAGTGCACGCCGATAGAATTCCTATGCTTCAGGAGTGCGGTTAGGTCATCAGAAGTCCAGACGAAGAGAGTTCAAATGTTGTTGGAGGCTGGGATCACCTAATTAGTTAGCCTTGACCTATCTTTCTTGGTGGTCTTGGAGTTAAATAAATACAATAAAAATGGAATTACTTCGTACACGATACTTTTCTACTTTCTTAAGCCAAAATATTTTTGCATAGTCTAATTGTTGCCAATTCGACAAGACAGAGTATACATGACATTTCCAAAGTACAAAAATCAATCTGAGGCTGTGTATGTCCACAATGTAGTCATTCACGAGACCGATAGAAGCAAGGTATGGTAACTTTCAAATACGTATGATCTCATCTGTACTAAAAATAAATATAACTCATACCCCCATTATAAAAAAACGTTGGAATTCTTCACACAGGACACAAATGAAACTCTCAATGAAGAAGTCAAACTTTTTGAGAGTCAGCCGTTTACGAAGTCATCATGTACATCAGGGTTGTCAAACTCATTTTTTATCGAGGGCCGAATTTTATAATAATTTCCCTTTGAGGGCCGCATTTATAATAATTTTTCATCAAAGAAAGATTATTTATTTTAATAAAAAACCAAAATTAATGGAAAACTAATTTTGTAATCACCATCTTCTAATCGTGCTTAGAGCAACTTCCGAGGTTTGACATCTTTTTTCGGATACAATTTTTGATATGTCGGGCTCTACTATTCGTGTAGTCCAGACTTTTATTAAAGCCGATAAATTTTCATTAGTGAGTCTTGTTTTTTAACAGTTTTTGTTAATTTCATAAATGAAAAAAGTTGTTTACACACATGTCGAACCAAACATAGCAATTATTTTTGTAGCAAAATTTTTAAAGTCTTTAAATTTTTCAGAAAGATGTGAAAACAAAGCAGGTATTCCAACCTCCAAATATTTAGCCTTTATTATAGAATCCGATTGGTTCTCCAACAATTCCATTTGTAGATTTNATAAATGAAAAAAGTTGTTTACACACACGTCGAACCAAACATGGCAATTATTTTTGTAGCAAAATTTTTAAAGTCTTTAAATTTTTCAGGAAGATGTGAAAAGAAAGCAGGTATTCCAACCTCCAAATATTTAGCCTTTAGTATAGAATCCGATTAGTTCTCCAACAATTCCATTTGTAAACTTTTATCTGCATTGGAAGCATTAAAAGCGAATGGTGCTGTGAATAATGAAAATTCTTGTTTAAAAGACGAGAAATCATTAAATCTTTTATGAAATTCCTTTAACAACAAATCCAGTTGTCCTTCATTATTGGAAAAATTCATTACAGTATGTGCACCAACAGTACTCCTCAGTTCTTTACATGTAGAAAAATGAACTAAATCTTCATTAAATAGCTGAGACTTCCATAATTTCATTTTCGAAATAAAACGCTTGTTTTTGCCCTGCAATTCCAAATTAAGGTCGTTCATATGTGCTGTAATATCAACTGCAAAGACCAAATTTTGGATCCAAGATTCACTTTTCATCTCGTCTGTGTTTTGGCCTTTCATTTCCATAAATCAAATCCATAGTTGTGGAAGTTTAACAATGATATCTTTACTTGTAGTAGTATCGTGCATTGGTACAAGTTCGAGAAATTCTTCATAAATATTAAAATCTGAATCACATGCTCTAAAAAAGATTGTGCAATTCCAATAACGTCGACCGTTTAATCGATCGCAATTTAAGAANATTTTCGAAATAAAACGCTTGTTTTTGCCCTGCAATTCCAAATTAAGGTCGTTCATATGTGCTGTAATATCAACTGCAAAGACCAAATTTTGGATCCAAGATTCACTTTTCATCTCGTCTGTGTTTTGGCCTTTCATTTCCATAAATCAAATCCATAGTTGTAGAAGTTTAACAATGATATCTTTACTTGTAGTAGTATCGTGCATTGGTACAAGTTCGAGAAATTCTTCATAAATATTAAAATCTAAATCACATGCTCTAAAAAAGATTGTACAATTCCAATAACGTCGACCGTTTAATCGATCGCAATTTAAGAATATTCAAATTTAAACAATTCAGAATTTAATTGTTATTTCAAATGAAAAGACATTTCTTTGATTTGTTCGACAGCTGTGTTTCTGGTCAAAGAAATGTCTTTAAACAAATGAGCATTTTTTTGAATTGTGTTATTAATAAAATGATGAGGACAAAACATTAGTTAGCTGCCACTGCTTGGCTCAAACAGCCAGCGGCGTTCGCGGAAATCTCCAGTGATGAGGTGATCCGGTTTCCAAGACGTCCGAAAAACTCTAGTGCAGAGGGGGAGTAGAATCCGGAAGTCTCCATAGCAAGGGGAACAAATTGGACATTATCGGGAAGGTCGCCGTATTTTTCGAGTTTGGCCTTCTCCTCCTTGACGGCTGTAGAGCAGGCTCTTGAAGCGCACTCGTGAAGATTGTTCGGGGCGAACGTATCTGTACATGTCACGTCCCAAACAAGTGGTTTGCCGCCATCGAAGGGAAATATGGTCATCATGTCCGGTCGTTTCCCGTCACTTCTGCATAACCCGACCGGTTCAAGAATGGCCGAGTATCCAGAAGCATCAATAGCGCGCTTGACAATTTCATTCAGAGCCTTGTGCCTTGGAGATCTGCCAACTCTCCTCTTGGAGGCGTGAGGGTGCAGGCCATATCAGTCTATCAGGACACCACATCGGTACGGGTGAGGTACACATACTTTCAGTCCCAGCCCCAGAGAAATATCACTTCTAACGCATTCAATTTTGGAACAATTAAAGAGAAGTAATCGTCAACAAGACCACAGTTTGTTATTTCACATTTCGTTGTATTCAATTCAAGACCCACCTTGGACAACGCGGAGATGACTACTTCTAACTCCTGAAAGACCATCTCCGGGAGATCTCCTAAAACAGCGTCATCGAGGTACCAGATGTTGAGTGGATATCGAAAGAGCTTCGTAGTCCTCTCAATTACGAAGGAGAACAGCAATGGTCCGAGGTGTCGTCTTGTCGAACACCCGTGGACGATGGAACCATGAAATCCTCGTGCAATAGAGATGTAGGTTTTCCATGTGAATGATTGACCAGTTCAAATATATATGGACATTTTTTTTGCAGGCCTCCAGAATGCNGATGTTGAGTGGACATCGAAAGAGCTTCGTAGTCCTCTCAATTACGAAGGAGAACAGCAATGGTCCGAGGTGTCGTCTTGTTGAACACCCGAGGACGATGGAACCATGAAATCCTCGTGCATTAGAGATGTAGGTTTTCCATATGAATGATTGACCAGTTCAAATATATATGGACATTTTTTTTGCAGGCCTCCAGAATGCAGTCTCTTCTTAAATGGTTGAAAGAGTTCTTGATGTCCAGCTTTAACATAATGTGCCTTGTAAAGTCTTGAATACTGCGGTTTCTGAATGTCCTGACGGAGTGAACGGCTACCTCACATCCATGACGAACTCCGACTCCAACTTGACTGGGAAGTAAGAATTTTGACAAGATTGACGTAGAAAATCTGGAAGCAATCTTGGCTGCTAGTCTCCTAAAGGTGAATCTGACCACGATCGAACGGAAACCACCTCCCTTCTTGTCGACCGCAATCAGACTAGCCAAAAACAAGATATGACGTATCAAATCAGGCAAATGTCCGGATAATATAGTCGGTGAAATAAGGTTTTTAAGATGGCCTTAAGCCATCGAAACCTCCACTGTTGCTTGATGCAAAGTTCCATTACGCCGTGATGACATCCTCAGGCAACGTGGACAAAGGGGTCACTTTTGATGGGGATGAATAGTGGCGTAAGTCATTCGGAGAGGGTGGATGCTTCTCCAATATTATCTTGTAAGTATCAGCGGTTAGATTGCGTGGTCCGCCTGAGAGGGCCTTCAATGCGGATCGGGTTCCTTCTTGAGGTAACTTCGATAGTACAGTCCTTCTTAGGCGAAAAATATCCGTTTCACAAGTTGAACTCCGAGTCTCAGTTGAACGGATGCAAAAGGACATGAAGTAAAGTGAGTTCCATCCATAAATGCGCGGATGTTATTCTTCATTTCAATCGAGAGAGACTGTTTCCCTTTGCGATCTCGAGGGGAGCCAAGTGCGAAAGGAGCAAAATTAAACAAACGTACACAGTCGTTTATAGATTCGGAGTGGAGATCATCGTCGATTGTTGTGGTTAAGACTTCGGCAGTTAGGGGACGTGCTGCTTTTGGGATCTTCACCGGAATACTCCTCTATGAACGGCGTTCATTGATAAGTTTGAGTAGCGAATCTGGATCCAATTGGGAAAGGTCTTCTCCGGAGGTGTATGCAGTCGCGCGACCATTAGGAAACCCCCAGCCAATTAAAGGCACGAGCGGCAGTGCCATATCCCGAAGGCTCGGATGGAGGCCTGAGAGAGTTTCAAACATCCGAAGTGAAAGAAGTCTCCACAGGCAGAACAAGAAATTCCGATATCCCGAAGGCTCGGATGGAGGCCTGAGAGAGTTTCAAACATCCGAAGTGAAAGAAGTCTCCACAGGCAGAACAAGAAATTCCGAACTTTCTCAAATTGTTCACGTTGCAGGCAGAGCAATTGGACGATGACTTTTCGAGTAACATTCACTGAATCAACAATGGGTGAAAGTCAAAAATAGGAGGAAAATCTCAATAGGCGAAAATCAGCACTACATGACAATATAACACGTTTTTTAGCATTGTCTGGACAAATAATTTTGGCTGTTTCACGAGACACCATCATCACAATATGATTTCCCATTCATTGCAAGCATTCTGCAGATTTCATAGCTTGCAGTAACTGATGCAGTACTTCGATTGTGAATTTTTGTGAAATGAGCCTGTGACGAAGTCAAATTATTTCGTAATTCATTTAGTATTGAAACAAGCATTGACCTTATTGGTTGATAAACAACTTAGTACCTTCTAAATAATCATATGATCTATGATTTGAATGGTAATGCCTTTTTAAGTTACATTCTTTCGGTATAACGATAAACTGGTTACATATCAAACGATGTATTTTTTCATCAATCGTTGTACAAAAATAGACAAGTTCCCATTTTTTTAACACTCTCTTTTCATCTTTCAAACACCGTTTTTTAGTTCCAGAACAAACACGTTGACAACAAGATTTACAAATACTATTAAAAAATAATTAAAATTAATAAATATTTTATAATTAAAATTAAAATATTTTGTTTTAAAGCCATCAAATCTGGCTGCACGGTGCTGTTGCATTTAACGAACTCCACTAAACATTACTGTTGTGTATGAGGCTCGCGGGTCGCACCTACACTTGCCGAGGGCTGCATGTTTGACACCCCTGATGTACAGTTTTATACGCCAGGAATTCCAAGAGTTCGTTCGCTTCGCTACTTGGATATAGTAGTCTACCAGGAAGGCTCATTTCTGGACGACATCAAGCAGAGGAGGAAAAAGGAGATGGAAGTACTCCTTTGCACACGTCAGTCTAGAGATCTTCCTTTTTTATTTTCACTAGAATAATTCTACCGAAACTGTCATATGGATGCTGAGCGTGGTACTCATCCACAAAAGGAATAGAATATTGTCACTACTGGTAAAATCTAGAAGATCAAAGATAAAATTAACCCTGGGCAGAAGACTACTAATACACAACAAAAAACAATCTATAACGAATTTCGAAACTATTTTAAATAAATGGGATCTGCGCATAAATTTTACAACAACGGACTACACATGAATCGAGCGAGTCAAGTAATGAAATGACGGACTCTGGAGACATACAAAAAACTCGGCTCACTACTAGGTGACGCCAAGGATATTTGTCGAAGGAAAATGCTGGCTACCGTATACTTCAAAAAATGTAAAACATTTGGATAAGAAAGAGGAATGTACCACTGAAACTCGTGTCAGACTATACGACACGTTTATCAAGCAAATACTGATATACAATTCCGGATCATTGGGAACCTCCAAAAACGATTTAGAGAGGCTAGAAACTTTACACAGAAGCAAACTGCGTATACAGACTGGAATCTTTTGGCCGAGAAAAATCTCAAACGAGAACTATATACTCTATGTAAATCTACACCAATTAGCATAAACGTTATTCTATCGAGATGGCAACTATTTGGACATATTCTTAGACTGGACCCGACTACGCCGTGTAACAGAATAATGGAAGAATATTTCTACTGCACCGGAAGTCACGGATTTCAAAGAAGACAAGAAATACTAAGAGAAATACTGAGACAAGTGAGGGTTACAGTAAAGGAGAAAATAGCGGCTTTCTGGATGTAGGCCTGCGATCTGCTTAAGTAACTTAAATTATTTTTTGAGTATTTGTTACCCCAAACAGGGAGCGACAGAATTATNACTATTGGCACAATGTTAACCTTAACATTATGCATTAGTTCCAATTCGCCTGCAAGCAGGTCATATTTGTGCAATTTTCCACTTCGACTCGCTTTAGTGCTTGCTGGGAAGTGATGCCAATCTCAAAAAGTGTAATCATATTTTTCAGAACAAATATATCAAGCTTGTTATGCTCAATATTTGTCTCGGTATTAATTGTGGTGTCCACACGAATTTCAACATTGTCGTTGGCAACTATTGATTGCACAGAGTGTGTTTTGAGCTTCTTCGAGTGTCTATCCCATATAATCAATATAGATGCAGATGAGTACATCTCACTACTTCGCTGTGTCGGCAAAGATAGTCACTCTACACCATTCGACCACACCTTGTAGCCAAATGATCAACAATTTTTTATCAGTGCTACAGTGATCACAATTAGAGCTAATACGTCTGCATTCAAATAGATCTATCTATTCATTCTTCCGGGAGACATTTTATTCCCTGGCGACGAGTTCTGAAATCGACCTAAGTTTTTCAGACGATATCCTTTGTATTACTTTTCTTGAGAGACCGTTCTTTGAAAATGTTATCTTTTTTAACAGAGAAAGTTGGTAGACTTTCTTTTATTGAGATCTACTTTTTACTGGAGACATTATAGGCCAAGGAAAATGTCTTGTTCTGCAGTCATTGTTCCGTGTTACTTAGAAATTGGGGTTTGCGATTATATGCAAGATGGAGGATTTTCTGGCTTAATAATGGAGTTAACTGTAATCAGTTCCTTATCTTTTCTTTTCAAATAAAGATTAATCATTACTCTTCCATAAAGAAAGATGTTAAAGACAACTAATTAAGTGACCCAAACATCAAATAATCTTCAGACTCTTCTTAGATGAACTTCCAGTGTCCAAACTTTAGAACGGTAGAGATTCCGAGAATGCTTCAAAAGAACTATAGATAGACGTGTTTTTCTTTATGAACGATCGGCGTTCCTCTGCATGAGTGATGGGTCTCCTAGTTCTATACCATTTTACTCTTATTTGATTGAGACTTCCAAGATTTAGAGAGACTAGATGGACACATTTCTCTCCAATTTTGGACGAAGGCTTGCTTCGATAAGATTCAATCTCTATGAAGGATCTGGTTGAGGAGACTCGAAATGAGGGAACCCCTCAAAGGGAACGCTTTCGCAATCCTTGTCTCTTTACTAAAAGACTTTACTTGTTTTCTTTTTTAATAGATATCCCAATACTAATTGAAATTAACATAGCCAATCCACTGGTTTTTTTGCTAAAGAGGTTTTTCTAATGGGAATTAATCCATTCATAACATACATGGGTGATGCTCATGTGTGATTATTTAGGACACATACTATGATAATGTTTCAGTCACTTTACTAACCCCGTATTTCTGTATTTTGGGTTATCTTGTGATAACTTCGACTTTTTATTAAAACAGGAAATATGAGAGCAAGACAGTCCTATTGTAATTTGATGGGTGCTCTTTCGGCTGGACTCTTTACAAGGATCCCATTCGTCATTCCTTCAGTACTTTAGCTTACGAATTGGAGATAGAGGATTTCTTTTGAAATTTACAATAATTTTTCGGTGATCTCACAAGTCCACATATTCTACACCAGCCAGCGTAATTGTTTTTCGTCAAAATCTTTTGCAATTCGAAATATAAATGGCGTTTGTTTTTTTATCAGAAAGTTTTAATATTTCTACGCCAACCATGGATTTAAAAATATTCAATAAAATGTTTCGTTTAAGTAAATCAACGTCCTCATGTTCGGATGTCATGACATTGGGAGGTTTGCTATCATAATATTAAATTACAAATGGCTAGAATCGATCCCTGTGAGACTCTTAGAAACGCATGGGCAGGAGGTTAATTTTTTTGACATTGAAAAGCTCATAAACACAATAATAAGCATGATTTTAATGTGAGCGTGCATAAACATTACTTCGAGTTAAAAAAGACTTTGGAACAAATTCTTCGTTGACAGTAGATAAGTTCAAATACCACCAAGTTAATCTAAGATGCTTGGATCGCTAGGCTGTTTCTTCTGACAATAGCTATCAAAATATCTTCTCGAAGCCATCTAGTCTAACGTGGATCCTCGGTGACGCTTTGGATCATTATGATCGTCCGCATATTGGTCAAGATTTGCTAACGTCTCAGAAACAACGAACAGTTATCATCCGAAATGCTTCTGTGCTTCTTTCTCTTTGATCCTCAGCTTGCTTAGATATGTGTCCGAGACTGAAGCAGCCGAATTTTTCAGAGAGTACGCATCAACAAACTTATTCTCCCAATCCTGGCTCCGACCATTACCAAAAANTCTAGTCTAACGTGGATCCTCGGTGACCCTTTGGATCATTATGATCGTCCACATATTGGTCAAGAATTGCTAACGTCTCAGAAGCAACGAACAGTTATCATCCGAAATGCTTTTGTGCTTCTTTCTCTTTGATCCTCAGCTTGCTTAGATATGTGTCCGAGACTGAAGCAGCCAAATTTTTCAGAGAGTACGCATCAACAAACTTATTCTCCCAATCCGGGCTCCGACCATTACCAAAAAAATGCTGTCATCTCATCAGATCGTTTTTCGTCGCTCCGCGAGACCGGTCTGCTCCGAAATGCAGTGGTTGAAAGTGCGATTTTCAATATCACGCTGAGACAAGGATGCCTTCGGAAACGGACAGCGCTCAACCTTCACTATAGTGAATGGTAGTCATATTGGTCGATTAAACATTCACAGCGACATTTTCCTTCGCACAAACTTAAAGACAAGATGTAGTGAGGCGGCCATTCTCACTACCTCATCATCTAACAAGTTGCCAATCTCATAAATTCACATTAATGTAGAATCTGAACAAATAACTTGTCTTTGCAATCCCGATGGTGGATTTGTTTTTTGAAACACTTTTAGAACATAAATGGAATTTGAAACAATCGTGTTTTTAAAGAATATTTCAGATCTATTATGAATTCTTGCTACTCCCAGTATAAACTTAACTTTAAATGTTGTCCTAATACATATGTTCTAAATTAATCAAATTTATATTGACTATTCACTAACTCCTCTTGAATCCAGAATTTGCAAGTACTGAGGGGTTTGCCCTTTAACTTTGTCATTCGTTTCTACACTTATTGTGTGAATTCAATGAGGACACATGATTAGTTAACTATGTTCTTTTGAGTTATTATTTAACGAGGAATTTATTAATTCTGATAATTAATTGACATACATTAATGAATTTGATTTATTTCAAATACCAAAGTTAAAAGGTAACAATTAGTTAGTCAACGATCCACACGAGTCATAAAACTTCTTTCACATTCATCCAATCTTCCTTTCTTTAGTCCGCAGAACTCGTAAGGGCTGAGAACTGCACATCATTATTTAACTGGCACAACGCTTTATTAACCGTATTAAGGTTTCAAAGTGAGTGAGAAACATTCATCCAATCTTCCTTTCTTTAGTCCGCAGAACTCGTAAGGGCTGAGAACTGCACATCATTATTTAACTGGCACAACGCTTTATTAACCGTATTAAGGTTTCAAAGTGAGTGAGAATCTTGTCTTTCAAGTAATTCGAAGTCCTTCCACTTTGTATGCAATTTTCTGAAAAAAACGTGCTGCTGTGTGGTTTGTGGTGCATAAAAGTGTACTGCTAACTGTTTGCTAAGATTGCCTCTAGAGTCTAGACATTCCATTCCACTCGACACACAATTCTTGAACCGCATTCTTCGGGCTGTTATCTCCGACTATGCCAGAGGACACCTTTTTGCATCCAAACTGATCGCCTTCAGAAAACCTTATGGTGGGTTAACATCCATCGTTATAGGCAACATATTCAGGCGCCTGACGGCGAGGATTGCTGCCAGAAAAGAGATCAAAACTCTAAGCCCCCAACAGACCCCTACTCAACTTGGGGTTGGAATTCCTCATGGACGCGAAATAGTAATCCACTCAATCCGGAACTTCGCTGCCAGTTAGACAATGACCACGAATGCTATAATATTCAAATTGGAAATCCGCAATGCTTTCAATAGCATTCGCAGAGATAGAATCATAGAAGCTAGCATCTCCAGGATCCCGGAAGTTATTAGAATGGTGATATTCTCATATGGTTCCTTATGTACGCTGATCTTCCACAATGAAATGAACATACATCGTTCCTGCCTGTATGAGTGATTTCCTCATGACTGAGATCTTACATAACATTTCTAGATCTCCGTTCAATGTGGCCATATTCCTGCCGGCATAATTCACTCGAAGTTGCCTTTCACGATCAACTGGGAGATCCTTTTGATTTTGCTGACGTCTTGTGTCTTCTAACCAGATATCTTAGTTTCTTGAGAAAAGTTCCTTTTTATCTCCCCAGTTGTTTCGTAAACAATCGACCGGTGTCATCAAAAACTAATCGAAACACAATTTTAAGCAGAATTTTTATTAGAACAAAGAATGAATATATAAAATAACTTCTTTCTTCTTGGATTCGACATTACGACAAATTTATCTCTCAAAAAAATCGTCCGCAGGGAAAAACATTGATAATCGTTTTTGAAACAACCAGAATGCAACGTTTTTATTCTGAAAAGCCAAATATGAGTTAAAGCCCGAACCTGATCAGCATTGTCTAGCTTATATGTCTTCTGGATCTACGAATGAAGGTAGTGCATGGCTCAGATCATTCCCATGCACACAATTCAGACTCTATTGGATGACGATGTTATGAGATTGGGGCTTGCGTCCGTCTCTGACAGGCCTAACAGAACACCTCTCTTACTTTGGAAGGTGGTAGATAGCTCGACTGGGGCGCCAATCGTGGATAACCTCTCTCCCTCAAAATATTATGATTGTAACTAACGCAGGCACAGTCTGAGGCTTAAAAATAAGAAAACAGATTTCTCGATGTACAATTAGTTTTTGAGCCAGTCACCGTGGAAAAGTAAGGAATCATAGAAAGCAGGTCACTGACCCAGTTAACAGCATATCGCGAAAAGGAAAAATGATGGAAGAGAAAGGAGCTTTATCATTGAGCGCATTTCATGAAAATTGTCAAGTACAAAAGGTCATCAATTATGAGAGCAGTTAGTGATTGCTAACTGTTTGTCTTTGTGGAAAGATTAGTTAAGTAACTCCTTTTATTTATTGAAAACCTAATTTGGATCAAAAAATCATCTTTGCTTATCATTAGGAGGCGATCAACTTTTTCAGGAATCCTAAAATAATGTTATATTATTAACAAATATTCTTCGAACTTTTAATTTTCTGAAAAAATTTTTTTAAACAGACATTGTAACATTGTCGAAATTTACTATTAACTTACATTATTTATACTCCCCAGTTTATACTCCCCAGTTAACGTTAACGTCAAAATATCATCACGTATGACGCAATTTAATTCACCACTAATATTATACCTAATTGTTGTATTACCTTAATATTATATTAAGATCAGGATCCCTTCCACTTCGTTTTAAGTCATGACCTTATAGCCTAATCATTAATAACACATTTAGATATCTTTAAGTACTCTTATCGCCAACGCCTAATAGTTAGTGTAATAAATTACATGGAGATCAGGATATTTTACATTCACAGTGTATGAATAAAGAAAACAGACTGGTTTTTCAAAGGAATAAACAATAATACGTCGATTTTCATCTGCAACCACAAGAATTTATCCATAATGTTGAACTTTTATTTGAAATGGATAAATGTTTTATTTAAATAAAATATTATTTATTTACTATGGAGGAGAGCGGCTGCTGACATTACGGAGTAAGCGTTTCCGCGGACAACTGCAATCCCAATTCGTTGCCTCGGCCAGACCGCTTCCCGCACGCCCAATTCGTTGCTGTTTAACTAATTTAAAAATTGAATTGATTTTTGAGAAAATATAATTTTTATGTTGATAACTATTATTTACATATAATCACGATTTTTATGTAGATCTAATTTTATAAAAAAATATTTCTTATAAGCTTTTCGTGCCTCCTTTTACACAAGTTCACGCCTCCCATTTTGAAAACCTCTGATATAGAATGTGTTAAATCTCGAAAAGTACACCTACTGAAAGGAGATTGCATTTATCCAAAAAAGCAAATTATTTTTGGTTCGAAGTGGTGCTCAATATCAGAATGACATCTAGGATAGTATTTTGGGATTCAAAACAAAGACTTGGGTGTATCAAATTCAATATTTTAGTGTAATTAATGTAAAGATTCAATTCTCAATGCTGAAAAGTATCCATTAGTCCGTGTTTTAAGTATTTTTAATCGGAATCGAATCTGTATAAGCAGATAGTTTATATTTCTACACTCAGAAACCTTTGAAGCCCACTGGCTCCTTCGGTTGGTCTCTGTCGCTATTTTGATAAGTAGCACTGCGTCAATCATGTTGGTAGAATCCCCGTAATTTTAACTTCGACGGCTGTAAAAGGAATTATTTTTTATGGTTGCATATTTTTTGGCTTATCCTTCTCGTTGCATGACTGAGGTGACGAACTTAAGAGACATCGAAAACCTGAATTTCTAAACAAAGTAAGTGTCGTTTTCTCTGTTGTTGATAATAGTCATTAATATTCTTTCCCTCCTTATGGAGTCTAATAACCGTAAGCTTGGGAGGATTTGCCTCTCCGCAAATGCGACCATGGGAGATAAACACAGTTAATTAACTTATTACTAGATGTACTGGGGGTTAACAAAATAAAATCCTGAAGATAATTCAGATTTGATGTGTCTTTATTAGATTTGATTATTGCACTATGAAGAGATACAATAAGGAAGAGAAGTGATGACTGTTGGAATATCCTCAGAGTGGCCCAACACCACTTGCCAACGATGTAATGGAAGTATACATCTTGTATGATATCGAGGACAACCGAGATTCACAATACCCACTGCAATCCAAAAATACCTAAGGAATTAAAAATTGTATTTAGATGAAGCAGAGGACCTAGATGATCTCTCCAAAATCGCATTCTCGATGGGGGATGTTGGCGTATCACTAAAAATTATCCGTGGTACAANTGAAGCAGAGGACCTAGATGATATCTCCAAAATCGCATTCTCGATGGGGGATGTTGGCGTATCACTAAAAAATTATCCGTGTACAACCTAAACCAATTATTTTCTTAGTAAAAGTAAAATGTCATCAAAAAATTAAAAGTAGAAAAAACTCTTCTCTAATCTACAAAATGACCCATCAATAACTTTGATCCAACGACTGACTCTATCTCCATCATCTGTTCTTTATTCACGGAAGAAAAGTACAAAGTCACCACCATCACCAACTTTGCCAAAAAATCCAGAAAACGTTTGAAATCTACAATCAGCACACAAAAGACCTCAATCTAAATAAAAAGTAGGACTGCTTGACCACCGTCCTCATTGAACAAGGCAACCACGCGGACCGCTGTCTCTCACCATCCGTCGATTGCACTGCCCGGTCAACAAGTAGCCACCATATTGTCAAAATTCCGTGTCTGTCATCCAAATTTCCGTGTTCCGCACAATCGCCCTTACAAAGTGAATATTACTAACATCACTGTAACAAACCGAATAACCAAAAGCAGATTCGGGGCATTTCCCTCATCATGGAAATTATTCTGTCAACGTCTTCATTATAGAAAGTTTTCAACCTCTTCTAATTCAAGGATCGGTATCCACCCTTGGTAGAAATCTAAAATACAGTAAATTTAGGCAAAAAGATGTGAACAGAGTCAAGCTGTTCGAGGAAAGGACTAATATTACTAAAAATCCTCCTTATACTTTTCTAACTTAATCGAGATTTTTCACTATCAAAGAAACGACCACCCGATCTTCTGACAAGGACCTTAAGTAGAGGCGTCATATCACGAGTTTTTGTATTACTATTGATTGAAGGTCGTTTATTTTTTTCAAGTATGTTACTAAGCATCTCAAGCGTAGCTGATGGTTGGCTCAATGTACAGAGTGTATAGGAGTTTTAACGTAAACTTAATGTTCTTTGATGCTGTTTATTTATTTATTTAGAACCTCGGGATGACTGCGTCACTCGTCAGCTAAAAGCATCATAGATGTATGGAACCTTCAGCCGGAATGTACAGCATCGAGATACGAACCAGAAGACATCAGGCATTTTCCCGTCACTTATGACAATGCGCCATAGGAATGTGTGGTGGATTCAATAGTTTTTTAAATACACGATTGTAAATAAAGAATTAATTTTTTTCCTAATTCTTCCAAATAAGTAATTAAAGTGATAATGAAGTGCCATTTATTTGTATGTTTCCAAAAAGTCATACTTTAGGATTCAGAGTTACCATGATTCTAGGTCAATGCTCTGGAAAAACCATGAGTCGTTCCTTTTCACACACTTCCGTTTCCTCACTAAGGTCTCGAGGGAGGTAAGGTCTACCAAAGAGTAAGAAACTTCTTAAGAGCTCAACTACTAAGGGTAGGAAGGCTTCGATTTCTAAGTACATTTATGCGAGGTTGGTACCCAGGCGGAATGTTGGCTCAACGTAATGAGTATACAGGGAACCTAACATAAAGGAGAATAACTCTCATAAAGTCACCTTGAATAATAAAAGGTAACGAGAAACAATTCAGTGTAAACCTTCTCAAACTAATTCTCTAAACGTCCACCAAGGATAGTCATGCTATTATTCCAAAACGCACACCACTACACAAATCCAACAAATAACCAAAATAAAGACAAAATAAACAAAAAATAAATTATTATTTTTCCTTTTTTATTTTTTACTACTAGTTACAGCGGGTTTCCTTTTAATCCCAACACATGCAAAGAACGAATCAATCCTCTTCTGGGATGTCTTCGACTGTAGCTTCTTCAGTCTCATGACACAAGTCATCAACTTCTCCTGACTACATATCACCAAATTACCACCAAAATCCCTTCTCTTCTACCAAAAACTGCCTTAACTCAGCCTCAGCCACGGGGGACCACTCAAACTTCTACAAATAACTCATCTCACATTAATCGATGACACTTCACTCACTGTCGGTTCCATAAATAACTTTTTGGCTTCCTTGTACGCCCAGTTCTCGGGAATCTGGTATTTCTACCGTGAAATCACGGAGTTACCGTTTTATCCAAGTTTTCCACTATCCTGTCGATCGACTGATACTTTTTGATCAATTCCACCGCCTTCTTGGACCCCACACGCGGATTGTAGGGCAGTAGTCACATCCCAGTAGAATACAAATCTCCACAAACTGTTCCTGGGTCACTTCCAATGAGCTCAGAACATCTGAAAGCCTAATCTCCATCAACGGGGCTTTTCTACGGGTTAAAACGGAAAACCCACTTTCCAGCGGTTAAATGCCTCAACAATATCTTGCTTCCAAAAGCCAGACTGTCCATGTCCTCGGAGGCCATGGCGTAGCAGAGGTTGGCCTTAACGAGGGCCGCACACTGAGCTTCAGCCTCTCCCGGGGCCTACACATAGGTTAGCACACATACGATGACGAAGGGGATCCCCATAAGTTTCAATAATTTCTGGACGTCTGCGGTCTCGTCTTGGGTCACGGAAATGAGACGAAGGTCCATCTTCTCCACAGCCGCAGTGTCCCCTGGTTAGTAACACCACAAACCTATTTTCTCGGCTTCTTCCCGTTTCTGTCGGGCCTCTTCTCGTCGTAAATGCCGTTTTTCCAACTAAAATAGGTTTGAAGACCAACCTCAAACTGCTTGCACTTTGGGGGAGTTCCGTCAAAGACATAGACGGGTTTGATCCCTTCTCCATAAGGGAAATCGACCTGTAGAGCATTCCCACCAAATGGCTGAGGGCTCATACTTTAAGCAAACCTTGTATTGTTTCCGTCTTCGTTGGTCATGGCACCACCAAATCCGTGACGAATAGCAGTCAGAAACTGGTAAAGAAACATTGAAGCGTCAATAGCGATGACTCTCCCTAATTTATTATTTCATGGAAGTACCAAAGAAGTTTTTGATTTGGGGGCTCTTCATTGAATCTGGAGCATAATCTCCAATAACTTTGGACAGGCGAGATATTCCCATTTATCTTTAATATAAATTATAGAAAACTAGATGTTATTTCACAAAGACGATATAAAACCGGTAATTTTATTATTATTTTAAATTATTTTTTAATTTATTTTTTAATTTATTATACTAAATTTTTCATAAATAATTAATATACAATCAAAATGTTAAAACATTGATTTTAAAGTAATTATCAAAAAAACTTTAGTTTAATAATAACGTAACGTCTGATAACATCAGATCTGACACCACGATTCCCGAGATTTGTCACAGGATTGGACTTGAAGTTACATAAAAGTCGTTAACTAGAGTTATTATGATGTCTCATCTTTTGCTGATACGTTATTTATTACTCATCTTCCGCATTATATTGTTATGTTCTCCCTATTCAATAGCATATTCATGACAAGACGATCCCACTTTCGTCTCCGGGGTGATTAGGCAAAAAGTTCAAAAACTTTTATTCTGATAGATAGATAATTTCATTAACATTAAAAACTCGTTGCTATTTAAAAACTAATTAAACAGAGAGAAGCCAATGAGTTTGTCCTAGTTGATGGGTCTGGTACAACGAGATACCATATATCTCTTCTTTGAATTATTGACTCCCTGCACCCAATAAGAATTATTTTTTCAAGTGGTGCAATATTTTTTTCAATAGATCTTGCGCGTCTTTCATAACTAGGCAGTAATTTATATTTTAAATCAAGTCCATATGCTAGAACACTTCTCATCACTTTCAAACTATCCTTGAAAGCCGTAAATCAGGAATAGTTCTATACAAGCTGTATAAACATAGACAAAAGTTTACGGACTCAATTGAAATTGTAAAGGCGATATCAACAACGCGGTAGCTTTTTTCCGTTTTTCTTAATGTAATTTATAAAGGAACCTTTAGAGTTCACAAAACACCAAGATATTGCAACTGTTCCATGCATTTGATTGCTCCAGTATTAGAACAAAATTTAGACTTATTTATGTTATTCACAATCCATGAAACAGTACACTTTTTTAGAGATAAGGATAAACCTTTATCTCGACACCATTTAATTTTGACCTTTTGACATGACGCACAGGACAGATGGCTCAATGAATTGTTTGTACAATAATTTCAAGGCTGGGAAATGCGTTTTAATGCCACCGAAAATAGATTTGATTATCCCTAGCTTTCTTGAGCAGCTTCCAGAGATGCCTCGACATGAGATGAGACGGACATGTGTGTGTCGAAGGTGATCTCCAAGATTTTCAGTTTCTTTGTGAAAGGTATTTTTGTCTGGTTGATAAATATATCCACTGTCATCTGTCCAATTCGTTTGTCTGAGGTGAATAAGGACGAAGAATATTTTTCAGTAGATGTATCAAGCCGGTTATAATTTAGCCAAATTTGAATATTGTGAAGGTATTCTTGTACTTTTTCTGATGCCTATACGAGATCTTGATCGCAGGATCCGATTAATAGGTCATCAGCATATTATAGGAGGAAATCGTCTTTATTATCGGGTTGTGGTAAATCGGACATGTATAAGTTAAATAAGGCGGGTGATAGAGAGGAACCTTGTGAGACACCATTGGGTAGTTATCTTGAAATTGAATTGGTCCATCCATGTATACCCGGGCCCTTCTTCCAGTGATGAAGTTAGCTAACCAGAGTTTTATATTGGGGTTGACGAAGAGGCCAAACAATTTCCGGGTAAAGATTTTCCTGGAGACATAGTCGATGACCTTTTGTAAATCAATCGCGCAAACGACTGTTTTGAAGTGGCGACGATTTGTGTTAAAGCCTTCAAGGATAAATTGGTTGAGAGCAGTCAGGTGGGTGGAGGTTTAATAACCCCTTCTGAATCCATGTTGTGAGAATGAAAAAGGAAAAAAAGGGGTTATAAAATTAAGAATTAGTTTTTCCAATAATTTTGATTGCATAGTAAAGAGATTCGGATAGGGCATTGTGATGGTTGCCGGGAAAGAGGCCTAAAGGTCGCTAGTTCGAATTCCGATATTGCACATTCGGTTGAAGGTTCCACGCATCAATATGCTTTGACTTGGCGAGTGACGGCATTATCAGTGTACTTTAAAATCTTTTCCCGAAAAAAGTGAGGAAGAAAAAATTTTTTACCTTGGTGTGGATGGCAAAGATTTAGACCTTGTCTATAACACATGGTCACCTAAGACAAGGTCCACACCTTAATTTAAATAGAGTTAATAATTTAATTAGAATTAAGATTCATACTTTCTTAATATTTCTCTTAAAATACGTAAACTTAGAGCTTGTTAGCTATGTTCGGATTCGAACAGATGGAGTTTTCAGCGAGGTCAATTCTTGTCAAACAGATCCCACCCGTGAGGCAACGAGTCCTTCTGGTACGACACAGTAGCTAAAAGGGATCTTCCTATTTTTCTCCCTAACCAAATCCTCTAATGAAGATTGCTTTACGAAACCTATTCCGTTAAAGAATGAAGGACGTGGACAAAAATGGAAGAGGCGGACCTACTACCCCACCTCTCTTCGGAAGCGGAAGTCTGAAATGAAGTATTGGAAGATGGATTTGGTCTGCACGAGCAGATTTTCTCCCTTTAGTTCTTCCTTGGATTAGTTAGTTACAGGGTTGTTAGATTTAATTCATTTGATTTTAATCAAAAACAATCAATGATTTAAATCATTAAAAAAATCAAAAAAATCATTAAAGTTTTGTTAATGTCTGGAAGAAAGTGTGATGCCTTGTGGGTTCACTTCGTTAAACGTATTATTCCTGGAAAGACTGGGAGTATAGCCATATGCCGTAATTGCGGGATGGAGGTACAAGGTCTCGTATCTCAGATGAGGCAGCATCATTTGTTATGTCGAACTCATATTGATATCCCTGAAAATCCGTCGAAACCTGAAAGTGATTTGATCAGCGAATTCCTCCCAACGATGAGGGACCAGTAATTAATCACTTTCGTTACTACGACGACGTCATCGAAGAAAAATTTGATTGATATGCAACTCGCTAGATACATATATTCCAGTAACACTCCTTTTGCTGCTGTAGAACATCCTGAATTTGTAAATTTGTCCAAATGCTTCTTCCTGGGTATAGTTTACCCTCTCGTCATCGAATTGGTGGTCCATTGCTCGATCGTGTGTACGACTAAATACATTAAGACCTTCGGCAAAGACTCCAGGACAAGACAGTGTCCATGATGTTGGACGGGTGGAGCAACATTCATAATGAACCTGTTATTTGTGTGTCAGTTGTAACATCGGATGGGGAAAGCTATCTAATTGACACTGCGGCTGATTAAACCAATTGCTGTCGCTTTAGACAAAATTCAAAATGATTCTACGACGATTAGTCATGCTGTAGAAATTTGGAAAGAACTTGAACAGACTTAGAATGTACGACTATTTTAGAAAAAGTGAAAACTCGAGCAGATCAAGCATTAACACCTTTCCACTTACTTGAGAATCTAATGGACCCAACACGTTGTGGGAGATCTCTTTCAACTGCTGAGATTAACCTCGCCTTGGAGTATTGTGCTGAACATTATGAATATGCTCTCCGACTCTGATTAATTTCAGAGCAAAAGCTGATATTCAAACCATACATGTTCGCTCCGAATTTATTGAGCAAAGTGTATCACCTATAGCTTGGTGGCAGTAGAACTCTTATCAGTTACCTTCTGAAGTATTTTCACTTTGCAAAAAAATTCTTGGAGTAGTTGCTTCCAAAGGTGGAACAGAGCGAATTTTTTCGAGTTTTGGATTCCTACATTCAAATGTACGAATTAGGCTGGGAATTGAAAAAGCTGCCAAACTTGTCTTTGTTTACAAGCTTTTAAATAAATAAATACGATTTCCATTGTTTTTATTTTTATTTTACTTTGTTTCCGAATTATTATTATGAAAGCACTTTCACGAAAGCCATAATGATTATGCCCCGCATGTGCAACACTCAAAGAAACAATATTTATAGTTAGTCTTTTCCATCTTCCTGTTTTTGGTGTGGTGGTGACGTGCCTCGATTCTTCTCTGTACAACGGTTAAGAAAAATGTCTGAAAAACACTCATCATACAATCGAGAACTCAGGCTAATGACGTTCAACGTACGTGTTTCCGAATAAAAATCATTTAATTCAAAAAATCTGATTTAAATCAAAAAATCAGATTTTTTCGATTTTTTCATAAAGTCTTGATTTTTAACAACCCTGGTTAGTTATGACTGTTTGTACTGGCTTTCAATGGTTAGCCTGGGGTTAATAATAATAATTGTTAGCTATGCTGATGGCTATTTCTATATGTTTGTCTTCAGACTAGTATTCCTCATTTCAATAAAGTAAACCTTCTTAATCCGAACAAATGATTTCGCGCCTTTCTGACTGTGAAGGTTTATTTATTTAACAATTATTTAACAACCCAAGACCATGGTAAAACCAAAGTAATTATCACGTGATCCCGAGCCATTCTAACAGCGATCTCATCTTTGTCCGGTGTTCTTCCTTCGTGCCAGAGTATAAACGTGCAGAACGTCTGCCTGAATTTTTCAGGGTCATTTTCCTGTTATCCTTCCTGAATTTTCAGTCTAGTCTCATAAGGGCTTCCAGAGGCGTAGGTCCGGTTCAGTGATCTTCACAAATCCAACGCTTCGTTACTCTGTAAGCCCTCTTTGCTTTTCCTCATATTTTTCCAAAATGTGGTCGGTCTTCACGAGGCGCATGCATATGAGAAACATGGCTCGATGTACTGTTTGTACACGTTCATCACTCTTCCATTAAAAAATAAGTTTTTATATTAATCTACTACTCCCAGCACATTAAATATGTGACCCCCTAAACTTGGAATATATAAAAATATTGTTTCTTCCTAAAAATAGTACGGGTTCTTTTCAACCCATGGATACTGGCATCATAAAATCTTCAAGATCAATAATAACGAAAATATGGAAGTTGGTATTAATGATCCAGCAATCGTTTTTTTTCATTAGTCGAAAGTGAGCTTTCCTAGATAAAGAATTTACATCTTTTCAAATTTGTCGTTTTTTCAGTTGGATAAAAAAACTCCTCTCAGATTATTATAGCAACAACTTAGAATCACATTAGCTAAATTTCATTCTCGCAGCGTTTATATGATCCTCGATAATGGACAATCCCATCCTCCCCTTTTTCGATACCCGACTCTGCAGACTTCTGAGGTTTTCACCGTCCTTAACGGTTTGTTTACTGGTCTCAAATATCCATTAAGGACTTTGGGAAGCATTACCATGGAAAAATTCTATTTAACATATGGGAATTAGAATTTTCCATATGATGTTCGCTGGCGAATCTCGCTCCATTCGTAGAATGTGACCAAACAGTTTACATCCCATCTTCATGATCAGAGTGCTCAGGAACCCGGAAAAGCATTATGATGATAACTATGTACTATAATTTGAAATTTTAAAATATTCATAGTTGTTTAAAGTTATTAAAAATTTTAAAACCGTGGAAATCATCGGTTTTCGTTTGCTAATTTTATCAATTTAGTACCTGCACTGTTATTAACGTATATAGGAATATCAGTATTGAATTATACCGAATATGAACATTTCCATAATTTTAACCCTATTATGAATTCTCCGAGCATAGAATTTCTGACTTTTCTTGGGTATTCCGGAGTTATTAAAGTTTATAATTAATAACACTAAAATTTTAGCAATGCGTTAATAGTCTTGAAACGTGTAATTACGATGGCTGTTACATATTAAATTGGTTGAAAGATCTTCTAGTATTCTGAATATATTTAGTTAGACGAAAATGAAAAAAATTAGATTTTTTTATTGATCTGGATGGAATTTATCATATTCACAATATTTTTACAAGACCTTTATTACACCCTTTAGTATATAGATTATATCATAATGCCAACAATTTTTGCTGTGGAAACTCTAGCTAAATTTCCAAAGCTAGAAGATTACTAGCGACCTATGGAGTAAATTAAGATTTATTGTAAAATTGATGTTTCATTTAAAGGAATCTAAATTATGACATATTTGAATTTGATCACCAATATTTTATTTGGAATTGTATGTGTCTGATATTGGGGGATCCAAATGATATTTGTCCTAAATTTTAAAATTTGGATATCGGTTATTTGAGTACAAAAGAATTCATTTTTAATAAGATTTTTACATTTATTAAAAATATCCGAATAAAGCAAATCGTCATAACATCCAGTAGGTAGTTTAATTTTTATGTCGAAGGTCATTGATGCCAACAATAAATTTATTAAATGTGAACATGGATGAGCGACTATTGCTTTGGTTGTGTGGGAATTTGCTAATTTAACAAAATAACTCGTTAACAGTATTTTAATAATAGAAAATGAATTTATGGGCATGTTGATTCCGCACAACATTTTTCAAAAATTGAGAATATATGTTTGCAATCCGCACTCTTTTCGAGAGCGGGTACAGCCCTTTGGCATTGACGAACCCTCCACAACAACATAGGTGTTCTACGCAAACATCAACTCCCACGGTTGTGCGATCCCAATCCGAATACAGTCATCGTCTAAAAGGGTCCCCAGGGAGGAACACGAGAGTGCATCCAGCCACGCTCCGCTCCATGGTTGGCGGCGGACACGAGGCATGCAAGACGATGCTAGTTGGCCTCAGAGTTTAGCACGTCGAAGATATTTTTGGAGTCCAGTCACGTTGCCTCAAAGGATCGTTCGGCAAATCCAAACCAGTTTCACACCATTCGCGACGAGCTTCGTCGAAGACTCTTTCCCAAAAAAGTCCGGTTGTAAGACGTAGGATTTCTTGAACCAAAAGGCTTCCACTTGAGAGCGATGCCACATATGCTGGATAAGCGATCTCCAGCGCCGACCTGAGACCCGTTCCTCCGAGGCGTGTATGAAGCTTGCATTGGTTCCAACTCGGCACATCAAAGTAGATGTTTAGAAGCAATTCAGCTGATTTTTTCAATGTTCCATCCAGTGACAGGAGGATGTCACTATGTTTGAAGCAGGAGTTTGGGCAAGCCGATGCTATTCTTCAAAAGGAAGAACGCTGTATAACCATCGAGTAAAAAGAGTTTCTTCATGACTCTAGAGAGTTCATCCTCTTTTGTTGGTAGATGGCTCCGCAGTTCCTTTTCGTGAAGTGGGCACCCAAGAAAGTATGATGGCTCCCTGGGTACGACAGTAATTCCATGTAGTACCGAGTTGAAAGACTCGAACACGTTGATAAAATCACTCTCCGAGTATGTGATATTTATTAGCTCCGATTTCCTTTTCGTGAAGTGGGCACCCAAGAAAGTATGATGGCTCCCTGGGTACGACAGTAATTCCATGTAGTACCGAGTTGAAAGACTCGAACACGTTGATAAAAACACTCTCCGAGTATGTGATATTTATTAGCTCGATTTCCTTTTCGTGAAGTGGGCACCCAAGAAAGTATGATGGCTCCCTGGGTACGACAGTAATTCCATGTAGTACCGAGTTGAAAGACTCGAACACGTTGATAAAAACACTCTCCGAGTATGTGATATTTATTAGCTCCGATTTCTTTATGTTTATCTCAAGTCCGAGGTTTCGTAGTGCAGGCACGGCGTGAACTTTTCTCCACGGCGCTCCAATTGTGGCGTCAAGATACCAGAGGTTTAGTTGTGTGTTTATAGAGCGGACAGTTTCATCGATTGCCAGAGCGAAGAGTAGTGGACCAAGTGGGTCCCCTTGTTGAACTCCAGTCTTCGAACAGATAATCTTGTCCCCGAAAACCAGTGAAGAATTTGTTCCGTAAGCGAGGAAGACAAGTGGAATAAGTTCCGGGGCTCGTTTTCGAAAATTTGATCCCTCCTCAGTGAATTGAAGGCATTGCAGATGTCCAGCTTGACCCCAATGTGTGGGTTTTGTTCCGTCTTTCTGTCCAAAAAAACACCTCGCAGCATGCACTGCCGCCTCGCATCCGTTCCTTACACCAACCTCCAGTTGGAGGAGAAAAATTCTTTAGATATTCTCGGACAGACAATGCTGCATGCGATTTTCGCTGTCAGTCTTCTGAAATAGTTGCCGAACGCGATGGGGCGGACCCCATCTTCAGGTTTTTTGAAAGCCAGTAGATGTGCACTGAAAAGAAGCTTCCTTGCGTTGGGAGGAATATCTCCGTTCAAAATACGCATAACCAGTTTTGTAATTGATTTGACAAGGTTGAAGCCAGCTTTTGCTGTAGCCTCCGCCATAAGATCCTTTATGTGACCCGGCCGAAGCCATCGATGCCTCCACTGCTAATCGCGCACTTCGCCTTCGGTGACGGTCATCCTTGACAAATTTCCCGGAAGCACGAATGGCCGGTAATCTGCCGGAGCACTTTTTTATTTATTATAAAACATAATTATGAAAGTTTTAATATTATTTTTATTAAAATTTATCTCTTTTTGAGAGTTTCAATAGTTGACTCAAAACTGCGCAAAGCTGCTCATAGACTTTGATAAAGAAAATTTTTATTTTTAACTACAAACAGTTAAAAACTACTAAAAAATTTCAGTCAGGCTGGACGTTCTCAGAATTGAAAACCTATCTTCAAAGACGATTTTTAAGGAAATGGGCTCAATAATCCAGATCCTTTCTCCAATATCCATGTTCTCCTTGCGAGAGGCGATCCGATACAGTTCAGCAGGGTCAGTGATCTGCTTCCAAGATAAACAAACATATCATTCATAAACTTTGCTCCAGTACGGCAAAGTTTATCACGCTAATCGGTCAACTTATATGGCGGAAACAAAATCCTAAAATGACGCGAAATTAATAGCATGAATTAATAGGGTCCTCATCCAAAATAATTGCGAGAATGCTATTATGAGCTTCAATTAACAATAAAATTTCAAAAATATATTTTTTTAAATAAGCTAAAACTTTGGAAACTTGATCGCGTTTAGAATCCAAAATTCTTATTCAATCTGACATACATAGTTCTTTAATGTAAATTGTGATGATTTCGGTATTCTCACAAGTGTTTAATATTTTGTTTTTATTAAGATAATTAAAAAATATTTGTGGTGGCGCTGGCGCAGTGTGACAGTTTCCGGGCAAGAGGTTTGAAACTCGCTAGTTCGAATCCCGATACTGACATACGGTTGAAGGTTCCATGCATCAATATGCTTTGGTTTGACGAGTGACGCCATCATAAGTGAACTTCACTGCGGAACCGGATTGTCTATAATGGACATACACCCAAGAAAAAGAAAAAAATGAAATGAAGAGCATTCCTTGATCCTCCCTTGATTAATAACTGTTCTTTGTTTAAATAAAGTGTGTGTTCTGCCTGAGGTGAACGATAACTGATATGGCCTCTTGGAAAGTGCGATTATTATTATGTGGTGGCGCTCAGTGCAAGTTCTGTATGGAAGAGAACCGTTCAACTTTCCCTACTCTTCTGCGATTTTCAGAAGGGTGGCATACCAATTCCCCCGTTTCCTCTTTACTACTTCTGTCTGGTGATGTAGAACCTAATCCGGGATCCAACTGCACACTGACTATTCTACAATTAAATGTAAATGGAATCCGCAATAAAGTGTTGAATTACGATCCCTTTCATCCCATTTGAAAGTGGACATTGCCCTCATTCAAGAATCTCTATAAAGTCCCCAACACCTTGTTTTCCTGGATATTGTGTACTTCGCAAAAACCAAACAAGAAGTCTCGGAGGAAGATTATTGATTATCGTTAAGGATGGACTTAAATTTACGGATGTCACCCATTTCGTATCTTATCTCTGCGAAGGGGATTTTATTCTGGAACAGATTTCTACTGAAGTTTTTTTTTCTCAGACGAGATGTTTTACACTGTGTAATGTCTAGATCCCGCCTCAGGAGTCATGTACTACTTCATACATCCCCAACCTATTGAGACTGTGTGGATTAAAAGATCTGCTACTATGCGGAGATTTAAACACACAATCAGCCGACAATCGCGGAGAGTACATCCTATCTATACTCGACGAATTTATTATCCTCAATAATCCGGATTCCCATACGAGGACCCCAATCCGAAGAAAGGATAGTCCAACTCCCAGGATTTATCATTATACACTCCCTCCCTTGCTGGATACCTTTCATGGGATGTTCGTTATGGTTTTACAAGCGACCATAACCCAATTATGTTAAAACTGAAAAGATCTATTTGTCTGCCAAGATGTTCTACAAAGTTCAAGGACTAATCGAAGGAAAATTGGTTTAAATTCAGCGCGTATGTGGATAATTGTCTATCGGGACTCATTGTGGAAGACTTCCCTGTTGACAAGGCAGCCATGATGTTAACTTCAGTTATTCGAAAAGCCGACAGAATGTTCATCCCAATATCCTCCTACAGAAAATTCAATACGAAACTATTTTCGGGCATCCTGGAACTTATCAAGAAACGGGATGCTTTGAAGAAAACCGGAATGCAATCAGATGGCTCTATATCGTCCATACGCTTTCTAAATCGCAGAATTTCCCTACTAATTTGTGATAAACACATACACAAATGGAGTCGGCTTGTTGGTCGACTATGCCACAAGAAATCGTGTGGAAACTTCTGGAAGACACTAAAGAGTATCAACAGCCTTACAAAGGAAGATGACGGTGGAGTGGAAACCGTTACCCTTGTCCCGGAACATGTACGGAAACTCGCTAGTAACCTAAGTGTCAATCTCTCGATCTCTGCATATCAAGCGAGGTGGTCCACAACAGTCGACATATACGACGTTCTTCACTACCTACGATGTGGAAAGGACTATTAAATTTCTACGACCAACCCTGTGACCCCGATGGTGTCTGTGCTATCCACCTTAAACACCTAGGACCTCAGGCTCATATTGTGTTATCAAGACTATAAAACCAGTCTATAAATTCTCATACAATACTATACCAAACATATGGAAGACCTCATTGATTACTCCAATCCTCAAATTTGGAAAATCAAAAGACATTCCATCCTTATACCGCCCTGTCTCCATAACTTGCGCCGTGTCAAAAGTGTTGGAGAAGATTATACTAATCCATGAATTTGCTGTCTGTGTCTGCATCCAAGTCTCAGTTCAGCCTATTTACTACGGACAGAAGATGTAAAGGTGGACTTGATATATTCCTCGGAAACATTCCCATCCCTTATACACGAATCCAGAAGATTTTTGGAGTAACTTTCGACTCTCTGATGACGTTCGCCAGTCACACGGAGGAAGTGTTAACCAAGGGTTTTCAAAAATGGAACGTCCTAAAAACCATAGTAAAGAAGAGCCCCTTCCCTCCTACTGCCTGTATCAGCAAAGTATATCTCCAAGTTATTGTGCGACGATTGAATATACTTGTTCTACCTGGAGATTCGCCATTCCTTCTACGAGGGTGGAGCGTGTGAATTCTCTCAGACGGAAGATCATGATGCACATACAATCAGACTCTACATCCGTTCCCAGTCTGCTTTCAGAGGAGGCGACGGTGAGAAATGGCCTGGGCTTCCTACGTATGTGCAAACCCATTCAGAGAGTGGTTCATGCGGAGGAATTCAGATCGGCAATAAAAAAGTGCACTCCGATAGAATTCCTCTGCAGAAATAAAAGAAGACACTTCAGAAACGCTGTTGTTTCACTGGCGGAGCATTCAAAGAGAATTCGAGAGATGTTGGCACTGGGATCACTTAATTTAGCAAGTTAATTCCTTCTTTTTTGGTGGTCTTGAAGTTTTAAATAAATAAATATAAATGTATTTCAATTCCTTCACCAATTCACCAAACATACAATGATCACATTTTTTTATCTTGTGGGTAGATACTTCGCCAGGAACGCCACTTGTGTGGATGGGTTCTCCACAGACCTTTAAATGGCGGCAACTCAGCCAGGATCAGCCTCAGAAAGGGAGAGAAACCCTAAGAAAAAACACAAAATCTCGGTGGACAGTTATTGTTGAACCACTCACCGTCGAAATATCAGGGGGTCAGATCACTAACTCCGATTAACCATATTGGATCGCTAATCGTGTAAAAGAAAATGATAACAGAGGTAACTCAGCTTATTGAGCGCATTTCCTCACAACTCTCGATTTTCAGAGCTGTCAGACATATTTTTGTAGAATTCTTTGTAGCTTTCCTCTTCCCTCAATTGAAGAGTTCTAATAATAGAAATTTTCATCTGTGGACTTAAAAAAACAACTTTGTGGTTTAAAAAGACTCGTCGCCTCACGATTGTGATGTGTTTAACATTCGTTGAGAAGACAAGAAAGACAGACATGTTTAAGCCAGGTGATAATTAACTATTTTGGGGATCTGTTCACGTGATTCCTATCGCCGATTCAATTTAAAAATCTCATTTTAAATATAAAATAAAAAAATAAAATTTTGACCTCTTCTATGTAGGAACCAACCGACGTGGTCACTTGAATTTACCAGCGATGAATTTACAGGTTACCGGGGTTTCAGAAGTCTTTTCAGTCGAATATCTGATCAATTAACCTCTCGGGAAACAGGTCAATAATTATGCCTGCGTAAGAACTGACCCAGTTAATGAATACCAGTTTACTGAATACTGAATACTAAGCGCTTAATCCTAACGAGAAGGGTATGGAAGTGGTAAACCAACAGCCATATCATCATGAAGATCAATATTAATGGAAATGGTAAACAACAGCCATATCATCATTAAGATCAATTCAATAGCAATCAAATATGCAAAAAATCTTAAAATATGCGACCTTTGGAAATATAAATTAAACAAGACAGCGTATTTACTTTATTATGTCGGAGTCTATTGACAGAGATGAAGATGGATTTGATGAGGAGACCCTAATTAAAATGTTGTCCCCAGTCCAGGCGCCAGAAGGAGGCTGTGGATGGTTGATCGTGTGTATCTGCTCGCTTATTTCGTTTTTCTACACTGGATTAATTTGCTCGTTTGGAAGAATAATGATAATATTCGTTAAAGATTATCCATTAATCCAAAGAGAACTTTTTTCTTCCAGCTGTATTATTCTCGCTGTGAACATAATTGGTAAACCAATTTGGTTTACTTTAGTTTTACCTTCAACTATTCTTCTTAAATTTACCACACCAAAAGTTTTGCTGATAAGTTCGGGGTTGTTTTGTCTATTTCGCTTATTTCAACATATTTCGTCGGTAAATATGAACTGTATTTTCTGACAATATCGATAATTCCAGGTATTTGTTTAATTCACATTAGGAATTGGCTTTGGGATGGCTTTCGTCTCTTCCAGTGCTCAACTCAGTGTTTATTTTATTGAGAAACAACATATTGCCATCGCTGTTATTTCTGTTGCACGAGGAATCGGTGCAATTGTAATCCCAGTCATAGTACATGTGATATACATTAAATTCAATGTGAGTATCGCAATTATCGGTTCTTTCACTTTATCATCTCATTACTGGGATTATTCATTAGTCCCCCCAGACTATCACATAAAGACGGATCTGATGTCAAAGAATACGCCTCTAAAATGGCCAAAGAATACTGCCAAGACCATCAAAATGAAGAACAGAGAGGACAAGAAAATGCCAAGTCTAAAAATATTTTTTGGTTTTTCATCAGAAATGTATTAAAGAATAACACAAAGATTCATTTCCACCTGAAGGAACCGCTTGAAGGTGATGTTTATGAAAATATGGATGTCAATGAAATGTGGACGAATTTGTTTGTAAAATTACACGAAAAGAATAAATTTGACCAATCCATAGAAAAAGTAATGACTAAATGGCTAGAATGTGTATTATTGAATCCCGTCAATCGAATGGATATGTTTTTGGAGAGTAGCCGTGATATTATTGCTAAGAGAGCATCAGTAAATATTGACAATGTTCTAGCTTTCTTAAAATACCAAAAATTCAAAAATCATTCAAAAAGCAAAAATTGTCCATAAAAGTCAGTAACAAAAACAACCGATATATCGAATAAGATAAATATTTTCTTACTCGTTTTATCTTCTTCTATATTTCATTTTGTGAGCAGTATTCCTTTACTATCTTAATCATTATACAGATATGTAATAATTATTTATCGTCATTCATCGGTTGGAATTTTTGGTTTTAATATATAGGAGTTGGGGGTATGGTCGGGCAGTTGTTTTCCGCCCTTTTGTTGATTAAGTTTAACTTTGAACCTTATCCGATCAAGTTCACATCGATGGTTGTGTCTTCTATGTCATATTTGGCTATCGCTTACTTTGTAGATAATTTTACGGCATACATATTATATGCGTTATTTTTGGAATATCTTTAGGTTATTTACCGTCCATACAATTTTAGGTGTGATTGAAAATACATTCCAACTGATCGTTTTGGATTACACCGGAATGACTAATTTCACGTTAATATATTCGATAATAATTGCAAGTAATGGAATTTCTACCTTTGTTGGTCTATGCGTGACAGGTACTATCATTAATTAAACAGGACCCACATTTGTTCGGGAACTTTAACATTTTTCAATATCTTATTAGTTTCGTGCGGGATTAGTTTGGCTTCTACTATAATATTTTCGCTGATATTTATTATTAAAAAGTGTTCACAAAGGAATAACCATATCACTTCTGAGGGAGATGATAACACGGCTAACTCTATTATTTGATTTAGTTTTAGAATTTGGTTTTTTCCTTTTATTAATTACATATTTCATATTTGTTATACTATGTCTGAGTTTTTAGGACTGGATTAACTGTGATTACGGGACTATTTGTGGCTCAAGGATTCAAATGGGTAAGGTTTATAAACAATGAAAGATGTCACTTAGAGAGTCGATGCATTCAAATGCATATATTTTGATAATTTGGAGATTATAGTACTGTTCGACCCCTGTTTGGGGTAACAAATACTCAAAAAATAATTTAAGTTACTTAGGCATCCAGAAAACCGCTATTTTCTCCTTCACTGTAACCCTCACTTGTCTCAGTAATTCTCTTAGTATTTCTTGGTCTGTCTCAAAATTCGTGACTTCCGGCCCAGTAGAAATATTCTTCCATTATTCTGTTACACGGCTTAGTCAGGTCAGTCTAAGAATATGTCCAAATAGTTGCCATCTAGATAGAATAACGTCCATGCTAGTTGGTGTAGATTTACATAGAGCATATAGTTTCTTCGTTTGAGATTTTTCTCGGCCAAAAGATTCCAGTCAGTATGCGCAGTTGGCTTCTGTGGAATGTATCTAAGCCTCTCTAAATCGTTTTTGGAGGTTCCCAATGATCCGGAATTGTATATCAGTATTTGCTTGATAAACGTGTCGTATAGTCTGACACGAGTTTCAGTTATACATTTCTCTTTCTTACCCTGATGTTGTAAATTTTTTTGAAGTATACGGTGAGAGCGGAGCTTGGCTAAACGCCATCCCCAATGGAGCTTTGGGCACTTTTCTGGATGATGAATGCGTTAGAACTGGTATCTCTCTGCGGCTGGACTAAAAGGATGTGTACCTCACCTGTGCCGATGTGGCATCCTGATAGACTGCTATGGCCTGCACCCTCTTGCCCGCAGGGGGGGGCGCTGGCAGATCCCCAAGGCACAAGGCTCTGAATGAAATTGTCAGGCGAGCTATGGATGCTGCTGGATACTCGGCCATTCTTGAACCGGTCGGGTTATGCAGAAGTGACGGGAAACGACCGGACGGGATGACCATATTTCCATTTGAGGCCGGGAAACCACTGGTTTGGGATGTGACATGTACAGACACGTTCGCCCAGAAAAATCTTCACGAGAGTGCTACAAGGGCCTGTTCAGCATCCGTAAAGGCGGAGAAGGCCAAACTCGTTAAATACGCCGACCTTCCCGATGATGTCAAATTTGTTCCCCTTGCTATGGAGACTTCCGGATCCTACTCCCCCTCTACACTCGAGTTTTTCGGACGTCTTGGAAACCGGATCACCTCATGCACTGGAGATCTCCGCGAACGCCGCTGGCTATTTGAGCGAATTTCGCTCGCAATTTTGAGAGGGAACAGCCACGCGGTGAGGGCGGCAACTACCTGACTTCTATTGTTTAAATTAATAAATAAATTTAAATTTCCCAAAAAAAAAAAGTATACGGTAGCCACTTTTTCCTTCGACAAATATCCTCGGCATCACCTAGTAGTGAGCCGAAATTTATGCACAGATCCCATTTATTTAAAATAGTTTCTGCTTGGAATAAAATTTGGTCAAGTAGGATTTTCTGTACACACAGTCTACATCATTCGCGTATAACAATTCAATTATATCTTCGTATTTAGAACCCATTTCCTTTCTCAGCTCCCTGAGGGCAGCTTCGTGGTATATGATGAATATAATTGGGGATAAGGAATCACCTTGTGGGGTTCTCATATTGGTACTTAAACTCTTTGAATGCTTAGTTTCTATTATCACGGATAGATAGTTTCAGAAAGTAATAGACTTATTAGTTTTAGGCAGTCAGCGTCAAGCAGTTCCTGTAGAATACCCATGAGTTATTCTCTATTGATGCTGTCAAAAGCCTTTGTTAGATCAATTCCTAGGATGTAGATAACTTTCCTGTAGTTTTGACATATTGGTGAAAGCCATCGATGACTCCACAAGATATCTGAGGTAGACCTTCCACTTTTAAACCCACTTTGACTTTGGGAAAGGTATTTTTTCACTGGCTCTCGTATACGGTTAAGCATTATGGTAGATAACGTATTTTTGATAGTTGACAGTGGAATAATAGGCCTTAATCCATCTAGTGATCCCCATTTATTCCCAGGTTTTTGTATCGGAATTAAGACTCCATGTCCTAAAAGAAGTGACAGTGAAGTTCCATTGACTCGTTTAATATATCCGTGATTATTTTCCCAACAATAACCGGACCATGTTTTAGTAACTGGCCCGGGATGCCATCATAGCCAGCTGAACGATTGCCTTATAGGTGTATGAATGCATTTGTTATTTCCTTCATTGTAATTTTGTTTGTAAGAGGTCTTGGATTTCCAATAAATTTAGGTATATTCACCCCAACTAGATTAAACTGTGCCTCGAAATGTTTGGCAATATGGTTTGCTTTATTCTCTGGGTTTTGAAATAATGACCCGCGTTGTCGCAGATTTTCAGCGGCTTTTTCGTAGTTCCTCGTGTAAGTAATTTAACAGCACAAAACATTCGTCTTCCATACTGACAGATTTCAATTTCAGTCGCCTTATCGTCCAAATATTTGTGGCAGAAGTCATTCGCTCGTTTTTATCAAATGTGATATTTGATTAAATTTTCTCTCTAATGCACTTTTATTCGGATTTGTACTTTCCAGTTTCGAACCTATTTCCTTCTGCTGTTCCGACAATTCTCTTATCACGGAGTCATGAATAATACGTCTATTCCGGTCTTTTTCCTGGTATCCAACAGTCTCTGTCGCCGACAGTTTTAAGATATCCAAGATCTTCCAAGGTCAGTCGAAGGGTGCTACTGGTTTCAACACCCCGCAACCGTTTAGAGACATTTTGTTGGTATCTCTTTTTCCAAGTGTCAAAATTTAACAATTCCATATCCAAACGTCTATAAAAGAGGTACTTTTCCTCTTTACTGGTTCAATTCCGAAGTATCGTTTAAGTTTTAATCTGGCAACTGTTAATTTGTGGTCACTGTCAGCTATCGTTCCTCCAAAACTCCTAGAGTCGGACAACAGTCTCTTTAAAGAGGTTGGGCAGATAATATAATCTATTTGGTTATAAATGTACGTGTTGCCGCCGTCTTTGGACCTTCTTGTGCCAACCCAGGTGGTTTTGCGCTTTGCAGGGTGTTCAAACGTGGTACTGCATAGATACAGATTTGATGAATTACAAAAATCAACGAGTGTCCAGGGAGATTTCTTGGAATCCTGTTCCATTTTTCGCATGTAGATAACCTCTTTTGCTTTGTTATGTTTTGGAATGAGATGGCTTTTCCGTTGGGGGAAATGTAAAAATATCATTTTTTCATAAAATTACGAACTGTCTGAGGACTAACATGAGTTCCATTAACATCTTTAAGATTGTTGGCAAATTTCACAGCAATAAAATTAGGATCATTAGACCTTTCATTTTCAATAATTTCCAGATCACTTTCATTCAAACAGCCGGACGCCCAGATCCTTCGTTTCTGGCAACAATAATTTTTGATCACTCTGGAAGTAGAATCCAGGGATCTTCCCGTAGTACTACAAATTTCACGGTTAGTTTTTCCAAGACAATAAAGTGCTAAATTTCTCCTTTTTCAGTTGGTGTCAAATGGCAAACCATCAAAATAAACCAGACACGTGAAATTAAAGGTTATTTTATTTAATAAAAATAAGTTTATAAATTTTGTTCGGATTTTTTTTGGTTTCATGTATTTATGGTTTGTAAAAGTAATAAGAAACAATTTCAAATCACTTGTCCACGTCTCCCATTTTAGAAGTTGGCAATCCATAGTTTATGTTTGGGTGGATGCATGTATCGTAAATCTTTGATATTTTCAAGAACTAATCTTTCGAGTATTCGGGAAAGTGAACATAGGATCGAGATTGGTTTGTAGGAAAGGATTTTCCTGACTCCAAGATTGGTTTGATGTATGATCTCTTCCAGACATCCTGAATAATGTTCATATTTATTGATATTGTGAATATGTAAGTAATTAAATCTAGAGCAAGAGGTCCTAGATGATTTAGTTCTGTTTAGAAATATTGTCTGGACCTCGGGCTTTGGAGTTTCGGGCCTTTAATATTGCCCACTGGACGTCCTTCGCCGTAAATATGGTCCATACGTATGATCCTTTCGGTTTTATTCTGTTTAAGAGTACTTGGTGTTCTTTGGAGTGGTTTTATGTGCTATGGAAGCATAGTATTTCATTAAGGTGTTTGGTTGTAATGATATCCCATTTGCGGTTCATCAAAAGATTTTTGATAGACTTGAGTTTGTTCCAGACCTTCTGTACTGACGGATTTTCTGTTGGGGCTCTTGATAGTTCTGTCCAGCGTTTCTCGTTTGTTTTACTGATATATTTGTTAATCTACTTTTTTAGTGTACGAATTCTTATTATATTCTCCTTCGACGGTATGTTCTTTTTCTTTAAATAGTTTCTTTCTTTTTTGTTTGTTCCACTCGCCGTTGAGACGTCTGGTTCCCTTGCGCCTGCGACGCTGGAAATTCTTGAGTCGTCTAGGGAATCGCATCGCTACACGAAAAAGGAGATTCTCGTGAGCGCTGCTAGTTATTTGAGCGAATCTCGCTCGCTATCTTATTTAGGAAAAATTAGAGAAAATGTCTGTTCGGTTTTTTTGCTGAGTGTAATTTAACTCATTAATAAAAAATGACCCTTCTTTTAAAAATGGTATTCTATGGCAAAAAATTGCCCAAATAATTATACATTTTTCGAAGAGAACAACATAAAATGCATTAATTGTGTTGGACTTTGTACAGATTGAGTAAAGTCAATGTCAGGATACCAATCTGGTCTTCAAGCTCTTGTAAAAAACAGAGCACCAGAAATTATCTGGACTCACTGCATGTTCACAGTTTTTCTTCTGTTCCTCCCCTTTTAGTTTTCTTATAGTGCCATTATGTAATCCACCTGTCTCACGTGGTGCCCAGTTCTCTTAGAAAATAGTGAATTTATTAAAACGGATTTATTCGATTCTTAAGCATTGATGATGACGTACTTTAATTTGCGAAATATCTACAACCGTTTCATTACACTGGAAACCACTGTTTTCCTTTTTCCGATTTGAATGGAAGGAATGACGGATTCTGTGGTTTTTAACTAAAAAAACCTTAAGTAAATCAAGATTGAGTTGAGTCCTTTCCGACCAGAAATTGAAAGAACCCAAACAAAGATTGATAGCCGCGAATAAAAGTGATTCTCAGCAGAGTAGATCGTATTTTTTTAACGTCAAGAGCACAAAGAAAAAAAGAGAGATTTATTACAAATTACCGGTAATTTGAGCCGTCCTCACAAATAGAGACTTCTGATCACTGAAATGGAAATTCCAAAAACTACTGAAAGATCGAACTATCTACTCTCGGATCCTGACACGCTACAGCAGAGACTTCATCTTTCAAAACAATCCTCCGAACCAACTTCTTCCAACATCCTCGATCGTAAAAGAGTTTCCTCAGCTCGTCCCCACTTCTTAGACGTTTGTTCGCGAGCTTTAGATCTCCATCAAGTGTTTCAGGTAGTGTAGTACGGCCGCATCCAAGAAAACACGGTTCCTGTCTCATGAAGTAGTCCTCAATTGCTATGTTTGCTGGAGCGGCAAGTCCATACGCAAGATATTTCCAAATAGCCTCCAGCGCATATCAGCAATTTCGAGACTCAGTGGACCCGTGCAACATCTCTTGTACAGCGATTCCTTTTTATTCTTGCTGGCCAGTTCAGTCATAGTAGCGATCTAAGTTGTCTTCGATGGAAAGAGTCTAGTCAAGTTGTTCGGTTTTGGACGTTCCCCAGGTCGATGAATTGTACACTAGAATCGGCTTGACAAAGGCTTCATACAGTCTCAAACGAAGTGATGTGCAGGATCGTCGTTTGCCAATCCACTCTTCAACTTGTTTATCGTTACCCAAGCGAGGGCCTTCCTTCTGGCAATATCTTGACTGTCTCCAAGTAAAAAGCCAAGTTTGTTTGTTTTTCGCCATGTTTATTTGATCTGCTTTCCATTCTACTGATATCCACAATGTCAGTTTTTGCGGTGTTCATTCCAAGGAACCATCGGTTTAGCTAAGCAGGTGCCACCTCGAGGAGTCAAAGTAGGGCCGATTTGTCTTCTGACATCAACTCGACGTCGTCCGCATAGGAAATTTTGGCGATGTTGCCATCATAGAACTTTCGAAGATCTTGTAATGTCGCCTCCAGATATATGACAAATAGCAGGGGAGAGGAAATCTCCCTGGGGAGTACCAACATTGCACGTAAATTCACGTGAAAACGTCTTACCGAGCCGCACTCTGAGCTTCATGTTAGATAGCAACACTCTGATCACACTGACAGAATCAGGGTCCAAGAATTGTTCCAGTATCCTGAGAAGTAGACCACGGCCGACCGTGTCAAAAGCATAAGAGGTCTATTCCCAGGAAATATTTATTTAATTAATTTTATTTAACAATTTTTTAAATTTAATTTAAATTTCAAATAGTAAAAACATGGAAGGCTATGTGTCAACAAATGGTGAAACTATCTCCAAAAAGTATTGTTATTTCTCACAAAATAACAGCGAATTAAAAAGAAGGTTAAAAAGCGAGAAAAAGGCAGCAGAAAAGGCTGAGAAAAAGACTCAGCTGGGCCTCAATAGTCCACTTCTCTCAGCCAATGTACTTTCCAATAATAATCAATCAGGAATACTACAAACTCAGACTTGCTTCAATTAATAAACTTAAAGAAAACAACGTTGAAGTTTACCCCCACAAATTTGAGGTCACAATGTACCTCGAGGAATTCATCAAGAATTATTTCTACCTTGAGCCAAAGGAATCTGTAGACACTCAAGTCTCCATTGCTGTGATCTTGATTTTGACTTTTAGGTCGAATCATCACTATTCGGACCTCGGGTATGAAGTTGGCCTTCTACGACCTCTCAAGCGACGGGCGTAACTTACAGGTGATGCTCAACGCCAATAACTTTGAATCATTTGAAGACTTCGAAAAACTTATAAAGGGAGTCCATCGCGGAGACATTGTCGGTTTTCGCGGAAAACCAGGTTTTCCGTATTTGGCATTTCAGGACGCACGCAAACGGGAGAACTCAGCCTCCTCGCTAATTATGGAATTCTTTTGTCTCCTTGTTTGCATCAGATTCCAGCTTACCATGGTTTGAAGGATCAGGTTAGCTTTAGCCCAACCCACGTGTATAGGAGACTAGATATCGACAGAGATACTTGGATTTGATATCTAGCACTAAGATCCGAGATATTTTCATTCAGAGATCTAAGATTATCACTTACATCAGGAAATTCTTCAACAACCTCGACTTTATTGAGGTACTTTATATTATCAGGCAGGTTGAAACGCCTCTTCTGAGCCAAATTCCCGGTGGAGCAGCTGCTAAACCCTTTATAACCCATCACAATGACCTCGGCATTGACTTGTATCTCAGAGTGGCTCCTGAATTGCATTAAAAGTGAATTTGTCGATTTCTTGCAGATGCTGATTGTTGGTGGGCTCGATCGTGTCTTCGAGATTGGCCGACAGTTTAGAAATGAGTGCATTGACCTTACACATAACCCGGAGTTCACCACGTGTGAGTTCTACATGGCCTATGCAGACTTTTATGACCTCATGAAGATTACCGAGGACCTGATCTCAGGTACCCTGTTTCACTCACCACAGGAATGGTTATGGAACTGTTTGGTAGCTACATAATAAGCTTTCATGCCAACGGACACGAGAATGAACCAATTGAGATTGACTTTACTCCCCCATTCCGTCGAATCTCCATGATCTCAGAATTGGAGAAAATCCTAGGAGTGGAATTCCCGGATCCAACTACTTTCTCCACTGATGGTCAAAGTGTTGCTTAGTTTTAGAAAGTCTTCAGTTCCTTGACGATTTGTGTGTCAAAAACAAAGTCGATTGCTCATCTCCAAGGACCGCGGCAAGACTTCTAGACAAAGTACGGTAATATGTGATTGTAGCTTGTGGGGGAGTACATTGAGACTCAGTGTGTGAATCCAACGTATATAATAGAACATCCTGAGATTATGAGTCCTCTCTCAAAATGGTGAGGTTTTGACTTATTGAGGGCACCGATCTCGTCCGGGACTGACTGAGAGGTTCGAGATGTTCGTAAACTGTCATGAATTGGTGAATGCTTACACAGAACTGAACGATCCGATTGTGCAGAGGGATCGATTCAGAGAACAGGCAGAGGCTATGGCTAAAGGGGATGACGAGGCTATGCATATTGACGAGAACTTTTGTGTCGCTCTTGAATATGGATTGAAACCCACAGGAGGATGGGGACTTGGTATTGACAGATTGACAATGTTGTTGACGGATAATCTCAATATTAAGGTTTGTTACGACTGATTGTATTAGGAAGTACTCCTTTTCCCTGCAATGAAGCCTGTTGGTAATTAGTTATTTTGTTTTGGACATTTTTAAATTTATTCTGTTTTATTTTAAGTTTATTTCACTTCAGGTAACTTGATGGCTGAAATGTCTTACGTGTACTGAGTTTGATACCCCCCGTTGGTTTCTAGGCTGAAGGTTCTCTTGCTATGTTCTCTCCCTTCCGATTAGCTTCCAATATCAAGAAGGATCATTTACTCTCCCCCATTTTACTGGATCATTCTTAGACATAAACCTGGGGCGTAGTCACCACTACCGGGCAAACTAATAAATAATTGCTTGGCAAGAGAGATAATGTGGGTTACAATTTATGCAGTTCTCTCAGCGAGCAGGTGACCCACATGAAAACCTTTGATCATTATTTGAAGGCGTTCTGAATTAACTTCTCTTGCTTCTGCGATCATGGTGAGCTTAATCTCACGCTACAGGTGGATGGTCTCGACTAGATATCATCAGAAGATCATCTAATTGCCAGATTCCATAAATCTAATTATTACCTGAATCAATGATTGGTATGAGGAAATAGAACAGTAATTGGTTTATATGTAGAAAACTAGTTTATTCAACTACGCTATAATCTCACCAACTACTATCAGACACGTGCAGTATCAAGCGGACTTCCCTGTTCAAGTTCTTTTGTGCAGCCATTCGAAAGCCGATTGGTGTTAGTTCTTTTTGACTGTTCACATATACAACGATTCTTGAACTTTTTTTTCTCGGAATTTAGAAAAACTTTCAATGGAGCTTAAGTCGTAATTTTAAAATTTATTCTAAATTAATATTTTGCTTAAATTAAATCACGGTTGCACAAAAATGGCTCTTTGACTAACAGAGAAGTGGTCTACGAACGAAAGAACTTAATGTCGATACCCTTGGTGGTTCTAATCTGTAGGATTGACGGAAAATACGTGATCTGAAGAAAACCTAACCCCAACGAGCTTGAATGGGATCGAGGGAGGAGCGTCGAGCCAAGCTAAGAGCCTGGATTAAATTTTTAAGGATCACTTAGTTTGTTTTTTCATTTTAACGGTGGTCCTGGAATAAATATTTGAGTAACTTGTGACCCAGCATTTAAGTATCCTTAAGGGAGGTTTTGTGAAATTGGAACCCGAGGAGATCGTTGGGGGCAAAATGTTGGCTTAAAAGCGGGAATTACTAATTTCAAGGTAAGCTGATTATAAAATGAGGAGAGCACGCTGAAAAAAGGAAATAAAAGGCTGGAAAATATAAACGAAAGGAACTATAATCTGTGACGTCAGAAGAGACCGAAACGAAAGGAAATACCGGGAATAAGCGTTAGACATTCTCTAAGAGTCACATCACTCTTGATCTCATGATGAACCAAGTGTTTTACAGACAAAAGTTAATTTTTTACCACAAAATATAATTTTCCTGTAAAGTCCAATGGCCAATTAATCGGAAGGTTTGACACGTGACGTAGAGTTGATGTGCTATGACGTGGTACACATGTGTTCACTCAAGATCGATGTAACCATCGGGAGACATCAGATCCTCAAACTTCCTTAAGACTGATGTAACCACAGGGAGACACCATATACGCGACTTTCAGTTATTTGGAAGCATCGATGCACCCATGTCTGTATTCGAATGCCATTTGGGGGATAAGAACCGTCGTCGGGAGAACTACCAGTTATTGATTCTCTAGTAATCCACCAATAATAAACTCAAGTCATTCAAAAAGTACTAATTTATTAGGAAAATCAGTATCCGCATAATATTAATTCAAATAATTTCAAAAAAAACTTCCTGCATATAAAAATTAATCTTAAATAAAGTCTTTTCGATTTTTCACGGTCAAAAACAGGAGACTGCCTCGATACAGAATGGAGAGGACCGAGAAGATCTAAAATAACGACAAGACCACCGTGAGAGCGATTACTTGACCGCGACGTTGTTCCATCAGTGAGACGGAATTTCCGATGATTATAATGAGGAACAACAGGTTAGTAGACATGATGACATTTTGCTAAACTCAGTCTCAGGCAAACTATAATAAACATCGTTTTCGAGCTGAGTTTTTCATTAAACGAGATCGCATAGCAAATATACAACAACAACGTAGAAACAACAACCCACGTGATTAAAACCACGTTGGCATATGATTTGTATGTGCCCACATTAATAGAGACCACGATCCCAAACAGCAGTAGGTCCACGACCTACAAGGAATTGGAATCAATACTATAAGTATTATGGACAAAATGGAGTCCATTGAGGATAGATAACTTCTTTTAAACCTGGAATTATTATAACAGCAACCTAAGTTGACCCATAAAAATAAAATTTAGGATTCTTTATATTTGTAAATTTTATTGACATTTTTTTTAAATTTATAAATTATTTTTATTTAAATTAAATTAAGTAATCATGTCGCATTTTTCATTAAAATATAGGCGCATTAAGAAATCGTATTATCGCCGCTCAATCCTCGTAGCTGACGCTATCTAATCACACTTAGCTCTCCACACATGTTAAAGGCTTTCACTCTCTTCTTGAAGGAATCCATTAGGAACTGGTTTAATGCATTTCTGCAAAAACTAGGAAACACATTGGCAAGATTGCTCACACAGGGGAACGCCGATCGGTCATAAAGAAGGACACTCCGACCGATTTTCCTTGTAGGAATTCGTGGAGGCTCTACCGTTCTGCTGTGAACACTGGAAGACAACGGCAAGAAGAGCGGGAACATTTTATTAGTTTTTTAACATCTGATGCTAGTGGCTGGGATCTCATACTATAACATTGTCCTTTGTCCAATTTCCCTCGCTGGTTACTTGCTTGAAGATTTCTCTTCTCTCATTTTTCTGGATCCATCTATTTCGTGATCCACCTAATTCGACTGACGACCAGTGTCACGAAAAAGAATTATCCACTATACCCACTCTACTGGAAGAGTTCCCAAACTGGAAGTCTACTTTCCTTTCCATTAGTCTTGGATGGACTTGTACTAAAAGATCTCTTTGCTTCCGAAACCGTGGAAATCGGAAATATTTCTCTGTGTACACTTCCGGAGACAGTGAAAATCGCTAATGAGTGACTCAGAACAGTGCGGAAATTATTAGCTGGGATCACTTATTCAGAAGTACATCATCTTCGACATTGTAATTTGACTAAGAAAAAATCAAAAAAAACTTTTAGCTTTCAATTTTAAAATATTTTTACCATATTTCGACTATAATCGCTCACTCGTGTAATTTTTTTAAACTAAAAAGCCATGTAGACAATTCTAAACCACGTGTACACTTAAGTTAGTAACTATTAACACTTTCTCAGTATATCCGGGTAAATGATTATAACTTTATTAACAATAAAATATTATTTATTAACTATGGGAAAAGCGGCTGCCTGACATCACGGAGTAACGTTTCCGCACAACTGCGATCCAAATTCGTGCCTCAGAATATAACAGATATAATAAAAATTAATGAGTCCTATGAGTAAATGGAAGTGACAAGGTCCTCGACGTCTTTAGGTATAAAAGTCATCTTTTTTAAATTATATAAAAATTGATTTTAACGGGTCCTAAAGGTAAGTTGTACTTTTTACCAAGGTCCTCGACATCTTTAGGTATAAAAGTCATTTTTTTAAATCTTTTGAATAATTTAACTAACTAAGTGATTGCATGCCGTTTATCGTTGACCAAAGGGAAATATAAGTTTAGAACATGATGGAAATCTGTACCATTTAAAATACAGGAAGGGAAAAAAGCACATATTGGAGGTGCTCAGATCGTACTTGTCCTAAATCTGTAAAAAAGATTCAATCGAGTAATGATGTTTGGAGTCTGAAGCAACATAATAATCTTCCAATGAGTAAATTTGTCAAGAGAGCCTTAATACGGGAGGACATAACACAGAAATCACTCTTGTGTGATATGGGTCCTAGACATATAATAATTCTCTGCTAAAATTTGACTACTATTGCTTTGACAAGGACTCATTCTTCTCTGGAACAACTAATTAATAAAACAAGAAAAAGTATCCCACACGAAAGTGATGATTCAGTTCTTAATATTGAGGAGAATTTAATGTATACCTTACGAGGGCATAGATTCCATCAGTTTGGACACAATTTCCGCCAAAATATTGATATATTAATGATTAACTTTTCAGATGTTGAGACAAATATGGTTATTTTTTAATTCTGAAATGACGACACCATTAAAAATCATAAATATAGTCTATTGGTGGGACTTTTTCTGTCTGCCATCTTCCTTGGAAGCAGTTATTCATCATATCGGTGATAATTAATCACCATGTAATTCCGATAATATTCTGCCTTTCAACATCAAAAACTGAAAATGAATATGACACAATGCTTCTAATAATTAAACGTCTCATTCCGGATTTAGAACCAAGAGTTATTGTCTCAGATTTTGAAAAAGGAGCAATAAACTCTTTTCAAAAGTCATTTCCAAACGCACGGATAAATTGCGCATGTTTCATCCAAAACAAAATATTAATGAAAAATATTGGAATTAGGAATTTTCAACGACATAAATATTATTAATTATTAAAAAGGAATCCCGAGAAAACATAAAATTAGTTAAGTTTCCCTTGTGCCGTATTCCGAACCATTTTCTCCGTTAGCTACGACCATGATCTGTTGCGCACTAGTTCTCTTAGGTAGTCCAGGTCGTCCGCCATTTCCATTATAATATCAGGTGCTGTCCACACCCTTGTAACGTAGTGAATCAGGTTATGATGGACTGCAAATCCGGGACCATAATGTCAGCAGGCCGACGGGACAATAAAAAGGTGGAATTTTCCAAACAGTTCTGTACATTGTACGGTCGTTTTTGTCTCTTTGACAGCAGACAGAGACGTCATATTAGATTGCATACCAGTTGGTGTTTCTTGTAAGGTTGATCAAGTCCTCTGCAATTGAAAGATCCCAAAGTGAACGGAGAAGTCGGTAAGGAATACAAATAAGACATAGTGCAATAGAAGTGTCGTCACCACCTCAAAAGGTTAAATACATAAATAATGAAGACATAAATAGGTTAAATGTGATTCAAAATTATCGATAGATTTGTAAAACTCTTGAAATGCCTCTCCTTTTTCCTACACATACTGTAAAGAACACTTTTGATTGGATAGAGTCGAGATCAGATTTTCCTGCGATTATAAATCCATCATGTCGATAGATCAATTATATCGGAAATCTAGAAAATGGATTAATTCCAAGATTTCCAATTAATCATTGGAATAATCTGGATAATCTATATGTGGACTTACCACAGACAAATAACTCCATTGAAGGCTGGCATAACGTTTTTATAAGTATTTTGGGACACTAAACAAGACGCCATGAAATTTTGTAAAAAATTGACAAAATGGAAAAAAAATTATTAGAAAAACTAAATTATTGTTCGAACTGAGAACCATCAGGCATTAGCCCCGCAAATTTTGACTAATTAAAAATCATACTACTTTGTATAAACAAAAAGTAATAAATATAAGATATACAATATTTAGAATCCATCATAATCATTTCCAACCTCTGCCGCCCAGTCATCATCTACTGTATTAGCCAATCAATACCATCATTGAAGCACTCTTCAATGTCCTCACATTTAACTTCACTCTTCACTCCACCCTTCACTCCACTCAGAACAGGCATATCGTTAAGAGTGGGGTATTCCTCATCATTCTCCTTTATCACCTTCGGCAGAGTAAACTTTTCTAGTCCCTCAATACATGACATTGGCAGTCTCTTTCTACGCACAGCCTCCTGAATAGCTTGTCGAGTGGTTTCAAAACTCATCTCAGATATTGGCTAACAAATAACAAATGGGGGTAACAATATTCCTCTTAGTATTATTCTTCCTCTTCCTTCTTGAGTTAACTCCCACACTATTAGCCAGTTTAGTCCGTTCTCTTTCCTCCCGTTTCCCTGATTATAACAAAAATCAATACTCGCCAATTCCTCAACAAAATCAGCATACTCCAAGTCCCACATTTCTTGCTTAACCTCTACTTCCCCCGGGGAGTTCATGATTTCCTCAATTTCCTCATCGTCAACATCCTCCAAGTTGAACTCAGCTTCCTCTACTTTCTGTTTAATGAGGGGTTTAAAGGACATTAGTTCCTCAACCGACTCATTCAGTCCGAGATCTGACGTCTTAAGAGTTGGTGTTGATTGGTCACTGGGGGACCAGTCTTTAAAACCCTCTTCTTGAATCAGCTGATCTAGTTGGGCGCCAATTTCCATGACATCACAGGAGATCTTGAACATTTTATCGCTTTTTTCCTTATCCCGAGTCTTGAACTGCGGAATCGTTGCATTTATTGAAGAATTGAGCTCCCCCTCCTTGATTTCTGGACAATTCTTGAACTGTTCAACAGTCCAGTCGCCAAAGTCGGTCTCCTTGAACTCACAAAGGCGCTTCTCAACAGTTTCTGGCCTAATTCCGATGATTCGGGCCATATCCGCGTAACTTCTGTGGATTCCGTGGATTCGGCAGGCAACCAAAAGGGCGGCAGCACAAAGTCCTGCTGGTTTTCTTCCCACGGCGATCCAGTTGACTTGCATAGCTCGGATAATCTTCACGGCAGAGGTGGTCACCAACCATAAATTGGCCCCAACTCTCATTTGTTCCGCAAATCTCGTACAATAGATCGATGGGTCGTCAACAGGGAAAGTCAAGCACTCATATTTGGTCAGCATCAGTAAAAGTCGATATAACCCATTGATATCTGTCCTCAGTAGCTCAGAAAAGTCCAATAACATATCTAGAATGAGGAATCAGTTGTTACGCGGAGTTTTGAAGGTCCTGCATGAAATGTAGAGACAAATAGAAACAAAGTGGTTCAGTTTACGTCCCTTAGTGTACCCTTTCTTTGAAAATTCATCAAATTTCTTCATTGCGTAATTCTCCACTTGTGATGAAATATGCAGTTTGTGGGAGACAGCCCCAGCCATCGCCTTGACTTTGTAAAGTGACTTTTCGCGGGCAATCTCCCGTGTTGATATAAGACGTCCTAGCGTTCCCGTGGCACCTGTGTCACCTGAGGGATTATGATTTGAAGCCATACCGTGTTTGGAAATGGTCTTTCCAAGAGCAACAGTTCGACCTGAGGATAGCTCAACAAACTCAACTTCCTGGGCAACAACGGTGTGACTGAGAACACAGCCACACGTAACACACGTGGTGATCCCAGCACTGTTGGAGGTCTCGATTTCGTCGCTTCCACATTCGGGGCAATTAGTCATAACAGACAACACTAGACAACTATGTTTTAAAAATTTTGTTTATTATTAATATTATCAATTATATAAAAATTAATTTTTTTATTTTACTAAATCAACAAAAAGACGACTATTTATTAACAGTTCGTCAAATGACAGGATAATCGCTTTCATTTCAACAAATGTGTCGTCCCAGATTAGTCGTCCAATCACATGCAAAGTAAATTAACGAGAATTGATCTTCGATGAAAAGTACACCTATGAGATTCGAACCCACGTCGATTAATCAAGATGACATCGGGCAATACATTCAGCCATGAAATCAACTCATTTGCTGCAAATTTTTATTATGAAATTTCTTTCGCCTAATGAATCGATTTCTGCAATGATGGAAGTGGAAGAGGGTTAACCTACTTATCCATCTTTCTTCGGATGTCTGTAATGGACTGTTATATGACGATTTTGTACGGAAAAGCTGACTCTCTTCCTTTGATTAAATAATTGTGACTGTTTGTTCTGGCTACCATAGATTGTAAGCTGGGGTTATTAAATGAATTCGTTAAACTTAAGGTGAGGAAAAATTGTAGAAGCACCCACCACTCTCAGTCCGACGCTTGATAGCAGTCTCCCTCCTACATGTTAGCAAAGTTGGTTAAGTAACAAAAGTTAAAGGAAGGAAGTAATATGATCAACTCGAACTATCTTTGTTGAGCCAAAAACGCTAACTTTCTTTCCATTTACCAAAATTCCAATCATTAATTCTTTTTTTGAAAAGCAATGGCTAAAAACTAAACGTTTTCTTTCCTTTCCGTTGATTCTAGATTAACTTGATGACATCAAAAGGTCTCTGCTTCTGCGATCGGAAGAACTCACCACGTTATCTATTAATTTCTTCCTCCATGTATTAATAAATTGTTATATATCTTTTTTTTCCTCCCTCTTTTTCAAAAAAAGTTTCATTTTATCGCTTTGTACCTCCTAGAGAAACTATTTCAAAAAGCTACTCAACCAACATCAGTTAGTAAAATAAAAGTACAAAATCCACAAAATCAGTTAACATTTAAATAATAGCAATAATTATAGTCACGTGTTATGCTATATGAAGTGAATCCATCCTTCCCAATATTAAAAAGTAATAATGCCTCATCAACAGTCATAGTCTTTAACCGGGAGAGAGGTACCAGAACCTTTTTCACGTAACTTCCATTCAACTAACATTAGAAAGAAAACCTACTAAAAATTTAAGGTAAATTTCAAAATCGTCGTCAACTTCAGGGAATGACTCAAAGAAGACAGATCGCCTTGTCTAAAGATAAATCAAAATGAGAAACTTTTCCTTCCTAAAAGTTAACAAATAAGGAACCTCCATATCCTTGGTAAAGGTAGACCAGAGTTCAGAGGCAAACATAGGAACCAGTGGGGAGATCAAAATCAACAAATCTTTCAAAGCCCTCCTTCCCTCATCAGATAACAAATCAGCCTCAGATAGAGTCTACAGCTAAGCTCAATAACGTACATTAAGAAAGGTCACAAATCGATGCATTCTGGAAATGGCCACACTAATCATAAAATCCCCGAAATAGTGATAGGAGACCTTCAAAAACACCAGCCGAGTACCTCACTCACGAAACGGTTTCTTGTTTTTCGAATATAATGAGAGTTCGAACAGGATGGACTAGCATTTTGTTGATTTTTGACGAAGAAACTGACCAGATTCCACAGACGACGTTGAAAGTTTAAGACTCCCTTAAAATCATCCTCATTCCAGTTCCTGTGAGATTGAGGAGAAGATCCAGACAAAATACACAACCTAGTAGAATCAACACCGTATTTGTCCACACATTCCTGGTTATATAAATCTCTCAAATACCATGGGACTGACTCCGTTGTACTTAGATTTGCTCATCTTCTCCCACGAGACTTCGACTTTCTGTCCCAGGGAAAAATAAGAATTCGTTTGGGAGTCCCAAGTTACCTCATTAGGCTTCAGATAAGCTCCGTTGAGTTTGAAGGTTCGTCCCATGACCATTCCCTGTGTCAGAAGCTTCTTGAAGGGTTCTCTATGAGAAATGAGTCCGCAATCGTTCAGAAAATGAGAAAAAAACCTAGCATACATTAAATGAAGGACTGCTAAATATAAAGTTCCCATTTATGACCAAACCATGCTCTTTTCCCCCAATATAGATGTCCACAGGCATCAATTTATTCACCTTCTCGGAGCAGAATGGTTCTGTAGCGTTATTAGAGTCCAAAAATCTCCAGAAATACCAGGACGAGTCAATAAAAGTGTCCATGGTGTCTTTTTCCCGTTTAGCCTGTCTCCCACACCAAAAATAATGACATCTCCAACTTTGGGCAGTTGACTGCCAGAGGTTCGCCTTTAAAGGGGAGACGCACAGGAAGATCAGAATAAGGAACAGGAATTGATCCACATGAACCACAGTGTACGATAGGAATTGGAGTTCCCCAAGCACGCTGTCTAGAAATAAGCCAATCCTTCAGTCGGTGTCCTTCAAAAGGTAGCTAGGCAGGTGGATAGAACGATTACTTCCTCAGTCCAGTTTATAGAGTCCAATTTATGGGCAGCGGCAAACTCGGCATCTTTGAGATTCGAAAAGGGCGTCCCTAAGTTATGACAACCAGCCAACCTAATCTCGCGGGGGTTCCAGAGTTCAGCCTTTTGTAAAAGACGGGGATTGGCTTTACAAGAAGAGGATGTGTGGCGTGGGAGTTTATAGCAGAGTCAAACAGGTCGGAGTTCATCATAATTAATAATAAAAACAAGCTCTAAGTGAGAAACAGGCTGTTGGTTGTGCAAAGTGAGGGAGACCTTGTATGGCTTGGTGGACAACTGAAATTCAGTCTCAATGCTTTTCCCGATCCAGTTTTTCTGTAAAGGGACGATATCTCTCCAGAAATGGGGGTCGACGGTATCTAATCCTTCATATAGGCTCTTCTAGTGAGCACAATAGCTACATGGCCATATTCGGTGGTCCGAATAAACCACTGACATAATGGTTTCTTCTCCACGATAGCCCCTGAACGCCAGGAAGTCCCATCTTCTGCAACCTGTTCATCCGCCAAGACAGTTTTGTCGACGGGATCCCAGTTTACCAGCGCCTGAGCTATAGGTGAGTGAAAACCTCCTTTCTGTAGACAAGCCCGCTTTCAAACATTTTGATAAACAGATACTGAGTCCATTTGTAGTATTCTGGAGAGCACGTGGATATTTCCTGCAATATAACCATAGATTACCCGATTCCAGTCGAAACTAAGATTCAATTTCTGCATTTCTGCCCTCATCTCAGAGATATTGCTGTAATATGATAGCTATATGACCTATCAGTCCACACTTTTGGATCTATTCCTCGATCTCGGGCAGCATTCTCTGCCGGGAGACCAAAGGCGTCCCACCCGATTGGATTTATAACCTCAAATAAAAGAATCGGTAAACATTTAGTCCTCTAAGCCGATAAACCCGAGCGAGGACATCCGCAACGACATACACCCTGAGATGTCCCATGTGAAGAGATCCACTGGGATAGGGAAACATTGACAGAACGTAATACTTCCCTGATCCGTAGCTCTACATTTGTTACAGGATTAGACACATTATTCGTGCATTCCTTGTCTGAGGGCAATCGGGAAGTCCAGTACTGTTCTAAGGCTGATCTTGTTTCTGGAGAGTATGAATTTTTCTATAATGCTTCAAAATATAATTACATGGCACGTGCCTGGTATCCAACTAGAAAGAAATCGGGAACGTGAACATATCGTTAGAACAGAAAATATGCCCTTGCCGCGAATTAGCCAACAAAGCATAATTTAATTTAATTTTCTAAAAAATGAATTTTATTTACAAATTTTTTAAATTCTAAAATTTTATATATTTAACTTTGTCTGTGATTTTTGGTTTTTAATAATAATAAACTGCAACTAAATTTTATTTAATTTTCACTTTTTGATAATGGAACCTGGCGTCATGTGGTTCACCTTTTGTGGTGGCGCTCAGTGTAGTAATACACCAAAAGAACCATTTGCTCTTCCCCATCCAGACTCCTTATGCCTGGATAGTATACCTCAAATAAATAATTTAATTTTCAATTTTTTAAATTTAACGCTTCTTGTCCTTGATACCATCCGCACTCCAAGAGGTTACAAAAAGTTAATTTGACCAGAACACAAAATCTAACCCATTAAAAATTTCTTGATTGAATTACAGCAGAAATTCTTAAAGGCGGTTAGTCTACAGAGCTGACCTTAATCCCATACACTATCACAATATCTACAGTCATACAGAAAGTTTGAGCCGATTCTGTGCCCGATGAGAAGAGCTGTACAGGATTCTCAACCCCATAGCACTCGTTCTCTCACTTGTCGGTCTGAGATCACTTAGTTGAAAATTTTTTTTTTCTTTTTACATGCTATCCTTGGGGTAATGATAACTGATATGTGTCTGAATCGAGGTTATCTTAAAGAGCCATATTTTCACGGCTTTCTGAAAGTAGCCAAACCCCTCAGTCTCCTGAAAAATACAGTGACTTCCTGTTCATCCTCCCAATTGTTTTAAAAACGACGAATCTAAAAACTGAGTTTGGAAAATTATTAAAGATCTCTCTTCCTTACTTCTGGTGACATCATCTGATCATTGTTACTCAATAGACGGCAAATTGCCTGGCCGGCATTCAAAATGATCCATCTAAAATTACATGAGTATTTAGCTGTTACATTGGTCTTAAGACAAAAAAAATACTTTTTTGGTTAAAAATAAAAGTTATGAATTAAACGATCTTATTATTCGATTTAGGGTAAATCGCTTTATAAGGGATTCTGCAGTTATTCTTCTCGCGTGTCAGTTTCATGTAGCCTTGGATTCCCCAAGATATCCCCTTGCATTTTTAATGAGCCAGCATTTTTCTTCATTTAAAGCTCCATAGCCGACAACAGTGACTTCATGGTTATATTTCAAACTCGAACTATTTTTGAAATGGAAGAGCCATTGTAGCATTGAAATCCTGCTACATCCCCCGCAACTCTACCACTGACAGGACCGAAATTCACGAGAGCATGCAAAATCATTTTTCATCTCCATTTTTAATCGCTTCCAATCAAATGAAATTTAACATTTGGCTTACCACCATGTTTGCATTTACCTACCTTCATAATAATTTATCTAAGGATTACCTTCCCTTGATGACGTTTTCTTGAGTTAATTCCTCCGTTTCTTACGTAATCAAACACTAAAAAGGAAAGTCCTCCACCGCATCCGTATTCCATTAAAGTCAACCACAGTTTGTTCGCTCATGGATATTAGTATATTGCGTTTGATTGCATAATGCGACTACAAGGTAGCCAACTAAATACATTAAACAGCATAGCATGAGCCACATTATATCCTTGCTCTTTTATGCCGGTGACAAGGTTTTGACTTACCCAACTAAAAATGTAGGATATCTTATTTCATCAACGTGAGTCGTGTAATGTTAAAGTAATTCATCATCGTACGTATCATGAGAATCATGAGCTTCATATAATTTGAATTTGTTTGGTTTGCTGATTTCATTTTTTGTCTACAAATATATATTGTGAGATAATCATGTCAGCGAATTGATTTATCCCCAATTCATGCAAAAACTGTCCTTGTTTTGAGAGTGAATTGTGGTGGTCGACGAATCTTAAATTTTCAATAAAAAAAGCCTTTCTAACGTTAAGTTCTAAACCAGAATATGATTTATCTGTAAAAGTTAAAAATTAATTCAATTATATTTTTCTTTCCATTTGATTCATAATATTGACGTCTTTAAACGAATCTTCGAATTTTTTTTCATAATAAAAATTTATTAACAATAAAATATTATTTATTAACTATGGGGGAGAGCGGCTGCTGACATCACGGAGTAAGCGTTTCCTCAGACAACTGCGATACCTTCTTTGCTCCTAGCCAGTTTGGGTTAAAAACATGTCCACTCATCTTCGAATTTGAAATGAATGTTAATGAATAAAACGTAGGCTGATCATTTAATTAACTTCCATGTAATCTGTCATCCTTTGCAAGAATCGCATTGACCCACTCAATTTTATATTCCTGTCCTGGATTAAATCTGGAATCTTTGCTACAATGAACAACAAACAGGTTAGATGTCTCGATCCTTGGAATGAAATCCGATACGAAAGGGCACTGAAAAAACTAGAAAGATCCGCCGATATCCATCGGCGTAATGACTATTCCATAAAGTCGGGGAGATGTCTTGTTCGGGACTCAACATGCACAGATATTCTCACAAACGTGAATTTGCTCAAGTCAGACAGTACTCTGAAAATTCTAAAAGGAGGGAATACCGTAGCATTGTGGATCGGTCACCTTCATGATGATCTCCGTTGATACGTTTGGGGGGTCGAAAAATCTCGTGAGTAACGCATTTATTCTGATTACTTTCAACCATATTCAGCATATCCCACTTTCCAAATGATACTGTTAGTAGAAGAATAAATGATCTCGCCGAGAATATTTTGTCCATTGTAATCGCGAAGATTAAAAATTCAATGTTCCAATTTTTTGCTATCCAAATTTATGAATTAATATGATAATTCACTAATTTAATGAAGGACCGCGAAGTTTGTTTGAGAACCACTGGTGTAGATGAACCAAAAATTATTTTGTCGAGTTTATTGAATCACAAAAATTAATTAATAATAAGAATATATACGTTTTTAATGACCAATAAATTAGTTATGAAAAATATTAAAACAAATGTGGTATCAAAAAAGAAATTCATTGAAGACATGTTATACTCAGCTGGGCCACTTGAAACCTTACACACTGATAGTGGAAAAAAGTTTTGTTTTGTAACTTGGAGATTTCGAAAAATTATGTCATTGGGGATAAACGCGATTCATTGAGATTAAGACAACCTCAATCACAGCGGCAAGTGCTACAATCCACCGCTAAATTTCTAATAAATAAAAAACCGAATTACCTTCTCAAACTGAACATTTTTCAGATGAAATTCAAAAAACTTGTTTCTTTTAGATATTGGATTAGACCATCAAACATCAGAACATTTCGAAAGGTTAAAGAAAACGAGAATATAAATTTTCAAAAAATCATATCAAAATAGGCGATACCCAAAGACAAAAAACATCCTTGGACACTTTTTGAAAGAGAACAAATATGTTGTTATCGAAAAACATTTACATTTGTTGTTCTTAAGCAGAATTTTATCACAAAAATACGCGGGATTTAAAAAAATTAACCATCGTTGATTTCAAATTAACAATCTTGTTCTGAGTCAATTCCATGACTACAGTTCCGCAAAAATGGCATGATAGTAACACAAACATAAGGAAATCGATTTATGACGGACAGCAAATGCGTCTCTATTCTGTCACAATATTGGGGTTAATGGACTCTCACTATCATAGATTGTTATTCCAAGCTTGCCTGATGCTATGCACGAGTTAAAAAATCCAGTGAAGTGGGACCATCTGGAATGGATATATGACTTTTGGCCCCCCACAATTCTGCATTCACATGACATTAAAAAGTTTAAAAATTCCGTCTGATACTCTCCGGTGTCATAAGACCAAATCCCAGGACATCAAAACCCCTTGTCTTTATTCAAATAAACATAAATGAAAAAAATGTTCTTGAGCTCGAGGACCTTCTGATAAAGTAGAATCCAGGAAATAGATTTATAAAAAAATTTGAAATCAGCATAGCCGATGGATTTAATGCCACCCAACCACACATGCGAACTATAATGGTATCAATCTACATAATCAATACTTTTTATACAGTCCAAAGGAAGCTTCTTATTGGAACTGTCTGACGTTTTTTCTGTCTTTCTTTTTTCGGTGATCCCGGAGTTATAAATGAAATCATCAGATGGTCTTTAATTATTGGGATTATCGACTAACAATGCAAGAATAAATAATTTCTGAATGTGAGGGACTGACATAGTGAAGTACAATTACATAACAATATAGAATATATAATAAACTGAATATCTGAATCAATATTGATGAAATAAAACAGATGAAGATTAACAAAACATTTATATAAAACATTCTGGTAAACAATATTCCACCATTAAAACAGATATAGTATAATAAATCTAATATAACCACAAAATAACCACAAACATGATACTCGAACGTGGTGATTAATAATAATACATCAAATTTCATAATAAAGGTTTACCAAACCGATGACTGATCTTCTCGAATCTTCTACGTTTACTGCAATCGCAAGATGATCATCACAAGACATAATAATTCAGTATTGGGTAATTGGGGATGGAAGTCGCTAAAGAATCTTTTGAGATGTCTTTCCTCAAATATTGTCGGAAGAAACCTTCCCAACCACGGGAAGTTCATGTGAATTTGGCACACCTCCGTTGTGGTCACAATTTACGTTCCTATCTGAACAGAATCGGACAATCGTCCTCTTCACTTTGCCCATCATGCCTTCTTGACGACTAAAATACGGCCTTCTCTTGTCCACATTCGAGTTCTGTACAGCATTAAATACACTTGACTGATATATGGGAGCGTCCTTCCTTTGCTATGACTTTCTTGTTAGTCGAAAGGACCGGGGGTAATAAACTAAAAGTTGGATGAACCCCATTTGAAGAATACCCGCATTTCCGGATGAATATCACGAAATATATTCTCCAATGATTGGTACTAGGACATTTGGCGGACAGGACATTTAACGTCTGTCGGCCAAATGTCTGGACACCCCAATAATTACAGATAAAATTTGCTCTTTTTGTTCTCTTGGCCTTCTCAGCGGCTAAGCAGACTCCAGAGGCACTCTGATGTAGGTTGGTAGGGGAAAATGTGTAGTGTAGGTGACGTCTCAGACAAATGGTTTCACAGCTTCAAGAGAAGATTACTTACTCAGAAAAAATTTTGGGTTAAAAAACATGTCCACTCATATCCGCAGTTGTGAGTATTCCTCCGGTTGTGGAGTATAGAGAGATCTTTTTTAATACGGTCCAGGCACCGGATGTTTTCTAGAAAGGTCGTATGACGACTCGTAGGATTTGAAGATCCCGAAAAACAGCGAGAAATCCTTCGAACAGGTAGATAGCCCCAACCAATCGCGACAGGAATGAGAGTATTAACCACTATGGTGTCATAGATCAAGTAATCAAACTCTCGATCACCAACGTCTACCCATTCACACCTCCTAACCACCAAAACTTGCTCAATAATGCCATAACTGTAAATTGGAGACTTTAAGTTACGCCACAAATCAAAACGGAGACGAAATATTTATTAACAATTAAGCATTATGTCGTACTCCCCCAATTCCCAATGCAGCAATCGCCTCGACACATTCCTGAATAAACAAAATTGACACCTTAAACTCTTTGGGAACGTTCTTCAACCTCAAATTATCAAAGTAAAGCCGAATTCTATAGTCACTTAGCATTACGGAGTCATCGCTCTCACATTCCTACAAATTAGGAGATTAAACAACTCTTTCAAAGAGAACTTTCAGTTCCTTCAATTCCCTCAGTAAAATATCCCTCGTTCTATTTGCCGAAAATGCAGAATTTGCTGCCCAATCATATTCTCTTCTAATTTCCGAAATTTCCCGCCTTAAATCACAAATAATCTCGTTGTCCCTCCCAACTTGTTGATCCCGGAGTTTAAGAGTCTATTTGAGCTATAATACTCCAACAGTTTGCAATTCTGACAATCTCTTCTCGTTTTCAGTCAGAATAGGCAATTCCGTCTCTAATTTCTGACTCAAAGAAGTGATGTGTTGTCGTTGGTTAGATATAACGTCCTTAAGCTCGCGGTTTTCCGCCTCAGTTCTAACAACTGCTTCATTCAACATCGTTATTTTTGAAGGTGGAATCTTCTGCTGTTGGTAAGCGTTTATTATACTTGGGTTTTCAATTTTTCGAGATTTTTCTCCTTGTTATCTAGAAGTCTTTCCACGTCGGCAATCCGTTCATAAAGGCGGGATTTTTCGGCATTTAATTCATTCACTTTCGAAACTAAATTTTCAAAATTTGAAAAAATTTCCTGTTAATTTTATTTAATTTTTACATTTAATTTCGTATTAATTGGAAAATTTATTTGAAATAAATTTTTATTTTTTGACGGCGGGAAAAATTCGTTGGTAATTGTTTGATTTAATTCCCGCCATTCATTTAAACTTAAAGCCTCCACGTGAGGAACAAGTTTATTAGAAGTATGACTATTTTTTATCATTTTTGTTTTGGTGTGGCAACTGATACTTTTTATAATATTTTCATTTAATTTGCAATATTTTCTCATTTAGTTTCCTTGTCAGTTTCTAAAAATTAGCACTTTCTTACCAATAGAATAAAATATTCTGTTAATACAATTTACATGCTGAATGACCTCATTATTCGCACGAGAATGACTGGCCAAAATAAGTTGTACAAATAAAACACACATCGCAAATCTTTTAAATTTTCTTATATTTTTTCCCGCTCTTTTTTGAATTTCTAATTTTTCCAAAATTTCCTCGACGACTTCCTTATATTCAAAGTATTTGCTGGTCTGCTGTTTATATAAGGAAATACAAATTGGCGTAAAATCAGCAATTTTTGGATTAAATTAGAATTGTCGGCCTTCAATTTTATTGCATTTTTGACCAGCAAGAATGTGGACAGTAGGAAACTAGAATTGATTTTCTCAGCTTTTTTGATTTTCTCTTCGCAGGATTCGATGATTTCCTCATTTACTAGTCTGAGGGAGTTGGCTGAACTCAGACATTCTAGCATTTGCTTCTCATCAGTCGAAGTCTGGTATCACCATATATTCATACAGTTTGTTGTCGTAATAATTGATCAATAATTTTAAACAAATTATCATTCATTTATTGTTACATTCATTCTTTTCTTGTTTTATTTGATTTTTGGCGGGAAAATCCGTCCGATTGAGGTTGTCAATTGCAGAGATCTAACAAATCAGAGTAAACTACTTTATTTTCCCTTTCTTTGTAAACTTTGACAAGAAACTTGATTTTAGAAGTGATAGGAAACTCACTTTTCCCGATTCCTTTCAGTAAACAACAAACTTCAAAGTTTAGCCTTAAATGCTCATAAATCGTGCTTTTCAGTGTATCCAGTAATTTCCCACTTTCTCCTTTAACTTTCCGCCAGTCTTCCTTTAAACCAGTCCACCATCTATCTGGGGAATTTTCCCACTTAAAGTTCTCGCATGCTAGGAGCTTCACATTGTGGACCAGATCAGAATGAAGAGATTTCCAGTGTTTTGCTTCATTTTGTGCCTAATATGCCTTAAATCCCTACTTTGATCAAATTTCCCTTCAAGAATTCCACGTGGTTTATCTGTTCTTGCTTTTCTGACGAAATCTTTTTGGCCATCTTTGACACAGAGTCACACTGTTTGGTTAAGCTTGGATCTCACATTAGTCTACTTTGATAGTGTATTTTCAAATTTTTTTTCTCTAATCAACTCTGCCTTTTTTTCCCGCTCTTCCAATAACTTTTCCAGCTTTCCAAGCTTTTTGTCTTTGATTAAGACAGTTGCCTCAAGATCCCTGCAAATTACACTTCCTCAACCTCATCTGGAGTTGTGCATCTTTCAGTTGGCACTCATAATCCGAGACAGTCATCTCTAGCTGTCGAACGTTTGCCTGGTTATCAATTACAGCAAACATTGAGTAGTTCAATGTCTTCCATGGCATGAATGTATTGTTTACGGTTATTACAGGCGGTTACACTCACTTGCTCGAATTGGGTGGACATTTCCTCCATTTCACAGATCACTCGTTTGTTTTCATCAGATAACACGTGTATTTTATTATTAAGCTCTAAAATTTGGTCGTTTTTGTTTTTTTGAGTTAAATTTGCTGATATTTTTAGATCCGACAATTTCTCGCTTAAATTTTCGATCTGTATGGAAAAGTTCTCCTAAATGTAACCGAAACGTCCCTGCCTGGCTTTCAGTTCTCTCTTTTTTCATTTCGTCAATCATTTCACTGTTTCTGTTCAATTCTTCGAGACAGGACTTTAATTTTTCTGTTTGAGTAATCTACGACTACCTTTGAGAATTCTAGCGGCATTTTCTGATTCTGTTTGATCCTTTGAGGCCGCATCGAGAATTCCCGCTCTCTCAGTTTCCATTTCGGCGATTTTCAAAGTAGACGAATCTAGTTGCGCTTGAAGGTCCTCGACTCTGGCTTCGGATTTGGATAAACTGACTTGAAGTAAGTTGACCTACGATATTGTGTGACGCAAAACCTTTTCATTATGCTTGAGTAGCAAATCGAGATATTTTGTTTCCACCTTCTGCGCGTTGAAGAGAGCGTCTTCCAACCGTTCTATAGTTACTTCCATTAAAACTCTCTAATAGATCTCTCTCTGTTTTATAGCTAAAACTCAAAGGGTTCACTTCGTTGTTTACCATTGTTTCTATGGACACTTTACTGCTATTCTTGATTTTTGAAATTTTACAAAATCTCGGGATAAAGGGAAGAACAGCTAATATGGATAGAGTCTATGTGTTAGAAAACTATCTTCCATTCCTCTATAGGAAGAACTGATATGCCAATTTTGTTCAGTCTAGTAAACCTGTATGACGACTGCAGTCTAAGCGCGAAAAATGAAAAATAACAAGCAAATCGATAAGTAGTTGCTTGGTAAGAGAAAAAGTTTGGGTCTGTAAGCTAAAAAAATATGTATTCTCAACGAGGTGACGAGCATGAAAACAAAAACCAAATGATCACAGGACTGATGCTTGGAAAGCCATTACGTCGTTCTAAGTTCACTCTTCCGTGTTCCGGCAAGTCGGCCGATTGTTTCATGTGCGTCCAGTCTGAATAAATTAATTACGGGATATAAACTATTTATAAAATTAAATAATATCTAATTTAATTTTAATTTATTATAAATTTATTAAATTGATTTAAATAAGGTTAAACATAATTCCAAATAGTTACTAGAAAAATATACAGATAAAAATTGCCCCAGAGCACTCGAGTCTATCATAGATGACTGGAGGCAATTTCAGAAGAGAAAAGAAAAGACCCCCGTTCGTATAGAAAATGCGATGGGATCACAGTCGGAGCATCGAGAAAAATGGCCCGATTATTGAGAGATGCCGGGATCACCTGAATACTAGTATTGGTTAAGACGGTGTTTCTTTGGCTTAAATAATAATAATAATAATACGAATTACTACTCTTATACAATGCATCGATTAAACATGATTACCTTAGCCTGCAGTAAATAGACTCATAAAACTGGACTCTACATAGCACACGACTGAACAACACTGCCCTGCGACGGAATTTGAGATTATTCAAGCGTAACCATGTACAAGAGGATGATGTGTTTGACATCTTGATTGAATATAGATTTCATTAAAATTGGTTCTTGGAATATACCGAATATGGCGTGTGAGTAGCAGGACCCGGTTATAAAACGGACACCTACAGTGTGGACATTGTGCATCTCTGGATAGAAGAATTCTAGATCTTTTTTTGCTTCCCCTGGACCACGTGAAAGCGTCCTATCTTTGTACCACTTCTTCTAGATAGAAAAATAATTTTATTAACATAACAAACTCGCTACTAATTAAAAAATAATTAAACAGGGAGAAGCCAATGAGTTTGTCCTAGCTGATGGGGTCTGTACCACTTCTTATAATGGTCGCTGCCTTTTTATCTGTCAGCGATGCTAGTTAATCTAAGTGATGCTAAGTAGTTTCATGACTATCTCCAAAATTGTGTATTTAGTTTGGTTGTGGCGGTCACACCCCCCTTTTTCAGAATATGTCAAATACGCTTTCGAAAGAATCATAATATTTTTATATGATAGATAAAAGGGTATCTATGCAAGCCTAGAACTAGAAGTGGAGAACTTTAGAAAGAAATCGTGAACGGCAGCTCAGCGCTCTCCCCGTAGTCACTACCGTGAAAATAATTTGGTAGTTGCTTGGTAAAGAAGGGAAATTCTGTCTGTTCGCTACTTCCTCCACGAGCAGATGAGCCCGCTTTTGGTTGTTACGTTTCTATTAGTCACCGGTTTACTTCACTTGAAGGGGTCTGGGGTAAATAAATGAAGAACTATACCTGATACCTCACCCTTTTTTGTTGGTTGTTGATGGGAATGTTCCGATTGAAGACACGAACTTTTTTAGGAATAGGCCTGGAAACGTCTTATTAAGCATGTGTCCTGAATTTAACCTTTTCCGAGCATCCACACGTCACAAAATAACATGGTCTGACTACGTCACCAGCAAACGTCAAGATACCTAATCGATTGCGTCGTCTCGCTCAGAGAATTCTTTAGTAACTCCAAAACTATTAGGATAGGAGATTATTCTCAAGGGACAACATGATTAGAAATTGTGTAGAATACTTCAGTAATATAATTAAATGGGGTACCTACCGTTGTTGAAAGTCTGTTCCGTATACATATTAATTTGCTAACCACAACTTCGCTAACAGCTGGCAACCATTAGGAAGAGCTACTTGCACATCAAACCCTTATGGTCCAGGGGAAGCAAGGAACTGCTCCGTACTTTAATCTTTAACGACTTCTCCGTGCCTCAAAGGAGGATAAAAATTAATTCTAGAATTTTTGTTTTAATTGGTATTATTCTTATTCGTCAAACCGCAGTTAATTTGAGAATTTAAAAAAGTAAAATGTTAATGAAAGTTACTCATTTTGAAATTTTTCTTAGCGATTTAAATAATTGATTTATCATAAATTACCACGAAATATAATTTAGAATTTCTCTCCCAGAATATCTCGTGGGTAATCAATTCGCATTGAGACCGTCCGCGTGTTTAATTTAATCCATTTTGAGAATGGTTTAGTACTTTTACTGTTTTTACGTGATCACTTAACCATAACTTAAGAAATTTTTTATTTAAGAGACATTAAGCAACGGTACAGGAAAACTATATAAAAGCCGATGCATTCGAATATTCTAATGCATCATAACATTAGTAGTGATCAGGTATTTAATCGTTTAAATCTTTAGTCTCTCCAAAAGAGTCCAAATTGATGATTGTAATCTTTCTGGTGACAGTCATCGGCTGCACGCTACAGTTTGGCCACGGACTATCGGTTATCGACGGAATCGAGCCTGTTTGATATATTGTAACGTTTAAGTTCCTCAGTGAGTTCATTTCATCCATTTTGGCTGATCGGTATCAAATAGCTGAAAGTAAACTGCATAAAGCGGAAAATTTGATTTACACTGGAATGGCCAGCATATTCGTTCTAGGGTTGCTGTTCGGGTCGTTTCTCTCAAAACCGATGACTGACAAATTCGGAGAAGAGGGGGATTGCTTATTAACAATGTTTTTATTGTAACTGCGGCCATTCTTCAAGGAATAGCCAAAAAGATCAACTCCTTTGAAATTATTTATGTTGGGAGATTCATTGCAGGGTTTGGGGGAGGTTCGGTTTCGGGATATTGTAGGAATTATTCTACCCTTATCAATCATGTTTTTGATGGAAATTTCTACGAGGAGAAATAGGGGGAAGGCTGCAGTAATAAATCAAGTATTCATCTCAGTCGGGATTACATTCGCTCAGCTGATCACATTCCGTCAAATATTTGGTTTCCGTTTTATGTAACTCAGGAACCGAGGAATTGTGGCCCATTTCGTTTGCAATCACCATCATTCCCGCCGCTCTGGCGATTATTGGTCTTCCGTTATGCCCAGAAAGTCCGAGTTGGTTGCTCATGAAAAAACGAGACGAAGATGCTTATGACTGTACTTCCTATTTTAAGTAAAGCTCTCCGGAAATTACGGAGTAATGAGAACATTGGGGCTGAGTATAAAGAGTTGATAAACGAACAGTTGGCCACCACGTGCAAGACAGTAAGCGTGTACGAAGTCTGCACAAAAAAGGAGTACAGACGGGCCATCAGTGTAATCTCTATTGTTTTCTTTGTCCAACAATTTTCTGGGATTAATATGGCACAATCTTATGTTTGAATAATTCTAGATCCTCGCCTTCTCAAACAACATTTACAGAAATGCCGGGCTCTCAGACGACAACGTCCAATACGCCATTATTGGGTCGGGAATAGCCCTGACTATTTCCTCCTGCATCGCTGTATTAAGTTAGGGATGATGATAGGGACCCTTCATTGACACTGTGGGCAGAAAGAAGCTATTGATTTACCCCCTGGCTGTCATGATCCTCATGCTAATATTGGTCACAGTGTCTCTGATCTATAAATCATATATATTGTCTTTTGTAAGCATATATTGCTACATGCCTTGCTTCGAAATCAGTCTCGGAGTCATCGCTCAGTCCCTCATGGTTGAGTACTTCCAACAGGACGCTCGATCTTCTGCCACATCCATCGGAATCTGTGTCTCGTCATTTTCCAATTTCGTCGCTTTTTGGATATTTAAACCCTTCATAGACAATGTAATGATTTCTGTTGACTTTTAGGAAAAAATACGAGATTATTCGTTCATTATATTCATAGTTCTATGCACAATTTGCCTCGTAGTTCTCCAAATATACACAGTCGAGACGGTTAATAGGACATTCGAGGACATCACTCGGGACTTGAAGGGAAAAAGGAAAGACAATAAAATCGGATATCAATTATAGCTTAATTCAATAACTCTAACACTAAATCAAAATAATTACCCTCTTAAGTACCAATAACTGTTCTGAATAGTCCCCCATGGATAAGTCCTCAATTCCGACAGTTTTCTGGGCATAAAGAAATCAAGGAGTCGAGAGGTTGAACTGATGCAGATCTGGTGGCCTATACCTCTCTTCCTTTTCTTATGGACTCAGGAGACACTGGAAACTTCAAGTTTTGGAATAAATGAGCACAAGATTTACTGAAGTTTGGGTAAGAATCCCGTCTGGGTAAATTGGGGGAACTTGGATAAGAACCTGCCTTGAGTAGAACAAGGGAATTATTAGTTATCAATTCTCGTATTCGGAGTCTAGTCTCATAAGGGCCTCCAGAGGCGTAGGTCCGGTTCGGTTATCTTCACAAATCCAACGCTCCGTTACTCTGTAAGCCCTCTTTTGCATTTCCTCAATATGGACGGTCCCCACGAGGCGCATGCATATGAGAAACATGACTCGGTGTACTGTTTGTACACGTTCATCAGGACCGGGTGAGTACCACTCTTCCATATTCCCGATAAACTTTTCAATACGTTCAGTTTCTTATCTCATTTCAATAGAATGTTTTCTACATGTGGTGTCAAACAGAGATCCATATCAACAGTCGCACCCAAGATCCTTTGATCGTCGCGGGAATAAATGAGCACATGATTAGAGTAATAATTATTTTTAATAATAGGATTAATCTTAGAAATAATAATTATATGTAAAAGTCATATTGCACAATGGTCGAGATAGGTTCTCTGTGACGACCTGGAGAGATACGACGTATCTATTGGGTGCCTACAAGACACGAAAGTTACTTGTAGCCTTGATGAGAACTATGGCGAATATCAAATATATGTCTACCGAGTGACTCAAAATATTATGGACTTGGATTTGCTATCCACTCAAAGTTGACAAGTGCAGTCCACCGTATATGGAGTGTGAATGACAGGATCTGTGTTATACAAATCCGACTAAACGACTTACCTCCTTCGAAGAACTTTCTGAGAATTATAAATGTTTATGCGCAACACTGCAGGAGAGTAGAGAAAGATCCGACAAAACTAGACGACTTCTATTCAGCACTGTTACGGACGTACAACAAATATGAGTCGTCATCACTAATACTCATTGCTGGGATTTGAATGCAAAAATCGGGATGAAGAATAACCCGGATGATGTTTTCTTGGGAGAACATGGACGTGGAATAAGAAACCTACCCGGGACAATACTTGGTCACTTTTGTATGGCAAACAACCTTTTCCTATGCAATACTGCATTTACGCATCCTGCTTGCTACAAAACTACGTGGATGGGGAAGCGAAGGAACTCAGAGGAAAGCTGGTCCCAATATACAACCAACTAGATTATGTCATATGCCGGGCTAATGACAAACACCTTCTAGTAAACGCACGTTCATATGAAGGCTTGACGACTGTCAGCGACCACAAGATGGTTATTGCGATCTTCACCATGAAAAAACATGCCATCAAATACATGCCAAAAATCACGATTTTGAGAAAATCAGAGGCAACTACGCGACTGAAAGGCTGATTTTCAACCGGAGACTACTGAGAGATATCAACAATACATTCAGACTCATATGCAGGACGTATTGGCGGATACTCGTTAGGAGACGCCTGGAAACACAAAGGATATCAACGAAGCTGCGAGTCATGTCTTGACGAAAGGGAGAATAGTAAAATGCACCTGAAGGCTACTTATTTAGATGTTCCTGTGCTTGCAAAAAGTTTAAAAGAAATAAACATGAGAAAATCAAATGCCACTGATGCTAATACGAGAAAAGCCCTTCAGGGCGAAAGGCAACGTATCAGAAGAAAAATAACAAACCGAAGTCGACTAACCATAAAAAACGAGAACGGTAAGCTGATACTGAACACCGAAGAACAAACTGAAGCTATCGCGGCTCACTTTGAGAGCTTTTCAACATAAAACCATAGAAATCCACCCATTTGATGGATGGCCAAGAACCCTGGAGATACCAATCACGCCCCAGGAAATCAAAACGACCTACCGAAAAGTCAAGAATAGCAGAACTCTTGGACCAGACATAATAGATTCCGAACAACTAAAATACGGACCCCACTGCCAGCATGACAAAATTGCAAATACTACTAAATGGAATTTTCTACCAACTGCACTCTACCTTTAGTGGGACTAACAATCCTCATAAAAAATCAACAAACCAGAGGACCGCTTGAAAATTTGCGACCCATCATACTACTAAATTCATTGCGCAAAGTCTTGGCAAACATAGTGCTTGAACAAATAAAAGGATCTGCTTACAAATACCTACTAGATGGTCAAAGTGGTTTTCGAAAAGGGAGATCCACATCTATGCGCTCTGGAGTCACAGTTGGAGGTGTGCAACATATCAAAAATATCCGCAACGCCACCAATATTCTGGGAATTGACCTATCAAGAGCATTTGATACGGTTAACAGGAGCGGATTTCTTGATGAGTCGAGTCTAAGGATGACCAAATTCTAGTTTTTAACACTGAGCTCCTTGTGAGAGCCGGAAAGACCTATTCAAGAAAATTTGAAACAAACACGGGTACTCCACAAGGAGACTCCTTTCTCCTCTACTATTCACAATTTATTTAGACGCCGCTATGAGGGAACTTAGACCGTTATACCAAGGAAAGACGGAAGAAGTGATCTACGAGACGATGTAGACCTAATTTCTGAAGCCAAAGAGGTCCTGGAAAACACATATTAGAAAACGCACCAGATGTACTAGAGGAAATGGTTTCTTACTGTGAACAGAGAGAAAACAGAATTCAGAGATAAAGGATGAGTAACGTCCTAGAAGAGAAGTGGCAACAAGTAAAGAAACTCGGTTCACTTATGGGAGATAGAGAAGATATCTTACGTAGGAACACTCTAGCCCAGAGGTTGTCAACGGTGTGCCGCAAGACAATTTCTAGTGTGCCGCTTGCCAAATACAAATTTGAATAAATTTATATACATTTTTTGACCTAATTAATTTAAAAAGATAAACGAATTAAAATAATTACTAAAATTAACGAATTATTTTTTATTTATATTAAATGGCATTTACATTGGTTTACCATTATTTACTAATTTTTTAATACGCCCCAGGAAATCAAAAAAAGTGCAAAACTCGGCGCTCAGAATAATAACTGGCTGTTTAAAGTCAACCCCCACCGACCATTTACATTGGGAGTCGAAAATCCTCCCGCTCTATGACCACCTGGAAATGCGTAATTTACAATTCCTACGGCAGTCGTTCGACCCGAATCACCCAGTTCACGCTTTGCTAAGTAACAATAACCGCAGATACATACGCAGGACCCTCTTTGACCTACAAAGAGCCTTGTCGAAGATCACCCCCCCTCAAGAAGACTCAACTTGGACCCGCCGAATCCATGATTTTATCTCAACACGGGCCATTAGGACACTTCAATATAACAAAGTCTTGGAGCGCTTCCCCCCGGATATCAGTCCAACGGAACAATCGCTCCCGAGGAAGATCAGAATCGGACTGGCTCGCCTACGGTGTGGACACCACCCTTTTCTGGCTGGCAGAGTAGTTCGAGACCTTTTTCCCTGCCCTGGACCACCGGATGCAAAAGTCGAGGATCTCTGGGAGCGGCCTGTCCGGACTGCACGCTCTTTGATGGTCGCCGGCTTCCCACTTGCTGGCGAAGCCGGGGTTAATTTAATTTAATTTAATTTAATTTTTTAATAACGTGCGCATCAACGTGCTTATGAGTAAATCAGTTCGTCGTTCTTATAAAAATTCTTATTTGTCATTTGGATTTATATGCAAAGATAAAAAATAAACTACCTCAATGTCTAATTTGCATTGAAGTCTCGGCAAATGATGCTATGGTACCTAGCAAACTAAAGAGACATTTTACTTCCAAGCATCCGGACTATTCCGAAAAATCTGTGGATTATTTTATCCATTTAAAAAACAACTTAAGTATTATTTGGTTTTTATTATGAATCGTAGATCTAGTCAAATTACGTTCAGTGAAACTTTTTAAACACAAAGGAATCATTGGAATGTTCATACCTGATCTCAAAATTGATAGCAAATCAAACTAAAAACCTCACATTATTGGCGAAAACTTGATAATCCCTGCTTGTCGTATTATTGCTCGGATTATGTTTGGTCATACATATGAACAAAAATAATGAAGATACCTTTGTCAGATAATACTGTTTTTTCGTCGGATTTGTTCTGAAATGCGGGTGGCTTTGTCACCCATTCGACCTGATATTGATGATATATGCAAAAACAATAATAATAATTAAAAATTCATTTTTATTAATAAAAATTCGGGCATTAAATTACCAATTTTTGTACTTAGTTTTACACATCTTAAATTTTTTTAATGTGTGCCGTGGATTATTTTTTTACGATTAGTGTGCCGCGAGAATTATTTTTGAAAAGCTCTGCTCTAGCCAATGTGCGCTATATTAACTGAAGAATCTATGGCTCAATCAAAGGTATCGACACAAATTAGAGAATCCTATTATACGACTCATTCATAAAACCTGTACTTTTATATAACGCTGGAATTTTGGCGACCTCATCAGCGGATATGGAAAGACTAGACTCGTTCCACCGAGGTCAGCTGAGAAAAATAACAGGAACTACTTGGCCTACGAGAATATCGAGGAATGCTTTATATAAGAGATGCAGCACTAGATCTATCAGCTTAGAAGTACTGGAATCCAGATGGAAGCTTTTCGGACACGTGCTGAGGATGGAATTAACATCCCCACCGAACATATCTATGGAAAAATAATATGTTAGTCAAGAAGGCCGCTATCGTGGAAGATCTAGAACAACACTGCCAATAGTTTTACAAAAAGACCTGGTCAATATTAAAAGAAATCTAAAAAACGCCGACGACCTGGACAACATGAGAGCCTTGGCTAGGAACAGGGGAGCATGGAAAAAGATGACATCTAACCTTGTTTTTTTTGCTGCACATGCGGGGCTATAATTAGTATGGCTCTCGTAAAGTGCTTAAATAATAATAATAATGCACGACGATGTGACGACGTGAGTCCTATTTTTGTGATGTACCAAATGAGAGATTTCAGACATATCTGATTGACCTAAAAGGTATAAAATTATTTTATTTCCAAGGCTTAAAATGAGAATGGTCATCTTTCCTGGTTGTTATCATTGATTGAAGTCTATTCCATATATGCCATTACAAGGAATCTTAAAAATTTTATTTATTTAACCCAAGAACACCAATAGTTAATTTAATTGTATTAAACTAATTAGGTGATCCCGGCCGCCTCCATCAGGTCTCTCATCTTTTTCCGGTGGACCTTCCGAGATCCAACACAGCTTCTCTGAGGACGGGAGGGTTTTGAAAGAAATACAAGAGGGGTGATGTAAAGTCTTCTAGTAAGACCCAATCCATTGGAGCATTGTAGGAAGTTGGATTTTCGGCACAGAGCGGCGAATCCCTTCCCATTTTGTCCGATAAGGTCTTCCAGAGAGGTGGGTGTGAGACTGACTGTTCTCACGAGCTTGCCGATAGTTGTAGCTGATAGGGACTGAATATCACTGATTTTCTGTTTGTTCGTCCAGGATAGGTTGATTCCCCAAGACGCACAGGCGTAGCTGATAGATGGCTCAATGAATTGTTTATGTAGTAGTTTCAATGCTGGGAAAGGGGTTCTGATGCCACCAAAAATAGATTTGATCAAACCAAGCTTTCTTGAGCAGGTTCCGGAGATATATTCGACATGAGGGGAGAAGGTCATGTGCGTGTCAAAGGCGACTCCTAAGATTTTCAATTTCTTCGTAAAAGGTATTTTAGTTTGGTTGATAAATAAATCAACGGTCATTCTTCCAAGACGTTTGTCTGAGGTAAATAGGGATGTGGAGGACTTCTCAGGAGATATATCAAGTCTGTTGGAGATTAACCAATTTTGAATCACGTGTAGTTGTTTTTGAACTCTTTCTGAGGCTTTTAGGAGATCCTGGTCACGGGATCCAATTAGAATGTCATCAGCATAGGAGAGGAGAAGATCGTCTTTATCAACTGATCGTGGCAAATCGGACATAAAAAGGTTGAATAAGGCGGGGACAAAGGAGAGCCTTGCGGAACACCATTGGGAAGTAGTCTCGAAAGTGATTTGGTCCCATTCATACAAACCCGGGCCCTTCTCCCGCTGAGGAAATTCGAAAGCCAGAGTTTTAGATTGGGGTTAATAGAGTCCAAATAATTTCCTGGTTAAGATTTTCCTGGAGACAGAGTCAAAGGCTTTACGCAGATCCACAGAGCAGACGATGGTTTTGAGGTGACGAGGACTTGAGTTGAAGCCATCAAGGATAAATTGATTGAGAGAAGTAAGGTGGGTGGACGTTGAATAGAACTTTCTGAAGCCATGTTGAGAGGAACTGAAGGGAAGGGACGGGAAATGAGATCAAGTACCAGTTTTTCCAATAATTTTGAAAATGAACATAATAGAGAAATTGGTCGGTATGAAGCGGGATTGTTTTTGTCCTAGCCAGGTTTTGGTATTGGGCGTATGTAGGAAAGTTTCCAAATCGTAGGGATGGAATTCATGTTTAAAGAATAGTTGAAAATAAGGGAGATTACCTCAATAGTAACCGGTCAAAGGTGTTTGAGAAGTATTAAAAGGATGCCGTCTTGACCACAAGAGCGGGAGGGATTAATCAACTTCAAGCCTTCGAATACGTTTGAATGAGAAATAAAGGTGATCGGCAGGATTTTTTTAGGTCTCATCGATAACAAAGAAGGTCCATCTATTTTCTTGAAGGTTTTGTGACTTATACCGGTATAATACTTCATTAGTTTATTTAAGCTGTGTTGGTCTGTCTTTTGTTTCGAGGTGGAGTTTTCTTTAGGGCCAAGTCTTTTTATTGCCTTCCAGACCATCTGGGCAGATTTCTGAAATGGGAGAGAGCAGATTCGCTTTTCCCACTTGTTTGCTTCAGCCCTTCTGATCCTTCTTGAAATTTCATCATTGAGAGACTTTGTCTGGGATTTCTGTCCCGGGAGGGGAGGTACGTGTCTTTTCAAGCGGTTTCTTTTTCTGATTAGTGATTTGGTATTCTGATCCAAAATTTCGTTGTAGTATTTGAACCTTCCACGAGGGATGAATCTACTACGAGCATCAAGAATTATTTTGTTCAAATGGTCGACGGCCTCATCAATAGAACGGAATATGTTCAAGTCAAAGCAAAGTAGAGCCTGGTCAACATGTTTTGAGTAGCCGTCCCAATTTGCTTTTTTGTAGTTGAAGAAAGAAACAGTTGTTTTTGGATGATAGAGAAATTTTTTGAATCGAATGATTATTGGATTATGATCGGAGGATAATCCGTAATGTACTGTCCATGAAATGTTGGGTTCAAGAGTTGATGAACAGAAAGTGATGTCGGGGATGTAGATTTAATTTATTAACCCCGGATACACCGAGAAAGAAGTTAAAGTAAACAATTAATTAAGTGTATCAAGTTTCCATTTCTACAGAGTCCATCTGGAATCAGCATAAAAGGTAAGACGTCCATTACATGCAGTTGTGGAAACCCCTCCAATGGAGTGGGGAAGAGCAAATGATCCTTTTTCGTGCCGGCCTGGCACTGGGCGTTACCTAGACAGGTGGATCACATGACGCCACTCTAATAGGAAGAGAGAGGAGGAACAGACAAGCAAGCAGAAAACTTCAATCAATTAACCACGCAGCACCACATGGCGCTACGCGGCCGTTTTTTATCATAAATCACCTTCCACCTTCCTTGAATGGAGTTCTCGTGTGCATAGTGGGGCTGTTGAGGATTGTCATGGAGGAGAGTTGGTTTATTAGGGATTGTCCTCTTGAGTCAGTTGTTTGTGATTTCAACCAGGCAGGGTGCTTTGCATTAAAATCACCACAAAGTATTAGGTTTTCTAGGTTGTTTAGTCTGGATAAGTCCAACAAAAATCCTTTCGGGCAAGAGGACGGAGGAGGGACATATATGTTGGCAATTTTGAGAGTACTCGATCAGTTTGATATTGAAATTCCGGAGATTTCTGTGGTCCCATCGTTAGTTAGCGACTTAAGTTCAGCGGATATGTCAGAATAACGAAGGTTCTTTCTGATGATGGTAAAAAGGCCTCCACCGAGGCGGTTCGGGCGATCTAGGCGGATGCAGTCGAAACCTGGAAAATGAGGAGTAGTCGTGGACTGAGTCAACTTGCTTTCTTGAAGCAGGATCACGTCAATGTTTTGGTTGTTTGTGAAGGATCGTAATTCGAGAATTTTGCTCTTTATTCCGTTGATGTTAATCTGCAGAATTGAAAGTTGGGGACCTGGGTTGAGCTCGATGTCGCCAGAGAGTAGTAGAAGGATCCCATTGAGAGTTGATGGGAGAAGAGTTGAAGGAAGCCGTCCGAAGGAACCAACTTCGGATGGGAGTGAGCAAATGGTCCTTTTCCTAGGTGCATTAGGTGCACCCTGAGCACCTCCAGAAACGTTATTGTTTTCCAGTTTGATATAATAGATTATTTTCTACATTCATGGATCACTCTCAGCGCTCGCGACATATTCTTAGGATTATACTTCAAGAATGATTTAGCCAGTTAAATGTACTCCCGCGTTACCGATAAGCATATGAATACTTAGGGTTCCGCTTGTGCCGTACTCTTCATTATTCGTTCTACCAGTTTTCTCCATGCAGCTCGCACATCTCCGCAATTCACCGAGGGATAATTTCCGTAGCATATATCCCGATCCACCTTCACCTCTCGTAGGCAGGCCATGCTAACTTTGTATCGTTCCAAATCCATGCATAGATTCCACTGTTACAGAAATAAAGTCCTTCAACGTCACAAAAGTCCACAGAAACAGCATAAAATATTGGTCATTGCGTCGCATATAATTAAGAGACATTATTAGAGAAGTGTCAATCTTTCAACCAACCAGAAAAAGTATCATCCAATATATTCAGCTTCTAAAAGTAAGTTCTTTCACATGGTCATAGTCCCTCGTTTCGAACAGGATTTGAACCCGGATCATATGCGAATCAGAGAGTTATTTTGTTCGAGTCTTGTTAAGTCTAACTAGTCAGTCTCGCCATTCTTAGTAACTCAGCATGAGGTTAAGTAGATATTTAAATTTTTACTTTAATTACCATTAATTAAAAAATTAAAATTTATTGAACCAGAAAATCACCGTAATACCTAGAATGAAAAAAAATTCAGGTGATCCCGGCTTTCTTCAACAGCATGCTCAGGCTTGAAGGAAGTGCCGTGCAGGGGAACTCCTCTGGATGGTTGTTGACCAATGGTCTTTTTTGATTATAATTTAAGACTATATCTGAGGCCACCAGATATGGTAAACCACATGACGCAAACTAACAATTCGAGCTCACGGAGCCAAAAGGGAAGAGGAGAAACAGAAGAAACAAACAACACACAACACCACACTAACGTTGGCGCTAATTACTAATTAGCTTATATCGACTAAAATTGTAGAAATATCAAAGTACATACTTTTCTAGTTGTTTACATGTATTTTACTTAACTTTAAAAGGGATAATTTATTACGGAAAATGTGAGAAAATAGTCATATAACTGCCGTCCTGACTGCGTGACTTTTCCCTCTCAGGATGGCGAGCGAGATTCGCGCAAATAACCAGCAGCGCTCACGGGGGTCTCCTGATCGTGTAGAAATTCGATTCCCTAGACGACTCAAGAATTCAAGCGTCGTAGGCATAAGGGAGCCGGACGTCGGCAAGTGGAACGAACAAAAAATTGTTGGGTAGGACCGTGTACTTTACCCGTTTTAACCTCTCGACCTTTTCAGGGCAAAACAGGCTCCAGAGGCACTCAGGAATAGGTTGCAAGGACAAATATGTACGTGCAGGTAACGTTCCAGACACGAGGTTTCGAGGCTTCAAAAGGGACGATTGTCATCCCATCTGGTTGTTTCGTCACGCCTACAAAACAGACTGGTTCGAGCAAGAGGGTTGTTCGCGGCGTCATGGTCGCCTAGCGACTTCATTCAAAGTCATGTATCTGTGAAATCTGCCTGCACTCTTCTTTCAGGAGAGAGGGTGTAGGCAAAAACAGTCGATCTGGTCTCCGCATCGGCACGGATGTGGAACACAGACTTTTAATCCCAGTCATAGTGAGATCCATCATCCAGAAAAGTACCCAAAACTCCACTACGAACGCATTCATTATTCAAAAAAGTCCCCAAAACTCCATTGGGAATGGCATTGAGCCATACAACGCTCTCGAAGAGACCACGACAATAAACAGGCAAGGCGATGTTGGCTAGATGAAACTAGCAGATCTTCAAAAGAATTCCGGCATATGGCATCATCCAGACCCGCTGAGAGAACATGGAGGGTAGGGGAAACTGATAGGTGAGACTCCAGGTCTCACGAGCATGACCTTAATTTTTGCTTATTTATTAACCCCGGATACACCGAGAAAGAAGTTAACAGTAAACAGCAATTGAGTAATCCAGTTTCCATTGTTACTTAAACGGAGTCCTTCAACGCCAGCATAAATAATAAAAGACGGCCATTCCTTGCAGTTGTGGAAACCCCTCCAGTAGTGGGGGAAAGCAAATGATCCCTTTTCGTGCTAGCCTGGAACTGGGCGACACCTGAGGCATGTGGATCACATGACGCCACTCGGGTAGGAAGAAGAAAAGGAGGAGTGGATAAAACAAACAGAAAACTTCAACCAATCAGCCTTTGACACAGTCACGATTATTATTCAACCCATTAGCCTTTGACACTCCCTTAAAATTTTGCACTGTCACAATTATTATTATAATAATAACACAGTCACGATTAATGTTGAAAAATTTTTATTTATAGCATTTTCGAAAAAATAAAAAATATTGCGTTATTTTTTATAAAATTATTAAAATCAATTTAATCATAATACAAAATAAGTAATATATTGTCATTATTCTGCTTGGATTCATGTCTAAACTGCTTCCGTCTGAAAAGTCTGTAAAGGGAGTCATCGCTGGTTTGAACATATATCACTACTGTAGGGGGGATTACTGGTGGGATTGAGATTTGTATAACTTTCCCGACCGAATACATCAAGACTCAACTCCAATTGGACGAAAGGACTAAGGGAGAACGTAAGTACAAAGGAATCATCGACTGTGGGCGAAAAACAGTGAAGGAATTTGGAGTTAGAGGCCTTTATAGAGGACTCACGATCCTCGTGTACGGGTCCATTCCAAAATCCTCGGTCAGATTTGGTACTTTCGAGGAACTAAAAAAACGGATTTTGCCAAACGGGGGAGTTCTTTCTCCTTCTCAACGGCTTTTATGCGGACTCGGTCGAGCATCTTTTTATTGTCAGGGGCGGGGGTCTGTGAAGCAATTTTCGCCGTTATTCCAATGGAGACGATTAAAGTAAAGTTCATTGACGACCAGCGATCGAAAAATCCTCAATTTCATGGCTTCTTAAACGGAATAAAACAGATCGTAAAGAAAGAAGGTTATTTTCTATGTAAAGGTTACAGGCCTCGGCGGACTATACAAGGGAGTGACTCCGACTATAATGAAGCAAGGATCCAATCAGGCCATCAGATTTTACGTCATGGAAAGCCTGAAACTAAAATACCGGCAATGGCGGGGAGACAAGACCCAGAATGAGCCGATAAACAAACTCGTGGTGGGACTGATGGGTGGAATTGCTGGAGCTTGTTCAGTATATGGGAATACTCCCCTGGATGTAATAAAGACTCGAATGCAGAGTATAGATGCCAATAAGTACAAGAATACCTTGGACTGCTTCCTCAAGATTCTTAGAAATGAGGGAGTCTTTGCGTACTTGGCTATTTTACGGATTTTAGGTTTTATAAGGGGACAGTGCCTCGTCTGAGTCGAGTCTGTCTGGATGTTGGGATTACTTTCATGATTTACGACTCAATCATGGAATTTTTTAATTATGTTTGGAAAACCGATTAATTTCTTATTAAACTTAAGCACTTTTTAATTTACTTACCCCTAAGTGGGAGAAATCGATGACTAACAGAAATGTAACAACCTGGGTCAGTGACTTGTCTGATGTGATCAGAAATCGAAGTGGTTTTCGTGTGGGCGATCTACTCGTGGAGAAAATTGCCTAAACTTATAACGAATAGGCCTAACTTCTCTTCCTTACTCAACAACTACAAAATAGTTTGCTTGGAAGTGGCCAAAAGCGATTCTGGGGTCAACTTTGGTCCCCCTGATTACTGAAACGAAAGAAATTGAATGTATGAGACAATCTTATGCGATACAGGATACCCCATTGACCTGGTTGACATCCAAGAATTCTATATGTCTGGGGGAACATTGAATAGTAGTCATGCGGATGGTATGTAGTGAATGCAGCTGAATTTTCCACATCATTGATTTGGCGGACACTTTCCAAAAGTAATTATTAAGTTTAGGAAGACTACTTTAAGTGCAGAAAAAACCGCATTTTCGTGAAAATTGTAGTGGAAAAACTATTACCCTGTTAGTTCCTACAATGCTTTTAGTAAAGAAGTCCCTGAGTGGATAACTTTGTGTTTGCTAAACTAGATAAATCTGGTTTAAGTAGTTTTTAAATTTCAAGGTGAGTCAAGGATCCTGCTAGGATCGGAGTGTGATAGTCTGCAATCGCTTGAGAAGACGTAGCGGACATTTAATGCGAGCAACTAAGGTACCATACAGCGTAGGAGTGTCCCTGTGTCGAAGTATAAAAATCTGTCACCGATTGGTGTTTGGATTAACTCTCCACGATCACTACGTGTGTTTTAAGCTGTATGATGACTAGCATGGCTTTAAAGATATTAACAATTCCGTTGATATCTGACTCAAGGTTTTATCACATTCCCAGAGTCCGACACAGACCAGTGAGTTCTCAGCCAAAACACATATTTTAGTCTCTCAGAAATATCTCGAGTGAGAATTTAGAGTGAGAATTTAGTTAAGGTCTCCTTACTTATCCTTGACCACTGGACTCGACATGGAAGTCAAGGATCTAGAAGCGACCTACATGGCGCTTTCTAATGGTCTCCAGCTTCATGCTAGCAAAACTGAGGTCAAAAATTTATGATCTTTGGAGTAACTCAGAACGGATTGAGAGTTACCCTTTCATGATCACAAAGTCATATTTTGGAAGAACGATGAGTCCACTCTCCGTGTTTTTCCAAGTAGGCCCATTATTTCTAAGTTTTTAATTTAATGAGAATTTAAGAAATTTTTTGTGGTAAAATTAATCAGAAAATTTTTTAACTATAAAATTTCGAAGAGAATGAGACGTAAGTAGAGATGGGCTTTAAGGTGAGAGGATCTAGCCCTCTGCTTCATCTAGCTTCACCGCTGAATTCCTTAGGTTTTGTGTACTACGTACCTCGCTCGTTTTCAATATCACACTCGAAGTATGCCTTCCATTACATATCCTTGTTTTCCATTGCGATTTGATGGACTCGGAGACAATGGTACCTGAAGTTCTGAACAAGCTAAACGTCAAGTGCCCCTTGAATCTGGGTTCGAATTTTAACGGTCCAAATTGATTGAACTTGGAGGCACATGGTAGTTAATATCTGTCGTGTGCAATAGATATGTTACCACCATCCGGGCAACTAACTACTCAACTTGTTTTACGTGTATATCTAATAAAATCTCCTTTCTTAGCATTTTTGATTTAAATTTAAATAAATTATTATTATTTTGCTTTGACTTGACGAGTGACGGCGTCATTAGTGAACATCTCACTGCGGAACCGGATCCTCAACAAAAGGACTCACCCAACAAAAATAAAAAATATGTGAAGAACATTCCTGGGTCTCCCTCATCGATTAGATATGATAACTGTTCTTTACTTAAATAAAGTGTGTCCTGCCTGGGAGGAGCCGTAGCTAATATGGTTCCTCATAAAGTGCAGTATTATTATTCTTGTGATTATAAGAATATATGCTTTAAACCAATTTCAGAGATTTCTCGTCAAAATTCTATTATAGAAGCCAGGTAAACATGGTTTGGCAATCACTCCTTTTACTCTGTTCTTACTCCACCATTGTTAATATTGTTACTAAACTCTCCCTGAATTAAACGTTTTTATGTTCAACCTCAAAATTCCACGTCATTAATACCGACGCACCACATGGTTTTATCAACATCAAATAAATAATTTGGACTTTTCTCCCCCAATCCTAAAATAGAGAATCTCCTGGATCCGATTGCACAAAAGCGGAAACATTATAACAGAAAAAATGACCTTAAATGGCCAATTCGTCTTCCCGCCTGTAGCAGTTGAAACCTCGAGGTTCTCTTCCCTTCCTGTTATCATTGGCTCGTTGATGGCCCTAAAGAAGAGGGTCGGTCGAGAAGTGAGGAGGGAGTGGTTACTGCCCGATTAACTATTTGGTTTTAAAGAATGCGGTTAAAAATAAAAACTCCAAATTATTCCAATAACCAGTCCTCAATAACGCTGACCATAAGGAGTAATGGTTTCCCCTGATTATCCCCACAGCCCTGTGGTGGTAGTTACCATTCCAAGACTTCCAAAACAGATAAAATTTATGTATTGATTGCGGCCATTAAATTCAAAATTCGTCAAAAATGGCATAAATTCCAGTTTCCATGGATAAATGTAATGTGATAAAATGTGGGGCCAGTAGTATTCCTCCTTCCCTCGTGTTGTTATACACTGTTAACAACAAAACACGAAAAATGACCCTCTCTTTGAAGATCAAAGCCGAAATGACAGCTGAAAGTATTATCAAGAGGATAAAGGACAAGTACCACAATATTATCATTTTAGAAAGTTACTGAACAAGCTAAAGCCCTCCCAGTTGTCCAGATTAGTCACGTTCATAATCGACGTAAATATTCATAAGCTGTCTATTGAGGAAGCCAAAGAGAAGGCATATTCGACGCCAAATTCTCGAAATAATGGCTTTCACTTTAAAAAAGAGGACTTGGAATCCTCCGAGAGTTATGGATGGGACTCTTTTAATGATGATAGTGAAGATAATACTTATTTTTAATATCAACTCATATATTTAACATTATAAATATTAAATTATTATTAAACTTAAGTATGTGGTGGACTGCCTGTTTGAAGACCTCCTTCCTTCTGGTGGCGTCATCGGATCCACCTTACTCAAGAGACGCCCAATTTCTGGCCGGCATTCAAAAGGATCCACCTATTCATACAGGGAGACAATTTAGTTCCCTGGTGACGAGTTCTAGGATCGACCTCAGCTTCCCGGACAGTGTCCTCTGGATCAAGTGCTTGGGTGAAACTTCTGATGGAACGCGACAGGATTAAGGAATTAGTCTGGTTTTACCTTGCCCTTTTGAATAATTTAATTAAAGAGTTATGATCTCCTCGTCGCTTTTGCAGCACAGCGGGAATTTTTTCAGTGAGGAGGTGGAATTTGCATATCGAATATAAATTATTCTGATTTTTGTATTTGCATAAATCCATTTTTGATTTATCGATAAAATCGTTACAAAGCCACAATCTGTTTAGTAAATATATACTTTGGTGAAGACAATAAAAAATATATGTGCAGCTTCTGATAGATGGTCCTCTGAGTTCATTTTGGGCCAATGATTCAGAATTTTCGAAATATTTTCAAAGACAGAATCTACAATGCTGGTCTCTAAGTAAGAGGAGACCGGTATTTATTTTTTTCGGACTACTCTGAAATTGGAAGAAAACAAAAATTAAATTTTTTTATTTCGGCTAAAATTATACCTTTGACATCAAATCAAGATTGGAATAGCGAGACATTGGCTTTCTTTTAGAACAGATCGGAAATTTAAAGTGAAATTGATATTTTGGGCGTTAAAAGTTATGAGACAATAATCTAAACGCCTGACCCCGGTCTCTTAAAGTGAAAAAACCGGTGGCTAAAAATCGTTACAGCCAAGAGCGGATGCTCCCAGAGATCCGACATGGTATATTTGGTTCTGTAAGAACTAGCAAGTAGACTCAGACATGAGGAGAGGTGACCAGTCTTATGAGGAGAGGTGAAAGTACTATGAACATAGTGGAGAGGACGATTGTCCAACCTTGTACAGATATGAATGTAAATTCAATTGATGACCACATCGTAGGCGACCAGGTGGACGCGAACTATTTGCGATAGGGAAGCTTCACTTCCGTCAACAATAGGTAGAATACGCTCCTGAACCTTGTTTATACCAAGGCTTCTGATGGCTTTGGTGGATATCTAGTAAAGGATTGTTTTCTTTCGTGACTGAGAGGGCTCAGTCTCTGTAGAATTCGAGCGTAAGAATAATTCTCCTTTTGTTTGTGGAGACCCAAAGGCAGTGAGCTGGGTGTCCCAGCGTTTTACACTTGTCAAGGAATTGGAGACGTAACATCTTGAAATGACCCCTGATTGGACGAATTTTTGATTCTCAGTGTAATTTTTAGAGCAGAGTTTTGAGTCGTTTGTATTTTTTCGACGTCTGTTATTGATAATCAGGGACCCCAGACAGAAACAGCAAAGTTAATCGTTGTTCTGATAAATAGTGGTCAAGCTCTCTTTGCTCTGGCCAAATGACGTACCCACCCGGAGTACGTTGATCTGAGATTTTTCGCATACACATGAGACATGTTTTGAAAATAAAGAAGTATCAAAAATCACACCAAGCATTTTAAGAGTTTTTAATCACACGAAGAAGAGCGTTGTTCGTAAATAACGTTAATTGCAAGTTGAATTGACGACGGTCAGTAGTGAAAAACGTTATTGGTGACTTTTCGTAGAAGGAATGAGGAGATTTTGGTTTATCCAAGAAGTTTTGTAAATATGTTCTTGCATGACCATATAAGCAATGGTTGCATCGCGATAGAAAGAGGCAAATATGATATCATAGGCAAAAAAGTGTGTCCTTGTTAGTTGAAGTAGTCTTGAATTTAGTTGTAAGTTTAGTTTCTTGGATAGGATTGTGCAACAAGTTACGTAAATCAATACATTTTTTGGAAAGTCCATTGATATTATCAATAAGCACATCTCAAAACTAGTAAAGTTAATTGCTTGTGCCACCTCTCCTGGATGCGTTTTGTTAATCGCTTCGATAGGTCCCTCAGGTGCTCAAGATCATCTGCCGACGTCAACCTTTTCCTAGTCGAAGCTAGGTCTTGATGTAGAAGGGTTGGTAGAGTAATTCGTGGTTTTCCCCGGAATGAAAATTATAGTGGTGTTCATCGCGAGATTAGCGGGAGTGTTACTGTTAAGATGTGACCAAATAAGCCTTATCTGTTACTTCTTATTTCTCCGTCCAATGGGTGGATATTGTAATGGGAATAGAGGTATTTGTTTGAGATGTGCTTTGACCAGGAGATTCTTAGAATTTATTTGAGCTGCATTCTTTGAAAAGAGTTCAGACTTTCCATTTCAGGCGTTGTGAGTGCCCAGGTAGAAGAGTTGTTAAAACCGGTTTTACGAACATATTTTATAATTTGATTTTTAAAGAAACAGAAATTTGTTTACAAATCAATGGTCGATTTTATCGAAATTAATTAAAATCAGTTATTGTATGAATATCCCCAATAAATCAATAATTTATTAAATATCATTTTTTAAGTGGAATCTCTTAAAATAAACAAAGTGGAATCTCTGACAGATGATCCTCAAGTTCTTTCAATATTGAACCGGATAAGGTTCGATCTCAATACCTACTTGGACCTTTCCTTCTTCAATTCCTAGGGAAGTCAACTAACTCAAGAGACACAAAAAGCTTGACATCATCAAAAAAAGATCCCTCTCTTCTCTACCTTAGTGGGAGGGTTCCCATTATGGCGAATACCTGGATGGGACGTAATGCTAGAAAGTATACGCCCCACCGGAGGAACACGTCACTTATTTTATTCAGAACTTAAGGTTTTTTATGTCTCCCAAGTCCGTCACCTCTTCCACTATAAAAAGACATGTGGTTTCATCCACCATGAGGCTAAATGGACATTTCACGAAATAAAGGTAACCTTCCACCAATTAGCGTACAACGGTAACAACAAATAAAGACAATTAAATATATAAAATCTTGAAATCACCTAGATTGGTAATAAATGATCCTCAGAGCAATATTGATCTCGTCCATAATATATTTACTCATATTCTTAATATTCTCCCTCAATTTTTTGTCCACAATCCAGTCCTTCTTAATCCTCACAACTCCGCCTTCAACACTCACAGGGAATCCAAACACCAAACCACGGGCAACCCCATAAGACCCATCTGAACACACCCCCATCGTAATCTGCTGCTCCGGCGAAGTATCAAAGTGCAGTGCATGTAGGTGCTTGCACACATTGTATGCCAGAGGAACCGAGGAGAGCAGTTGGGAGTAGTACTGAGTCTCCTACACAATAACCAACAACAATACATCACGTGGCACAATGCCGGATAGTGGATTCACTGTATTTGAATATATCAGATAATTCAAAGAGCAGTATCCCAACAAATCGCGTTCTGGAACAGCTGGGAGGACACACCACTGAAATGGAGGACGGATTGATAGATTGACCAAAGTATTTGCACAAATGAGCCGCCAAATTGGAGCTATCCCCAACAATGACAAACTAAATTATATAAGATCGTACTTTGGTGGAATCTGAGACCAGTTTCACGGCGGATTCGAATAGCCTACACTGATCTACGAGGAGGACAAATCCGTGTACTCGGTTCTTCACACGACCGATTGTGAATGAGAATATTACGTAATCCACGTCTTTAGAAAACGCCTTCTCCACGTCGTTCGTGGTTGTTAGCTCTGGAAATTATATAATTGGGCAGACTTAATAATTTGGGGGAAATGCAGTCCATAATATCCATAGAGACACCCCTGAGGATGTCGTAAAACCCGGGACAGTCGTATAATATCAAATCTAGTTCCTGGAGGTAATTATTAGTCCAAACCATATCATCGAAGGCATGTCCGAGTAGCATAGCTGTATAATGTAATAAGAGATTCGAGAACAGCCTGAAGTTATTGTTACCTTCACAACATTCTTCATTTGTTTGGAACCCACGTAAAACCAATTCGAATAATTATCAAATTAAATGAATCTATTAATATAATAAATTTTAGTCACTAATTTAAATAATTAATTATTTTTAAATAAATTCAATTTTCTTTTTATTTGGGAAATGACATATTAATCAATTGACTGCTAGCCCGGAGAAGTCGGTGTTGACCCTATTCACGACAAACAGAAAACTAGGGAAAGTATCAATTGACATCACACTGGATGGAAGAAAATCTCGCAAAACAAATACCAGAAAATCCTGGGAGTTACCTTTGACACTTCCTAATCTTTACAAAACGTCGAAAATATGTTATTGACTTGTACGAGGAAAATCAACTCTGAAGGAGTTCTTGGGAAACCTCAGAGACAAAAAAGATCTGATTGACTGGATGTCATATACAAGAGTTCATCGAGTCTACAATAGGATATGTATGTAATGTCTGGGGATCTAACTTTGCTGCAACGAATTTGGACAAGATCTGCAACATTCAAATGAAGGCAGCAAACTTACTAAGAAAATATTCCCGGCGAAAATCCTGCCCAGAAACCTAGAAAATATGATAGAGGCGACTGGAACAGTGCCCCTGCGAAGGATTCAATATGCAGACCGCGTCCATATCGAAAATGCGCAGGAACGCAGTCGAACACCGGTTTTCTGGTTTCAATAATAATAATTTTAGTGGGTTAAGCGAATAATAATTTCTATGAAGTTACTTCGAAAATGATACTGACTTATGCCATTGTGATTGCATCACGTGATCAGGACATCCAGATCGCCACTTTGAGATTGGAACAAAGTGACTGCGAAGATACAGTCATTCGACTGATAAGTGCTTGTGTGGGGTCGAGGGACGAGCATCGGGCGCAGATGAGGTCCCTGCTAGAGTGTGTTGGATCACGTAATTAGTTAGTTTGTGTAGCCGTTGTCTCTGGTGTTATTAATATTTTTATGTGACATTAATGTCGTTTATACTTTATTTTCATGACTTGTCACGATTTTCTTATTTTCAAAACCTAAGTCCTATCATGTGTCTGCAAAGCACCTTTGAGTTGATAAGTCTAGAACCGCTTTTTGACTATCAGAAAATTTGAAATCACTTATAAATTAAAGCCGCATTCTCGACAAAGTCCCAGGTAACTACCGTTTTACATTTTTTTGAAATTTGATTATATTTTTTTAATTTTGTTTATTTTATTAATTATCTGATGATAACCAAAAACAACTAACTTAACTGCTTCTAACTAACCTTCTCCACCCAATAGGCCACCAAGTATCCACTCGCTGTCTCCATGGATTTCTTCATTTCAGAGAAAAAATATCAATAATCCTTTTTATTTAGTATATTGGAAATTTTATTTTCATTAAGGATGTAGACACTCCCACCAGTTTTAGATGTCTTCCAAAGTAACGTCGCCTCAAGCACAGGGAACACACCGAGTATTGAGCTTGTAGTCTCCAAGATGTAGCCCAATGTTTGAGATGGACCATAATTGAAGATGTGATCGGTGTATTCTTAAAACATCAGAATCATCATGAACCAACTCAAAGTCTGTTTGATTGGGTCACCTTTAGTATTTTCTCACTGAAGTAGAGATTCTGAAGAATTTAGATGATCAACATAAACTACAACCACATAGGCACACGACAGATTATTTTTGTTTATTTTATTGATGTAAATCAAAAATAATAAATAAAAATTTTAAAAGTGCATTAATTGTCTGAGATAGACCGCATGACAATAATAAACATTGACTTTAAGTCTACTTAGTTTGAACAGTGAGGCAGGGAATGATCATGGAAATACGGTAGAATGACCAGTTTGACTTCCACCCATCTCAGTGACACTTCAAGAGATTTCTAAGATCAAAGTTAGGTCCTTGAAGGCTGAATGTCACAAGATGTTCCTCCCATGCAAATTGACGGAAACGGGGTAACTTCGTAGGTTTTTGAATTACTCATTCTTTCCCGATCTATTGGGGGGTTCAACGAGGATCACTTGAAATGTAGTCACTTTCTTTTAGCTTATATAATAATCTCAGGACAATTAAAGAATCACAAAAAATCACTTCAGACTATAAAAAATATCATAAATTGTCAAATTGACTCATTCGACACGGCACCTTTATACATTCTCCCACAAATCCTAACAATATATTCAATTGGAGGCCTCTCTCTAGGCTCCTTTCTCAGACACACAGACACAAGTTCAATCAACTGGACATCCAAAAACCACAAACCTGTCTAGAATATATCGTCTCATCTAATGGTTTGTATCCCCCATGCTGAATCTGGTGGCACAGCCCAACCAAACTACACTGTTCTGACTGAAAAGGCACAGTCAGACTGGCTATCTCATACAGAATGCAGCCCAGGGACCAAATATCTGATGAAAAAACTGTATCCCGCTTGTCTGATCCTCTCGGGAGACATGTAATATGGCGTCCCAACTACGCTAAACCGCGTGCTTACCCAAAGAATGGGCCACTGAGGAACCGGAAGAAAAATAACGAGCCAATCCAAGGTCTCCGAGTTTGACCAACCCACGTGTTGTGATGTAAATATTCGCAGGTTTTATGTCTAGTGTGAATAAAACCCAAACCTCTGTGCATAATCCGACGAGAATGCATGTGATTGAGTCCGTAGCAGATTTGAATGAAGTACTTCCAAATGGAGAACTCAGTGAGGCGGCGATTGGCCTTCTTGTACGTCTACGGTTATAAACAGGAGATCACCGAAAGAAACATAGCCAGATCTCCCCCATCGGCAATCTCCATGACGATTACAAGATCATTACTGTGGATGAAGGAGGAATGGTGGTGAATGACATTCGGGTGATTTAATTGCTAAACAAAGACACCAGTCAATAATAAATCAATTTTATTGTATAATAGACATACTTTGAGTAACTCCACTTCTTTGAGGCAGTCATACCTCGCCTTGGCGTCCGTCATCTCGAAGATCTCTCGTGATTATAAAATTATACCTGAACTTGTTTTAGGGCATAGTATTTCTCATCACTGAGACATTTCCCTTTGTGAACTACAGAGAACTGTCCATCTCCAAGTTTTTCCTCCAAGGAAAACTGAGAGAGGGAATTGAACTTATCTCCATTGCACGTGGCCAACAATCTGTCCACCTTTTTGACGTAGCAAGATACTTCTTCTTTGTTCATTAACTGTGACAATTATGATTTTTGATTATTTTATTTATAAATTTAATTTTTTTCAATAAATTTAAATTTTATTTATTTTAATTAATTTTTATAAAAATTAACAATTTCCACAAATATGATGTTCATCTGAACAAAGACTACCTTTACTGATTTTTCACGCTAATAATTCTATGTACTCTAAAATTAATCTCTGAATATATTGATATTTTCATTATTACAAGTTCTTTCAGGGCTGACGAGATCCGAAGCCGGGTTTTCATGCATCTGGCATCCCTTTCCTTTTCATGCATCTGGTAGCTTTCATCCACCACGAAGGTATATAAAGAGGTACGTACCACTCTCCTCCTGACCAATCTAATTTTAAAATATATTTTGCAGAATTTAGTTGATAGTTAGATCTTTATAGAGCTAAGATTCGCTGGCATTTGTGGAGTGACAATTGTAGTAATTTGCGTTTCAATGCTGAAACTTTCTTAAGGATTTAAGGCATTGGGAAAACATACAACAATCGAATGAATACATTTCCAATAAATTGAGTCAGATTAAGTAAAATCTGAAATATTAGAGACCCTCAAGTGACGTGGCTTCGACACTTATTGGAATGTTCATCCTCTGTGTAAATGCCACTGTCTATTTGGTGCTTATCGTTGTGATCAACCAATTGTCATAGATTTCTTTACTGATTCATAGAATTGTGGTAATTCAAAAATATTCAGTTGGGGGAGATAAGGAACCCTGCTTGGAACATTCGAGAAGGAAACCCACCTTTTAAATATCAAATTTCCATTATAATTTTATCCGACAATTTTTAGTTTCCGACAAAATTAAATTACCTTATTATATTTTAGTAATATAACCCGGACTCACCTATTAAATTTTAGCACGTGGTTTTCGCTGTGGGAGATATATTCTCATTGATAGAGAAGTCGAATTTAATTTACTAATCCAGTTTCCCCATGCTAAGGTTGTAAATAACCCCGTTTAACGAGCTTTCAAAGACCGAGGCCTAGTGACAACTGCACTGTAAAATTAGCAAATTATAACCGCAACATTAAAATACCGCATTCCTTCATTAATCAGCTAATTACATGATGTCGGTTAGTCCATTAGTCAGAGGTGGTGACATAATATGGCACATGTCTTCACTACACGACGGATAAACCACGCGGCTAACTGGTATACGAATAACTGAGAAAAATACACAAGAAATGAAATTTAAATCTAATCTAATTATCAAGTCCATTTGTTCGCCAAGATCAAATGGGGACAGAGTCCAACTTTTCTTCTCGTATTAAACTAATGAGTTTGACTTCTGGGGATTCATCGTCATATTCAGGATGGAGGATTGATGCGACAAAATTGAGAAGTCTTTCACGATAGTAAGCAGGGTCAACGACATATGTATTTTTCTACCATAAATAAATTTCAAACTTTTTTCCCGAAACCCCGTTTTAACTTACTTTCAAGAACCTTGCCGGGACTATACCACTGAAGAATATTAATAATCCCTAGTCTGATGTAGACCAATAAGCCACCCGAGGTCTTCGCTGGGATCAGACAATCGCTAAGGTTGTTGTGGACCAAGGGTTCACCATTATTTTCCTTAGACTTTAAAATAACTGAAAAAAATACGTGAATATCGGAATTGTGAATTCCTAGAAGGAGACTGTACCCGATTATGCAGAATTGTTCGAGAATCTAAGAATTACCGAGGACAATAGCCTTGGTGTCCTTTTCAAGAGTTTTCATGATCGAGCAAAGTGATCTTTCTTCAAAAACAGTCCACGTGGGTAGTTTTTAATAAAATTGCCGCCTTTTAAAGTCGGAAATTTTTTCGGACGTTTATTTTTACTGGAAAAATGGACATATCCTTTCAAATCATATTTTTCTTTAAAATTCATGTAATTGGGGAAAATGTTGCTCATGACAAGGAATGTCCCGGTTTTTCGTTTATTCTGATGATAACTCCACAATAAACCTTGTAGCTGTAAATCCCATAAATTTTCGAAATAAAAGTGTCTTTATTTATTATAAAATTCTGTAAATAAAAAAAATAATCCACCATGAGGTAAACAGAGGAGAATCTGTGGAAGAGTCTAAACTCCTTTCGCGAAATGGTCTTGACAAATAAATTGTCGTCGAACGTAAGGTGTAACTTTGACTTTTTTATTTTTGACTTTCGAAATTCCTTCCACTTACCCACCAAGGAGTACTAAATTTAGCTCTTTTTACACGTTTATCCCGTTTTTGACGCGGTAATCCTCAAACAAGAGGCGTATCAGGCAAAAAAATACTGGGTAATTGACCAGAATTGTTAGGTTCATATTCAGACGGAATTGGTTCTCAAGGCTAAAGTCAAAACTCACAAAACAGAAAAAAGCAGTAACGCATGCAATTATCGTAGAATTTGTCATCGTCGTCACGGGACAAGTAGTCATTTTCAATGCTATTCGCGCAGTGGAATATTCCCTTGCCGACGTTCTCCAAGGACGAATCCTTTAGATTCTGGAAAAATTAACTCAGAGAAACGTTAACGTTGAGGTCTACGCTGTTCAGTTGATTAGTCCGGGTTATCAGCCGACTAATATTCAAATTATCATTTTCTATGTCATTTTGGCTGCTTGCTAAGAGTTGTAGGAGTTTTTTGAACTCTTCCATGTTTTTTTCGAATAACTCTTTTTGTAAGATCGTTCTGAAACGCGGACATGATCCCAAAAATAAGTGACCTTCAAATCAAATAACTTTAAACGATGTTTATCTACCACGAAAGACAGCCCGTCCTGTCTGATCGAATCGAACTCATAGACCTTAAAAAATGTTCCTAAAAAGTCTGAAATTAAAATTTGTGCGACCTATTTTCCGTGCTAATTCAATTTCAACATAAATTCTATCGAACGCATTACCAGGTTCTCAATTTCCTCTGCAATAATATATCTTTTGGAGAAATCTGGAGGCGGGAAGCGGTCGAGTAAGTCTGAGTAATAACCAAATCTACCTTCAACGTTTATTGCATTTTCTAGACAATACATGGCCGAGTCAATTAACTTCAAAAAATGTTCCTTTCTAAATTTCGGGAAGGCCTTGTCGAGGTGCAGGTTAGTGTTGAAGATTATAATATTCATTTTGAAAATTTGAAATGTAGCCTCTAATATCTCATTACCCTATAATATTGGCAAAATTAGGGTAACTTGGAAGGTTTCTAGATTGACATTTGTCGTGCTTGGAATTTCTTTAGTTTCAATACAGAGTTTTTCTTTGATGTTTTTGAGATTTTTATTGAGACATACGAGAATTATGAGTTTACGTGTGTTCGCCATTTGGTCGTCTACAATTGATACTTGAACACTCGAAACAATCTTGAGAACTCTAATTTATAATAAAAGTTAGAAATCTTAAACTCTTGAATATCGCGATCGAGGGTTATCTTCCGATTTAGTTTCATCAAAAATACAAACTTGTAATATAATTCTGAAATAGCTTCCTCAATAATACAACACTTTCGTTGTTTTATGGCACACCTCGTGCATACGCAGACTTATTGCAAACGACGAGTTGGATAGATTCAAGGTTCGCTGATATATCACCCACAACAATACTTTTGTGAAAAAAGGGGACATTGGAAAAAAGTCAAAGACTCGACAATAATAAACTGTTACAAATATGCCAAGTAAGTAAACAATAATTATGTGGAACACGAATAAAATCTTTTTTTGAACTCAAAATTTTTTTATAAAGAAAATCTAATGTATTCAAAAAAATGTATTAAAACAATTATTGATTATTATAATTTTTTGTTAAATCAATAAATTAGTAATTAAAGGAAGGGGTTGGATAGTTTAATAAATAATTTATATTCAAAAAGTGAAAAAGAAGCAATTCAGGTAGTTCATACATTACGAAAGTAATCAATAATTTTCTCTAGTCAGTTACTATTTTGAAAGTTCCAAATAATGGGCGATTCGAGTTGATTATTCTTGGCCTAAATTATATGCGCATTGAAGAACACAAACATTGTGAGAAAAATTATAAAGAATTAAGAAAAATTTAAGAAAACGAATTCGAACAGATTATTTAAAAATTGAGATATTTGGAATAGTTTATGATCAAATTAGCATGAACGACGAGTTTGTTTATATTAAAATAACATAGATTTTAGAAATCAATACAGTGTGTGGGTTCACATCTGATTATTGTTAAAAACATATTTGGACTTGAAAGAAATAAATCAGTCCAGCAGAAAATAACAAGTTAATCGGAGCTAAGTATGCATTTAGCCTTCTGTAATAATACGTATTGTTAATAATTTATTAATAAAGAGATTAGTTAACTTAAAGACTTTATTAGTGACGATTAATGTAATTCTAAAATTATAAAAATAACAACAATGTAATTTGTTCTAAAAATCGCAGCGTAGGAATGGATCTCTTCCATATGGGAGTGTAAACATATATTCTCAATTTGATGAATAATGTTATGCGGAATCAACCCGTCCATAAATATTTTTTCTAAAAAAATAAAAATAAAGATTAACGAGATTTAGTGGTCAAATTAGCAAATTCCCACACAACCCAAAGCCAAATTCGCACATCCGTGTTCACATTTAATAAATTTATTGTTGGCATCAATGACCTTCGACATAGAAAATTAGAGTACCTACTATGGATATCACAATTTGCTTCATACGGATTTTCTTTTATTATGGATATCGCAATTTGCTTCATACGGATTTTCTTTTATAAATTGAAAAATCTTATTTAGAATGAATTCTTTTGGAGTCAAATAACCGATATTCAAAAATTCAAATGTAGGGAAAATATAATTTGGATCCACCAATATCAGAGACATGCAACTCCAGATAAAATATTGCTCATTAAAAGCAAATTGATCGTAATCAGGATTCCTTTTAATGAAACACCGATTTTACAATAAATCTTCTATTACTCCACACGTCGCTAGTAAACCTCTTGCTTTTGGAAATTTAGCTAGAGTTTCTACAACTTTAATGATTTGAATTATGGTAAAATGGCCTTGTTTGTTGCCTAGTGAAAATTTTTTAAAAACATTGTGAATTTGAGCAATTCCATCCAACTCAACAAACAAATCCACGTTTTGTTCATTTTCGTCTAAATAAATATATTTCGAATGCCTAGGAGATATATCAAAACATTGAATATGTCAGCAGTCTTGTCGTTGCATGTCTTAAGACATTCAAAGCAGAACTAAAATTATCCTGTCATTAATTTTAAACTTTTACAAGTCCGGAATACCCAAGATAGCTCAGAAATCCTATGCTCATACCTTTCATGATAGAGCGACAGCAATCGTTATTATCACTTTCTTTGTCGTACCAAAAAGACATCTTGTTAAGCAAGAATGAGAACGAAGGCAACTAAAATGAAAAATTGGCAAACGAAAATTGACGTCTCCCATGGCTTTAAAAAGTGTAATACTTTTAAACAACTATAAACATACTAGAAATGTAAAATTATACTACAAAGTTGTTTCTTTGACGCGTAGAATCCGCAATAACTTGGAGAAAAATATCATAAATTAAACTAAGAATGAGATCAACCCAAACCAAAGATTAAAATATGAAATCTCATCCTTTTTGGTAATTTGATTTAGGACCACTCTGGTTTCATAAAATTCACTTACAAAATATAATTTGGGGTTATATGGTGTTTAACCTTATCATTCAGAAAGAGAAGCTACAGTAATAATTACAAATACTCTCAGAAATCGATTTAAAATGATATTTCTATTTTTCTTACTGCAAGACCTATAGAAGGCTGCACCCAGTTGTTTGATGTTATAATAGACAGACTTGACTAAGTTATTTATTGTCGATTCTAGATCATTCTATATTATTTTGTAAAATGTACCGATTCTTTTATATCCGAACTGAAACTTAAGACTTCCCCAATATGAAGTTTGTTCAATCCGTTTTTTGCCACTTGACTAAGATTATTAGAATCACTTACTTTGTTACTTTCTGTACATTGGAACTATACCCAATTAAACCTAGATAAGTGAGGTTCTTGGCTTTTTTGTAAAGACAGCTAATCTTATTTGCATCCAATTGGATCTTGTCATAGTAGGAGCGATTTATGAGCTTAAAATAACTGAATTTTATACGAAAACTACCACAAAGACTCTGGACAGTTTAAGTTTTCAGAAAATTTTCCAAGGTCGTTTATTAAAATGTTATACAATTCTAGGTGTTCCAGTTTCTCTATTATTTTCAATGTGCAGTCTTTAAAAATTGTTGGCTTATAGAATTCGGCCCGGGAAAGTTCAAGGAAGGTTATTTTGCTAAACCCGGACATAAATAGATAATGCAGCAAATCTGGGTCATCATAGTCTAAAAGGGAGAATGATTTGATGTTGTTGGGTGAAAATGGTAGTAAAGGATTCTTTTCTGATGAAACTATAGTGTATATTTTGAGATTCGATAAATTAGGATAAACTTGAATCATCTTGAGTACATCTTTAACGTCAACATGGTGATTAGTCAATTCAACACAGAAAATATTCTTCTGTACTACATCTGAAATATTGTATATTCTTGAATCATTTGAAACTTTTTTTGCAGAAAAGTCTCTCAAATGTCCCAATTCTTTAAATAATCTTTTAGAAATCATTTTTTTAGTTTTTTCGTTCAATTCTTGGTAGTTTTTCTCATCAAAGTTATCGCGAATAGTTTTAATGCAAAGGGCATATAATGAAGGTATTTCCATTTTCTAACAAGATGTTGAATTTATAATTTAATTTTCAAATAAAATATTTTGTAATTTTTATAAAAAATAAATTAATTTGTAAGAATTAAATTTTATTGAATTTTTTTATTGAATGAGAAAAGTTCATTCAGAAACAGCGGAATTAAGAAAACGTCCGTTCAATGCTGTTGTGGAGAAAACAGAAGATCCTTTTTTCGTCTCACCCTGAAACCAGATACTATATATAAGCACACAGTATGACCCCGGTTTTGAGTAAAAAAGCGGTGGCGCACCAAAAACTGAGAATAAATATAAAAGTTATGTTTTTAGTGTAAACCAAAATTATTTTGATGATTGTGTATAAACTAGTCAGTAAGTATTCCTCCTATGTTGCTGCTTTTTGTGTTATCGGATAACTATTTTCTCGATTCTTAACTTTTCAGGGTTAGAGTTGATATTTCAGACAACTTCATCTAATTTATTCATTATTGACTATCAGTTAATTTTCTATTTATTTAATATATTTTCTTGTGGTGATGAATATGATTGATTCTGTCGATTATTCGGTATATTATAATTATATATTTTCGAATGGTATATTATGATTATTTTTGATTATTTTCTGTTGCAATCTTTAGAGGCAACGCAACGTCGGTAATGTCGACGGGGACCACTTTGGATGGATGGCTGTGTTAATTAATTATTGTTTTATGATAAAATTAGATTTTAGAAACCAATATGGTGTGTGGGTTTACATCTGATTATTGTTAAAAGCATATTTTGATTTAAAAGAAATAAATCACTGTAGCAGAAAATACAAAGTTATGGAGATTAGTAAGTATACGAAGTTGAAGACATAAACAAAGGTCTCCTGCTCGAGCCTTAACTATGTAACGCAGAACAGAGTGTTCGAAGCTTTTTTCTAGCGTATTATATGTTTCATAAAATTGCCTCCCTCGTATTAGGAAGCAAAGGTATTTCAAAGTCTTCATCCAAGGTATGTCTTGTAAGTGTTTTTTAGGTTAGCCAGGCTCCTCATTCAGCTATCCTCACCAGAACAGACTTCTTATGTGCAACTGAGAGAAAATTTACATTACATCACTTTTCGATCTGAAACATATACGTCTTCAACCGTTTCATGGATACAAAGGGGATAAAGAGACATAACGTCATCAGCGTATATCAAAATATCTGTTCTTGGGTTTTTCCGTGAAGGTAATTCACTCATTACAACGTTGAATAATAAAGGACTGAGCTCTGAATCCTAAGGGGCAGCTCTCTCTTATAAGCCAAATTTGAAGGAACTCATAGTTTAAAAATTAACAATTGACCGTCTATTCGAGAGCAAGCTTAGTGTCCAAAAATAAGGTTCCTTTTTAACACCAATCTCGCAACATCTTTAATACCACAGACACGGTAAAACATCACTTAGTATCAAAATCCTCCACAATTGAACTGTTAAGACTTTACAAAACACTCATCACAAGAGCGATTTTCGCAATAACACGACTAGTGCTCTCTTATATATCATTACGATCAATGTGTTCAGAGAGTCTGTTATATTGATTATTCTTGAGTTGATACAAATAAGGCTTATGGTGCTATAATTGGTTGTTAACTACTCAAGTTTCCCAGATTTACTTATCATAATGACGTTTACTATTTGTAATAAATTGTCATATATTCCGCTGGCGCCATGTGTATAGTTTGTCATAAATTATTTTCCTTCGATGGCGTCATTGGATCCACCTTACTGAGGAGACGCCCAATGACTGGCCGACATCAAAAGGATCCACTATTCTTAGAGTTAGGGTTAGGGTTAGAGAATCTGAAAAACACTGTATTCTTATTGAAGTGTATTTAATGATTTGCATTTCTAGTATGACGGCCATACTTGTCAGATTTTTGAAGTAGGCTTGCTGTTGTTCTTGTATCACTATTCAATTATTTACAATATAGACTTTACACATAGAATTAAAATACGTAAGTTTTTTTCTGATAACTTTTCCGAAGTGAACACAGAAATTTCCAAAAAATTCACAGGATTTTCTTGCTTAATAATTTGAGCTTAGTTGGGATGTAGGATGCGAGGTTGCTGTCCATTCTGTGAGAACATTCCTAAATTGCAGTATAGAAGATTCCCGGAAACAGTAATAATTCCAGGATTCGGATGTATTAATTCAAGCCAAAAGCTAGACTATAATTAAATTGTAGTAAATGCGAAATTTACAATTGTGTACTTTCGGAAGAGAAGATTACAAATTGTGTAATCTTCGCGAATTTACTGCCTGGAAGTATTTCCACGACCGGCGGAGACCTTGTATTCCTCAAATCCCTAATCACCATGCTTTCTATAGGGAGAGAAAAAAACGAATGTTATTCGAAAAGACTCTAGACCGATTGTGTATAATTGACGTCCATATATCAAAATTCAAAGAACAGCCTCAACGTAGAGAGGCACTAGACGCGATCTTCCGTTTAACAGCGGAGAATATTTTCAACTTCCGATTAGAAGAATACTCATGAAGCAGACCACACTGTTAGTCGACTCGGAGGTCTTGGAATTCGCAGCTCTGTGGACATTTCTCTCCCTACACATCTCTCTCGCTAATAGCCTTTAACACCCTTGTCAAAAGAATTCTACACTTACTCCCTGAATTCTCTACTGACACGGACGTCGGTCATTCTCATTATGCCTGAAACCGTACCTATCAGTTTTCCACCTTCCTTGAACTCTTTACGGAGACTGGACGATGCCGTATGCCGTGATATGCATTCTATAGACGTGACCGGAAACGACCCGATAGAGTGACCATCTTTTCCTTCGAAGCCAGGATACCTCTTGTCTGTGACGTAACCTGTATCGACACATTTGCCTCTTATAATCCACATCAGAGTGCTTCTGGATCATGTTTTGCCGCTAAAAAAGCCGAGAGGTTAAAACGAAGATCGTACGCGGTCCTATCAGAGGATTTGTTTGTTTCTTCCGCTAGCGGTTGAAACGTCTGGTTCTCTTTCGCCTGCGACGCTGGAATTATTGAGTCGTCTAGAGCAGGCATTTCAAACACGCAGCTCGCAAAAAAAGGATTATACAGTGTACGCCATTGCGGAGGATCCCGTCATTAGAAAGAGACCACGAGAGAAATGTATTAGATGTTTATTAATAACGTAAAATTGTCAGACCGTGGTTATGAGCGTTTTAGATAGTCAGCTTGGTCTTATATACGAACGTTCCCAGAACAACAATGTCCTACAAGTTACATGCTTCTACGTTTATAACACAATAAGTAAATTGTTTCATTTATTGGCGATACTTGCAATTTTAACAAAATTTTAAACAATGATAGCTTGCTAATGAGAATTTCATTTCAATACAGTTGTTGGTAATCACTATCCTTAAAAAACCTGCCTCCAAGTTACTCTTATTCCTCATTTCCACATCAGTGTCAGTCATTATTTCTCTGTTAGCATTCAATGGAATTTCGTAACGAGAAGCACATGCAAGTTCCACAAGCTTGTCGGAAGCAGACCTAAACTCTTGATCGGAGATTTCATCCAGTGCGATTACTATACATTTTGGGCCCTACTGTACTTGAAGGTTAAATGGAACAAACTAATAGAAGGCGAATAAGATCAGATGTCAGGCTGGAATAGAAATAGAAACGAGAACGAAAGACTGGCTATGAAAAAGGCTTAACAATTGGACTTTCAAAGAAGAATGCAATTATAGTTGTAAAAAGTATTACCTATTGGAGTTTAATTCACAACAAATCGATTTATAATGACTCTATAGCTTCGAGTATGTCTGAGTTGAATAGGTCTTTAGTCAAATCAAAAAATATAGCCACAAGGCCGACATCCAGATCATAAGCAGACACATACAACGCAGAGTATTTGCGGGATCGCATTCCACCAAGGACATTGTTTCGTAATAAAATTCATATTTTTCTTATAAATTATTTTAATTTTTTATAAAAGTCAAATAAATATTTTTTTAAATTAATTTAATTATAAATTCAACATTTTTTAGAAAATGGAAGTACCCTCATTATATGCTCATTGCCTTGATCATATTCGAACAGACTTTGATGAGAAGGAATATCAAGAATTAAATGAAAAAACTAAAAACATGATTTTAAAAAAGATTATTTAAAGAAATGATATATTCGAAAGATCCATCTTAAGATCTATATCAAAGACATTACAAAATACACAAGATTTCAAATGTAGTACAGAAAAATGTTTTGTGCGTTGAATTCATAGATGACATTGACGTTAAGGATGTTGTCAAGATGATTCAAGTTTATCCGAATTTATCGAATATTAAATTATGCAAAATAACTTCATCACAAAAGATTCCTTTACTAGCATTCTCTCCCAATAATGTCCAATCATTCTCACTTCAGAGATATAATGACCCAGATTTGCTACATTCCCTATTTATGACTGGATTTAACGAAATAATATCCCTTGAACTTGGCTGTATATATAATAGTGGAAAATATTTAAAAACAGCACAATTAAATTAATGGATAAACTGGAAGACAAATACTTTAGGAACGTAGTAATTGTAGACTTTGAAGAATTTTCTGCTAATTTAAACAGTCCAGAGGTCTTGTGGTTTAATTTATATCAAATTCAGTTATTTTACGCATACAAATAATATGGATATTTATGAAACAAATATGGACATTTTTAAAGTTAATTGTATTCCTCTTTTAAAAAAACTAACAATCTTACATTTCTCGATTTATTTATGGATATATGGATATATTGTAGATATTGTAGACGTAAAGAATATATTGTAGACGTAGAGAAATAAGCAAAGTTATCGATATATAATAATCATAGTCACGTGGCCAAAATTGGATTGCAAAAATATCATTTTGACCAACTTATAATTTTCAGTGTGGATATAAATGAATCGGTAAATTTGATGATATAATGTAGAATGATAAAGAATCACTAATAAATAACTTATGCAGGTCTGTCTGGGATATAAAAACTGAACAAGAAATATATAGATCTTTAATGAGATTTACAATGGGAATGACAATTTTCGAAATAAATTATTAAGTCAATTTTTGAAAGTATTTTAAAAATATTAGTTCAGTTTTTAGCTCAGACATGAGACTGAAGGTGAACATCCAGAAAATATCTTGTAAGTGAATCGTATTACTCCAGATCAATTCTAAATAATTTTACCAAAAACTATCAAATATCGTACTTTAATCGTTGGTATGTTTTGATCTTATATTTAGTATGATTTATGATGTTGTTCTTAATCTTGTTAACGATACCCGAATTTATTGTTTCGATTTTGTACTATAATTTTTAAATTTTTAGAATGTTTCTGATTGTTTAAAGTTATTACAAAATTTAAAACCATGGGAGACTTCAATTTTTGTATGCAAAATTTTTCATTCTAGCTGCCTTCGTTTTCATTCGTGCTTATGGGAATGTCTTTTATGTACAACGAAGAAAGTGAAACATACGAGTCTTGTCGCTCTATCTTGAAAAATATGAGCATAGAATATCTGGCTTATCTTGGATATTCAGGACTTGTCAAAGTTTAAAATTAATGACAGGATAATTTTAGTACACCCTTGAATGTTTTGAACCATGCAACGATATGGATTATGGCATATTCAGTGTGTTGAGATATCTTCTAGGCATTCAAAATATATTTATTTAGATGAAAATGAAAAAAATATGAATTTGTTTGTTGAATTCGATGGAATTGCTCTAATTCATAATTATTTTAAAAGTTTTCCATTAGAAAAATATGAAAACCATTATATCACATTTCAAATAATTACAGTTGTAGAAGCTTTAGCTAAATTTCAAAAGCAAGACGTTTACTTGTTTCGGGTGGAATAATAGAAGATTTATTGTAAAATTAGTGTTTCATTAAAGGAATCCTGATTACGATCAACTTGAATTTAGTGCGCACTATTTCATTTGGAGTTTCCATGTGTCTGATATTGGGTGATCAAAATTATATTTTGCCCACTTTTGAAATTTTGAATATCGGTGATTTGAGTCCAAAGAATTCATTCTAAATAAAATGTGTAAACACGGATGAGCGAATATGGCTTTGGGTTGTGTGGAATTTGCTAATTTGACCACTAAATTTCGTTAAAATTTATTTTTATAATAGCAAATGTATTTATGGAGATGGTGATTCCGCATAACATTTTCAGAAAATTGAGAATATATGTTGTCAATCCAACATGGAAGAGATCCATTCCTACGCTGCGATTTTTAGAACAAATTACAATGTTGTTATTTATATGATTTTAGGATTACATTAATCGTCATTTATTAAGAATTCAAGTTAACTAATCTTTTTATTAATAAATTATTAACAATATGGATTCATTTCTTAGTCGCCATTACAGAGGCTTATATCCCATAGCTAACTTATTCTTTCCTGCTCACCTGAATTTTTTTTTCAAATCCAAATATTGTTCAACAATAATCTGATGTGAACCTACATGGTAGTCTCTAACAACGTATTGATTTCAAAAATCTCATTTTAATATAAATCTAAAAAGTCAAAATTTAGAACTCTTCCAACTCGGAGACCCGGAACTAAATTGATCATAAAATATTTCAAATATCTCACTCTTAGAATCTTAAAGTTCATTGTGGATGGTCAAATAACGAATAAATTAAAGAAATTCACTAAGGATATAGACCATTTTCTCTCTTTCTGTATCTCTAAAATAGTCAAAAATCATTTAGTCTTCTTGTTCTTTCTCTTCAATTTTTCCTTCACATCACGGTTTTGAATAATCCATTCCATCACGGCCTATCTTTAGTGTGACTCACTTCATCCCGAGTTTTAATTGTGAAGTCTCTCCTGAAAGAACGGATCTTGTATCCGTTGAAACGAGATCATTAGTTCATTAACACTACGTCACATCCCTATAAATCCATGATAAGTTTGCAAATACAGTGAAATACACTAACAATAATGCTCCTGGAAAGGTCAAGGAAGCACCTGGGACTCAGAATATCTGGGATATTCTTTATGTGAATATCAGGTCAGGTCATAAATTACCCATCTGAATTTTACGGACTCATAATGATAAGTAAATCTGGGAAACCTGGGTAGTTAACAACCAATTATAGCACCATAAGCCTTATTTGTATCAACTCAAGAATAATCAATATAACAGACTCTCTGAACACATTGATCGCAATGATATATAAGAGAGCACTTGTCGTGTTATCGAGAAAATCGCTCATGTGATGAGTGTTTTGTATAGTCTTAACAGTTCAATTGTGGAGGATTTTGATACTAAGTGATGTTTTACCGGGTCTGTGGTATTAAAGATGTTGCGAGATTGGTGTTAAAAAGAACCTTATTTTTGGACACTAAGCTTGCTCTCGAATAGACGGTCAATTGTTAATATTTTCAAACTGAGTCCCGTCTATGCTAAACCAGGCGGTCTTTGTAGTGACGTGACCGGAATGACCCGATAGGATAATCATCATTCCTTCGAAGCCAGGATACCTCTTGTCTGGAACATAACCTGTACCGACACATTTGCCTCTTATAATCCTCTTCAGAGTGTTTCTGGATCATGTTTTGCCGCTAAGAAGGCCGAGAGGTTAAAAAGAAGAAAGTACGCGGTCTTATCTGAGGATTTTTTTGTTTCTTCTGCTTGCTTTAGTCGGTTTTGTGAGGTAAGGCCCACTTCGATTAAGGTTGCTTCCTTTTTTATTTTGTCGTAAACAAAAATATCAGGTTTATTGAATTGGATTTTTTTATGTCATAATCGACGTGTCAACTCTGATTTCGACATTTTGATTCGTCAATATTGACTGAACCGAATTTCCTTTCAATTTCCTGCTTCTTTTGATTCGATAATCGACAAAGATGAAGATGGATACACTTTACCACTTCATTATGTTTTCGGAAATAATCACTTTTCAGCATTTTACCACACTGAGTGGCCAAATGATCAACAGTTTTCCTGCTTTTTTACAATGGTTGCATGTTGATCCCGCCCATGCGAAAAACAAATTCCTATTTTGCAGAAAGCGGATAGCTGTTCTAACTTCTGCCGGAAACAAGAGTTCTTCCAGTTAACTTTTGAGGATGTTAAAAACGTCCAGCTAAACTGGTGTAAAAAAGAATTAGTCCTCATTCGTAAGGTCTTCGACAAATAGTAACGATAATGTCTGTAGTCTATCGTTGAAGTATCATAATACAAGAAAATATCTTTAACAATATTCAGCTCCAGTTTTATAATCACTTCCTGTGGGTTATGAACACTTCCTATTTCCAAGAATAATCTCGGTCTGGCCACATGATTCAAAAGTTGTAAAATACTAGAACAATCCCAGCATATCACCGCCATAGTGTGAAAAATGGTTAGGTTCCTCCAGACGTCAAAACTTCAACTCTAATTTCGCTAACCAGATCTGCTAGTAGTGGCTCGTATCCATTGTTTTTGCAACATCCGTAGCTCGTATTCTTAACATTCAGTTCGCCATTGGAATAGGCTCTTGACATTCGGGTTACTTTCGAAGTTGAGGGAGCCATCTCCTGAAGGTAATCTAAGAGGTCGTCCTCACTCACTCAGAAAGGGAGGTTCCTGAGGACAATTTCACACGGTCTTGTTAGGAGTGTTCTGAATTAGTGGTTGTCAGTTCCATAAAGACAGGTCTCATTTATGGCCTCAATATAGGTGGCCATGTGGGTATTGTCCTAAAAATCCAGTCGGTAGGATCCCGGTCCTCTGTGGCTCATCCTCAAAAATCCGTAATGGTCATAATATTGTAGAATATTCCTCAATCTTTATCGCACTTATAGTAGAATGAACTATGATCAATAGAGTCCTGTTGTCTATAAGATCAGCTTTCATTGGTTCGTCCGTAGGTTTGGACATTTCCGTGGGTCGTGTTTCGTAGGATCATTCGCAGGTTTAGCAGGTTCTGCATTATACCGCGTCTTGTCGAAAAAAAATGACTCAGCTGTAGCACTTCCCGAGGACGAGAAGAGCTTCTGGCTTTCATTGTTGTGGCTTTCGCGGTCGTTTTTTTCCTCTAGCAATAACCATATTAATTTAATTGATTTGGAAAATTTTTTTCTACATCAAAGATTATGGAACGGATTGCATTCAAGAGATTGAATCGGTATATAGAAGAAAGTAATTTTCTACGACCTTACCAATGGAGTTTTCGTCCGGGAAGATCGTGCGGATATTGTATTCACTCCTAAATTACGAAATTACAAATGCATTTGAGAAGAAAAGTCAGTTGAGCCTTGTTTGCCTTGACATCTCGAAGGCGTTCGAAAGTGTATGGCACGAAGCCTTATTTTGTCAACTTGTACGATCAAAGATATCCAAACAAATGTTCCTATGATTGAAAGACTATTTGACTGGGAGGATTTCTTATGTGGTAGTCGGTGAAAGATATTCTGATGGTATATCGTTTAAAAGGGAAGTGCCGCAGGGATCTATTTTAAACCCTCTGTTATTCAACATATTTATGGAAGATTTTCCGTCGCCGCTAGACTTCAGGACCAAGCTGATGATATACGCGGATGACATTTTAATCCGGGATTCGTCTTTGAGGGCATACCTTTCAGAGCGACGAGTAGGAGCTTTTGTCTACAAAGTCCGAGATTGGTGTGGTCGGAGAGCCCTGAGACTCTCCACGGAAAGATCCCGTTACTTAAGGATAACTGAAATACCTTATAATTGTAGTTGATGGGAAAGGATCATATCTGACGGACATCGAAGAGCGGAGAAAGATGGCTGTGCAAGCATTGTTCTGCACTAGAAGCCTATTTGGATGGTGATACCATGCTTTTTGTTTTTGGGAAATTATTTTTCCAAACTTATCTATGAGAGCGAAGGATGGTTTTACAACCCCTCGATGGAGAGGATTCTCGCTAGACTTAAGAAAACAAGGCGAACGGCGATCAAACTATCCCTTGAGAGAAGAAACTGTACGATGGTATTACTGAGGAAGAGAACAAACTTGTCAGGCCAGTCAGGGAACATATTCAAAGCAGGATGTGCAAAGATGATTAACAAGGAAAGGGGGTACTGGGATGCACAGTTCAGGCCAACTGGCTGACTGGTAGTACTTATTCCGTAACCTGTTATTTTTTGGTCATCAATACATATGAACAAAAGAGTGTAGTGTTCTGCAGTAAATTTTATTTAATAAATATTTCTTCTGAGTGTCCTTGATGGACTTAATATCCATGCTTTCCCTGTCGGCAATTGCATATTTAGAGGCAAGAAATCCTGCGATTGTAGCCAAGTGCCATTTTTTTGTTTTAATTACTCGCAGAATCCCCGACTTTCGCAAACACACAGTCGATTGTTTTTCCAAACATTTAAGGAATTGGAGGAGTATTAATTCGCTCTTAAACAAAATCGAATTAAATCCTCTTCCAAAAGTCTTCCTGTCCAAATACAGCCTCTTTTTGTTTGCAGGTTTGAGGTGCAACTTGATTGACGTAAGCAGTTGCCGTATTTGTTGCTCAATATCATCAAATTCATAAGGTTCAATATTAATTAGTCCAATATAATAGTTAGAGGAAATTGAGTATTTACTTATTCCATAAAACAAGTTCGCAAAATTTAACTTAGTTTTTGAAAGCATGGTTATTCTCTCATTAACATTTTCAAGTATGGACTCCATAACTTTGTTTTTAAGAATATTACTTCCCTCGACTCTTTCCAAGATCTCACAACATGATAACGATGTAACATTAGACTGACTTTTCCGAATTCATCTCCAAGCCGGCAACATGAAAGAAATCGGGAACAACTTTCATCATTTTAATAACAGTATCTTCTTTTCGCCCAAATATCGGTCATCAATGAACAACAAATGATTTGTAGAATAAGCCACAGTATTAAGATCCTCCTTATTAATTTGGAGTCTTGGGAACATAGAGTTAAAGATCCTGCTCAATGGTTCCATAGCAAATAGTTGAGGGGATAATAAATCTCCTAGCAAAATTCCACGTCCCAGCTTTACAAAACCAATTCTTCTTCCATCTAAGTGGAGATGTACAGTCCACTTCTTGACTATGGTCTTTACAAAGTTAACAATCAAACGGGGTATTCCTGAACAATCCAATACATAAATAAAAATTCATTATCAACAGAAATCAAAGGCTTTATTCACATCAACCCAAGTATAATTAAGGGCGTTTCCATGCTCCTTTATTTAAGCATTGATTAATAAGGGCCTGTTCCTTAGCGCCCTCACACTGTTTCCTCGTTCCCAGCTGATTGTCAGTTCTAGTTCTGTTGACAGCTTTGTGATTCTCTTCTCAGCGTTCTCCAACCACGTACTCTGTGGCTTAACCTTCGCAGTTAAAGTAATATATGCACACTGTGCTGCATAAATAATATTGTTTATCTCATTAATATCTTGAGGAGGATTATCTTTCGTTGTCAAAATATAAAATAATCAATTATTGTCAAATATAAAAAATCAATTATGTCAAAATATAAAATAATCAATTATTGTCAAAATATAAAATAATCAATTATTGTCAAAATATAAAATAATCAATTATTGTCAAAATATAAAAATAATCAATTATTGTCAATATAAAATAATCAATCAAGAAATATTCTTGCCTCGGGGATCGCTACCGATTTACTCCTGTTGCGACCGAATCATCGGGAGCCGTTGTCCAATGACGGCTGAATTCTTGCAAGAACTCGGAGGATTGCTTGCCAGAAAGAAAGGGATCAACGAGAAGGGTTAAGGCTAAGACAAAAGATTGGAATAGCCATACTCGAGGGAACTCGTTCGCAATCCACGCAGCAGGCTTCCTCAACTGACATTTGTTTAATTGTTAAAAAAAATCAATTATTGCCAAAATATAAAATAATCAATTATTGTCAAAATATAAAAATAATCAATTATTGTCAAAATATAAAATAATCAATCAAGAAATATTCTTGCCTCGGGGATCGCTACCGATTTACTCCTGTTGCGACCGAATCATCGGGAGCCGTTGGTCCAATGAAGGCTGAATTCTTGCAAGAACTCGGAGGATTGCTTGCCAGAAAGAAAAGGGATCAACGAGAAGGGTTATGGCTAAGACAAAAGATTGGAATAGCCATACTCCGAGGGAACTCGTTCGCAATCCACGCAGCAGGCTTCCTCAACTGACATTTGTTTAATTGTTAAAAAAATAATCAATTATTGTCAAAATATAAAATAATCAATGATGTTAATACAGCAATATTATCCACACTTTGCAGGTTGTCTTCACCGTCAGTCTCGTTACAGTATTTTCAACAATGGTGTTGTAGCCCGGAATCCTCGATATCTCTGAAACACACTAACAGCACCTACAAAATAATAAAAGCTCAAATTTTTCTGTGGAAGAGTGAGGCGTTTGATTGTATAAAGACACAGCCTTTCGAAGTGCTTTATCCACTTTTCTTGTCATCCGAAACATCATTTTCGATAAACTCCGTGAGATGGTCTGATTGAATCTTTCAACAATCCCTTGACTCTGGGGATTGTTGGGTCGTCTATGAATTTGAATAATTCTGTACTCATGACAGTGTTTTTTGATATGGCAATTCTTGAACTCCGTGTCATTGTCTGATTGCAAGTACAGTGCGACCCCGAATTGGGGAAACCCAAGTAGCGTGAAATTCCTCTTTTTTGGGAAAAACCTTGCTTTTGGCGAATTATTTTCGCCATCCTATAAAATACGATGATTTTTGAAGAAATAAACCCCCTACTGGGGAAAATTTTTATATTATCATAAACGATTCATTAATATTTTTCTATAATTTTTAATTTATTATTATTTACTTATTCTAACCTGTTTTACCATATTTATTTTCAATAAATTTGAACGATGTGATCGTCAGAGCTCTGAAGGCTACAGGCTTCCCAGCACAGCTTGAACCAGTGGGTCTTGATCGAGGAGATGGAAAGAGACCTGACAGGATGACCCTTTTCCCCTTCACGTCTGGAAGATCTTTGGTCTGGGACGCAACTTGTGTAGACACGTTCTCAAGCACGAATATTTTCAAATTGGTTCAGACACCTGGAGCAGCTGCTTCGACTGCGGAGAACCTAAAAACAAAAAATATTCTTGCCTCGGTGATCGCTACCGATATACTCCTGTTGCGACCGAATCATCGGGAGCAGTTGGTCCAATGAAGGCTGAGTTCTTGTGAGAACTCGGAGGATTGCTTGCCAGAAAGAAAAGGGATCAACGCGAAGGGTTATGGCAAAGACAAAAGATTGGAATAGCCATACCCCGAGGGAACTCGTTCGCAATCCACGCAGCAGGCTTCCTGAACTGACATTTGTTTAATTGTTAAAAAATTATTTTGTTTAAAAATAAATAAATAAATTTGAAAACTAACTAACTTGGCTAGTTAGTTAACTAATTAACCCGGTAAGGAATAACTTTAAAACGAATAATTTAAAAAGCCTGGATGACAAAAAATATTTTTGAAAATTGGTTATCTCGATTTAACGAGGAAATGAGGAGAAAAGAAAAGATTATTAATTGACAATGCAATTCGTCATGCTGTTTCTGCAACCAATATTCAAACGTCGACGTAATACTTTTTTTTCTAAAAAACACAATTTTAATAATTCAGCCATGTGACCAAGGGATAATACAGGCATTTAAGAATCATTTTAATAATTGGAAGATGAAAACGATTATCTATGATAAAAATCCTGTAGCTAAAATAGATAAAGCAATAATGGGAATCACAATATTAAAAGCTATTTCATGTTCGAGATTACAGTACGACATTACTTTGAAAAGGCTTTGGAATATGACTGTGGGAAAAAGAAGACACCGGAGAAAGTCTGATTGATTCGGATATTGTGGAAAATGCGATTTTGGAGAGCTTCTGGGATGATAATAGTAGTGATGAAGAGGGACTGCAGCGAAAATAAATTCTGGAACATTTGGATGATCAACAAGTTACAAACAATGCGGAATGCGTATTCACGATGCTTCGGAAAATTCCTTATCTATACAGATTCAAAGCAAATATTATGAGTTCATGCGAAAATTAACAGATTTTTTTTTTAAAAAATAAAAATTGAAATTATCCGTCTTGGTTATATTATTAAGGTAGGACATCGAACAGGGGAGACCCAAATTCAAGGAAAATCCTTTTTTTGGGGAAAACCTCAAAATTGGGGAAAATTTTCCACAATTCGGGATCGCACTGTATTTACAAGGCCGTGATCCATAAAAATTTTTTTTAATTTGTTGGCCACCTCTATTCCACTTTTTTTCAGTAGGTTCCAGGTGAATGCATATTTTGAATATACAGTAAGTTTTTTTTTTTATAAATTACTAAAAATCCTAAGAAAATCAATTTTTTACGAAAACGATTTTTTGAATTTTGACTAATGTGTTGCACGTAAGAATGATGCAAAAACAATTGAAAAACATATAGTGTTCAAAGAAAGCTCGAGTTTTTCAATAAATGGCATGCTACAACAAATAACAATAAAAATTTCAAAAAATATTATTTCCGAATTTTAAAGCTTCAAGTACATGAATTAATTCTTTTAAGAATAAATTTGGAATAAAATCTCGTACTATATCAGGAGAAACAACAATTAGTCAATCCTATATTATTAAATGAAAGCCATGCTGACTTTTTATCGAAACTGTCATCCTATGATCTCAAATATGTGCTTAATTGCAACGAAACCGCATTGTTTTTTAAATGCTCGCCACGTTGACGTTACAATCCGAAGTAAGAGCATCAGGAAAGTTTTATAAGAACAAAATTACACTTATGTTGTGTACTAATTATTGGGGGATAAAATACACCTATTTATCATTGGAAAATCAAAAAATCCTCGTTGGATGAAGAATTTGAATGTTGAAAAACTTCCGTTAACATATGGCAACAGCAAAAAAGCATGGATGAATTGTATTTTGTTTAAAATTTGGATGAACAATCTTAATGAAAAAAATGAAAATCGAAACATTCTTCTTATGCCAGACTGTGCTCCTGTTTATTGTATTGATAAAAAATTCAGTAATATTGCTTTTTTCTTCATACCCGCTAATACCACCTCAAAAATACAACCTCTTGACCAGGGAATTATCAGATCATTTAAAGCGAAGTATTAAAACCTCCTGATGAGGAATATTACGTTAACTGAAAGAGAAGATACAATTAACTTTCATGAAAAAATCAGAAGCTTTAAACTAGTTGATGCAATACCATTGATTATTGAAGCGTGGGATGATAATTCAAGAACGACAGTGAGGAATTGCTTTGAAAAGGCATTTAACAATTAGGCAAAGCAGATAAATGATGACTCTACTATTAAGGAGGACTCTCCGGTTTCAGATGAAGATGAAAATTGTACCCAAAATTTGTCATCGTTGTTGCTGCAAATTTTTGGGTACAATTGAGTCTTGTAAAGATAAAGATCAAGAGATAAAAATGATAAAGATATAGAGAAAATTGGTTTCTCTGATGCAATGTGTGCAATTAAGACTGGAAAAGTTTATTCTACAAATTCACCTTCAAATATACCAATTATGGTAAATTACGAAATGTCATGCTAGATATTAAAAAGGAAAAAAACTTTTAATAACTGATTTTATGTGCAAAAATAAATAAATTCTAATTTTCGTTATTTTTATTTAACAAAAATTATTTTAAATTTTCGTTAAAAATCTACTGTATGTTTATTAAAGACAATAACCAAGAAAAATGATCATTTTGATTCTCAAATCTACAATAATAACTAATAAAACTATAAACCTTCTAAGATCAATCAGATCAATTTGAAATTTCTCATTATGCAAATCAGTAACAATATGACTAAAATCGTCATATTGTTTGAGAGGCATTGAAAACTTGCAAACGTTCCAGTCTTTTACAACTTGACGAATAACAGTTCTTTTGATAACGCAAACTCTCCTACGACAAAGCGCATCCATAGCGTTATGTCACAGTGATTTGTATGGTGAATCTCCTGAGTAATAGTCATCAATTCTTCTTTATTAGTTAATTGTATCAAAAATTTGTGAAGTCCGTTAACAGCTTTCAAATAAAGCTTTTCATAAATAACATAAAATATTCAGATTTCTTTTTTATTCGGTACTTCATTTATCTCGCAATATTTACATCCTCGTCAATCAGGATGTATTTTAGAAATTGGTTCTTTCATTATCCTTGAGAAAGTCTTATTACTGGAATCAGGTCAAAGTGACGAACTTTTCTAGCGTGGATTATTATTTTTATATTCAATAAATAGTTAGCCAGACTAAAAAGTGGAGTAAATTTTTGATAAAATAATTTAATAATAATTATTACTAGGGATCCTCCCAAATCTCTGTTTCGCAGCATGAACTATCTCCGACACCCATGCAGCTTCAGAGACACAAGCAACATCTTCGATGATTGCCGAAAGAAACACAAATTGGTTGAGACAGCATGATCACCAACATTCTGGTTTCGACAATAAGATTTCTCGTGACGTCATCTGTTCTCAGAGACGACTTTCATACTTTATCCTTTGGATCTCGACTTTACTTTTAAATACATGACTCAATTTTATGACTCTGCAGTCCTCCATTTACAGAATTGCTGTTACAACAACACCTAATCAGGATCACGGTGAATAAAAAAGACGAATAATCGCGAAATTATAAATATGAATTTATTCGATAAAACAAAAGACTAGTTGTAAACAAACTCGAAGAAGGGTTGCCGTATTTAAAATAAGCTAAAACATATGCATCATTTACCACAAGGTCGTATCCATAATAAAAATATAAGCAAACTGGAAATTATACGTCATCTCGTCAGAAATTTCCTTCTCAGTGGAAAAGTTAAGAAGAATCCAGTTTGTTACTTAGGAGTTTTGCCTACAATTTGAATAACCTTCGAAAAGAGTGACTAAATAATAATTCTAATATTTTGATTCCAACCGATATAGCTGATGCAGTTTTTCTTAAAACATTCCAGTCTCTTGAGAAAAGATAGTGACTTCCTGCTTACTTCGATTTGTCTCGACTACCAGGTGGGACAAATTTAAAGTTAATTTATTCCAAAGATCAATGGTAAATCAATTTAACAATTCTTTGATCCTGAAACGTTCCAGCAGAACCCTCTGCTACATGATTCCAGAGGACAATTTCAGAACTTGTCGCCTCGGAACGAAATTGTATCCCGGTAGAATGAATAGATGAACCTTTAGAATGCCTGCCAGGCATAGGGCATCTCTGAGTTAAGTAAACCCAATGACGCTCCCAGAGGGAAAGTAGAGAAATCTTTATTTAGTAAAACACGTGGCAACACATGACCGATTCAAATATTTATTTAATTAAAACCAAAAATCACCGACAAAATTAAGGGAATAAGTGGCTGACAGGTGATCTCTGCTCAATAAGCAGTCGTCTTATCCTTTCTAGGTGTTTCTCCGAGAACCGGCGCACATCCTGTATAAATGAGACACTTATTGAAATTTTGGAGGTTCAATTAGGCTCCCGTTCTCTCACAAGTTCCTCAAACGGAGTTGGCGTTAGTGGCGAGAGGAACTTTTGTAGGGCCCCTGGCAGTTTTATGGAAGACATTGAATTAAGTAAAAAAAGGTACCGAGTTTGTTAGTCTTCTATTTGAAGTAAAAATTACTGTGCTAGATTTTTTAGGCTTGTGTGAAACATGTTCCTCAAAAGCCAACAGCTCAGTTTGTCCTGTTAATCTTGTAAGCGCGTACCTGCTGTGTGACACACTGTTCTCTTGTTGCCAGGATTATTTCGTCAGCATAAGTAAGGACCAGACTGCTGTACTGCTATGGGAAGCCATATCGCTCATAAAAAGGTTGAAGTGAATTGGTGACAGTGGGGATCCTGTGGGACCCCATTTGGTAAAATTTACTGACAGAAAATGTAGAAAGTGAAATTATCTTTCCTTTTAGTCCGTTGAGAAAGTTTGTAAGCCAAATTTTAAAACTCTTTGGAAGTTAGAGTAAAAAGTGAGTGAATTCCTCGGAATCGAGTCAAAAGTCTTTTTTATGTCAGTGGAGCACATAAGGATATTTTATGCAAGGTTTCCAATGTAGGCCTTTCCTGATGAATTTCGTTAAGGATGTATGTTTTGTAGTTGTGGAGTGAGCCTTCTTAAAACCATGTTAAGGATACGTCCAGAAGGTAGTGTTTAATCTGATCGAGAATGAGCTTGTCCAGAATTTTAGAAGAGGCACACAGAAGAGATATTGGTCTGTAAGAGTACGGCGAGTCTTTCGGACGTCTGGTTTTTTAAATTGGTCGGATATCAGATAACATCCACAAAGTTGGATGGAATTCCTATTGACGGAGAAGTTAAAAATTCGGGTGAGGGTCATGACGGCATAAGAGCCTATCGTCTTTGATACTATTGTAGAAATTCCATCGCTAGATTTTGAATCGTCTTCCATACATCATCCATAGAAAAACTATTTGTGGTTGCGTTACGTTTAGGTTTGATGGAAGAAATGGAAGAACCTTCAATTTCTGATGAGGGATAAAACTCACTGAAGAATAAACTATTATTATTAATAGCACTTTCGAAGAACCAAAAAAGTAATTTATTTAATTAAGGTTCCGCTTGTGTTGTATTTTTCTTCAGGTTATTCTTTCTCCCAAAATTCTCTTAACTAACTTCCTCTATGCTCCACGGTTACTGGCGATTATTCTGAGCGTATCCAAATCGTTTCCTGTTTTCAGCTTTCGTCTTACATTGGTCAGATCCTTGTGTAGAACCTCTGGCAAAGTTATGCGATGTCTTCCATGGAACGAGGTATTCTGGGCAGAAATAGTTCTCCATTGCTATTTTAACAGGCGTCATCTGGCTCATCCGAAGGATGTGACCAAATAGACGCCATCTTGATTCAAGGAATTCCAGACTCAATGGTCTTGTATTACATGCTTTGTATAGATTCTTGTTTGTAATTTTTTTGGTCAGGTGATGCCAAACAACAGTCGGAGTAGTGTACAATAGAAGGCATCTAGTTTGTCCATTACCGCTTGAGACTCCCCAGGTTGCAGCGTTGTACATTAGGACCGGTTTCACGAATGCATTGTACAGTCTTACACGTAATTGTCTGCTAATTTGTTTACGATGATTCCAGACTACTCCCATTTTTTTAAAGGCCGCGAATCCAGACTACTCCGCGGCCAACATTTTCCTGTTAGTGATATCCTCAGCGTCTCCGAGCAACGACCCCGATTTTTTACAGTATCTCAATTTTTTATCAATTCGGGTTAATTCATGGCGTATGGTAGTTATCTCCGTCTTTTCCGTATTGATTTTGATGAACCATTTTTCTAGCACATCTGGCATCCTTGTCCGTATATAGTTTAATGTTTACTCGTCGCTGGATATATAGTCGATATCATCTGCATAAATCACTTCAGTTAGTCTGAAGTCTCTGAGTGCCGCTTCCAGATATGTCACAAAATGTACAGGTGACAAAGAGTCCCCTGCGGTACCCCGAACGTTGTCTCGAATGAGACAGACTCCAAATTTCCAAAACGTACACTTAGCTGCGTTGTTCTAAGTAATAGAAAGATCATTCTGACACTGTCCTCGTCAACCAACTTCTCCAAGATATCCAAAAGTCTCCCTCTGTGTATAGAGTCAAAGGCTTTGGACATGTCCATGCCAAGGATGCCAGTAGCCCCCTTGTACTTTTGATGTGTTGCACAGAGCTATCGATGTTTCCAGACCACATCAGCTGTAGATCTCCCTGACCTGAATCCGCTTTGACCGTGAGAGAGAAAGTTCTCGATGTCAGATCCAATCCTCTTCAGCACTATAAGTGATAGTGTCTTGCGTAGAGTCGTCAATAGTACGATGGGTCTTAAATTCGTTAAGGGGGCCCTTAGCTTTTCCCGGTTTTTGTAGTGCAAAGTGTGCCATTACCCACATCCAGGGTGAGTTGTATTTGAATGTTTTGTTGTATCTCAGTTAATAGCTCAGAGATCTCTATCGGTGCATATTTGAGAAGTTCTGCATTTATGTTGTCAGAGCCAGCAGCTCTATTGTTGTTTAATTTGTCCAGGGCTTTTTTTCCAAAATCGTTATCGGAATATTTAGTTCTCGTGCTTCACCATCGAATTGTTTGATGTTTTCCCCGTGGTTTTGATTGAAGGCCTGTTGATAATGGCTGGATATGGCCGATAAAATTTCATTTTTGATTAACATAGTCTTTCCAAAATGATCATGTGATTTTTGATGACTGCGTGTCTCTATGTCCTGGTACCATCACTCTAGCTATGTAGAAAAGCCGATGATCATGAGGGACATCGGGAGTGATCATATACCCCAAGAGATGTTATTGAACCTAGCTCCAGACTCCATGGACTCTGTGTTTACAGGTTACGATTTAACAAGAATAAACTGGGAACACTACAGGAGGTACATATCAAGAAACCTTAAACACTGGAAGATTAAAGATTATTCCCGAAGTGATATCGACATCATAGACAATGAACTCTCTATCATGATGGAGACATACTTAATGCTTTACGGCAAAAAGGAGATCCTCGAGTACTAATCATGGAAAGAGCATCAGTCTTTCGATTTATACATTATCTTTGGATCAATGAAAGAAATCGCCTGAGGACTAAACTCAGAAGATGTGTGGACTGGGATAGACCGGATTGCACTAACTGAACAATTGAAGATAACCAAGAAAGCCATTGAAGAAGGGAATAAGACTATCTCAAGAACAATGTTTGAGGGTAGAGGCAAGCAAACTAAACACCAAAGACCCTCGTTCTGGAAGTTTTACAAAAGAATAACTAGCCAGAAAAAATGACATAAAAATCTCCTTGACCAAGCCAGAAGGTGGACTGTGTTCTATGAAAGAAGCCCCAGATATTTTAAAGAAACAACTGGATCGCATTCAGGGGGTCAACCCGATGGAGCTTATTCCGAGGAGATTTTAGATTCTTCACGTGAAATTTTAACCTACTGTTTGGACGATCTTAAAGATACTGATATGAAAATAACTACGGAGGAAGTCATGACTGCAATCATGAGATGCAAGGCTAACGCTCCTGACTTGACCATCTAAGTATGAGATTGTTCAAGGAAGCCCAGAGGCTCTATTTCCCATACTGAAGAATTTATTCAATGCAAGCATTCATCATGGTCATGTCCCTAAACGCTGGAAATCTTCCATTGTCAGAATGATACTGAAACAGAAAATCGAGAAGGACCCTCTCAGCTATAGGCCAATAAGCCTCATCTGTTCGATCTCCAAGATTATCGAACGAATATTTTCAGGAGGCTTAACGACCACATAGAAGAGAGTGGTTTCCTCCTCGCAGAACAATGGGGCTTCAGACCTGGAAAATCATGCACGGGACTGTATATACACAGATGCATTCAACTGTATTGAGAGGTCTGGAAGTCAAAAGACTAGTCAACCTGGTATGTTTGGATCTGTCCAAGGCTTTCGATAGTGTGTGCCATGAAGTACTCCTATCAAGGCTAGCAGCTGCTCAGATCCAAAGAAACTACTCAATCTGGATAAGGGATTTCCTAACAGGATGGATTTTCCCAAGTACGCGTTGGAGCACATATTTTCGAAAGACATCATAGAGAGGAGTTCTCAGGGTTCCGATCCTAGAGCCCTCTGCTATTCACAACATATTTCTATCGGATTTTCCAACTCCACCGGGCATAAACACAAAACTATGTTTTGAGCCTTTCTACTTTTTTAGCCAATCCAACAATTTTATTTTCCTTTATTTCCCTCGTTATTTTCTTTATTTTATACAGGGTTTGGTTCCGCATGACTCTTAGGATGTGTTCCTTTGCCTAGTCCTGACAGGATTCGACCTGCAAACGTAGGTTCCTCTGCAATTTGGATAGTTCTTCAAACTCGTGGTCATAGTGTCCGTTGAAATGCTTCGGTTTTACTCTAACTGTTGAATGGGCCGCGCACTTTATTGCATCGATGGTGTCTTGCCACAGCTCAACAGACATTTTTTCTTTATTCCACTTTCTTATCTTTTCTCTCAATGTATTTTGATAGATTTTCCGAGTTGGTCCCACCAGTTGGTTGAGCTGGTGACGTGGCTCTATTGCACACATGTCTTTTTCGTGCTTTTCTTCGGGATCGTTCACTATTAGCTCGTTCAATGTAGAGGATTAAAGTCGGATACTAAAGAAGAAATTTATGCGTGGATCTTGGATCGTACAAGTAACCATGGCGTGCTTACAGAAACGAAAGGAAAAGGCGGACTAGATGAAATCAACAATGATTTCCGCCTGATTCTGCACCCTTAGAATTTCCCACACTACGGCATGGGAATTGCAATACAAAAATAACTGAACGGAGGTGAGTGATAGAATATGTGTTTTACAATTAAAATACGGTGAAAAGAACAATTCCATAATCTCCATTATTAATGTATATGCACCAACTTCGGTGAGAGTATCAATCAATGGAGACGAGCTATATGACTTCTATTCCTCCCTGTCGCAACTATATGCATCTTTGGAAACATCGTTCATGATATACATTGCCGGAGATTGGAACGCAAAGGCAGGACGTGGGAGTAGTCACGAAGAATTCATGGGAAGCCATGAAAGAGGATCAGGAACCAGTCAGGAGAATCGCTTATCGAATTTTACAATACATTCTAACTATTTCTATGCAATACTGCTTTCAGGCACTCAGCAAGACATAAGACGACATAGAGCTGCTACCGAAAAGACAAATCTGGGACTATTAAAACTATATATAACCAAATAGATTACATTATCTGCAAACAAACCTACAAGGCACTACTAACAGATTCTCGGAGCTTCACTGGGACACTAGTAGATAGTGATCACAGATTGGTTGTAGCACGTTTCATTTTCAAACGAGATTTTGGGTTTCCAAATCGGCTGACATGAGAATATCTGAAGGGAGGTTTGCAGTGGAGCAACTTTGCATGGTGGTACCGACTCAAGAAGGACCAAAAGCATAAATCTGAGTTAATTAAATACTAAAAATATTTACAAAATCATTAAAATTACAAAATTAATTTTAAAATAATTTAAATATGAAAATGTCACGTGGCTATGGAATATTGAATTTGTTTTCAAACAAATTCTTACGTCGCGCTTCACTCAGTACTCAATATCCTCACAAATTCGTCACAAATTACACGATAAACGAATTCTTGGACAGATTTTCTTTCTTAGGAAAGCTTGAGTCAACCTCTGAAGATGTTAATTTAGCTGGTTTTCTCGTCGATTTGATGGTCAGGCCGCATTTCCAAAATCCGAGAGTTAGGCTCTAAGCTGACCTTCCTTGATATTGTTGATTCTGCTAAAAAGCTGCAAATTAAAGTCCAAAAGTACTCTTATTCATCACACTAGCCTACATCCCCCAAAACTCAACTGTGGGGACATTGTGGGGTGTGCTGGTTTCCCAAGTTGTGTTCATTTTTACATTAAGTTCGCACAAATACGGGTGAGCTGAGTCTGCAGGCGACCGACGTGAGCATTCTCTCCCCCTGTCTGCACGAGATTCCCAATCCTGTGATAGGATTTGAGGACAAGGTTGGTTTGAGCTTATTTGGAAGGATAAGAGACGAAGACAGAGATATTTGGACATGCTCGTGAATAGTCAGGTTAGGGAGACGTTCTACACACGTGCCAAGATTATCCGTTTTATCCGTTCTTTCTTCGACAATTTGGACTTTTTGGAGGTATTAGAGTTGCTCATATTAGGTGGAGACCCCGATTCTGCTGGATGTCTCTAGTGGGGCTATAGCTAGGCCATTTGTGACTCGCCACAGCAACAAACGTGAACAACTATTTTTGAGGATAGCTCCAGAGCTCAATCTAAAGGTACATTGACTGTAAAAGACATCAGAGGCTGGTTATTGGAGGTCTCAATCGAGTCTATGAGATTGGCAAACAATTCAGGGACGAAGGAACCGATTCCTCCCATAACCCGGAGTTCACGACCTGTGAGTTCTATATGGCTTATGGGGATTACTTTGATGCCATGGAGATCACTGAACGTTTCCTTGCAAGTAAGAGGGTCTGTCTTTTTAGCTTTGTGTGACCACGTGGTCGGTTCTAGAGAGTTTTCGGTAGGGAATACAAGATTACGGATCTCCCCGCCTTTCGATCGGATCGACGTGATCCCTAGTCTTGAAGAGGAACTTGGATTTAAATTACCCGATCCGACCGAGTTAGACACACGTGGTTGTCTGAGATTGTGATTTCAGAGTCCCATGACCTACTGGAAAGGATATGTGCTGTGAATGACATTTTTTGTGCCCCTCCGAGGTCCCCGAGTCGCTTGATGGACAAGGTTGTGGTGTGTGTGGTCATTTATAGCTGGTGAAGCGATTTATTGAGCCAAAATGTATAAATCCGACATTTATTTGCAACCATCCTTCAATAATGTCCATTAGCCAAAGGGTGGAGTTTAGGTTAATTAAAGACATCGAGATAGGCCCGGGATCTCTGAGAGGTTCGAGCTGTTTATGTGTGGCATGGAGTTGGTGAATGCCTACACAGAACAGAATGACCCCAAAGTGCAGTTGCAACAGTTTGTTGCTCAGAATGTAGACTGTGACAGGGATTACTGCCGGGCTTTAGAGTATGGACTTCCCCCAACTGTTGGTTGGGGTCTGGGGGTAGACAGATTGGTCATGCTGATTACTAACAACTCCGATATTAAAGATGTCATTTTATTCCCGCGTTAAATGTGGTTGTTACTTGAATTTTGTAAATTATTTGTGTTAATCCAACGTGTTTGCACTTTGCGTCTTCGTTGGACAAAGTCAACTTGTTTCTTAAGCAACTATGTCTTTATAGACTTGAACAGACCCTACACTCAACATTCTTTTGTTGGAGTCGTCGATACGATGGAATGGTAGCGGATTCCTCCGCTTTTGTCAACATCCAGTGAATCCAAAATGTTTGTCCGTGTCACGAGCTTAAAAATGAACGGTCTTCCCTTAGACTTCGTCGTCCTGTCAAGTAATCGTATAGACCAGTGGTTCCCATCCTGGGTTCCGCGAAATTTAAAAATCATTTAATAATTTTTGGGATAAATTTGATGACGATTGGGTTCAAAATCCATTCAGTGAAGTAATACCAGCAAATCTAACATCAATTCAATATTCTTATTGCTTTGACATCAGAATCCAGTCAAATCAGATATATAAAATGAACCCCTTTTTAAATTTTGGAGAGCATAAATTTCAAAATACCATGATATCCCAAATGCTATACGTAAACTATTACCTTTTCCAGCGACTTACTTATGAGAGTCAGGGTTTTCAATATATACATCGGTTCTTTTTCAATACATGCTTCACGAATTAAGGCTCTAAATGAATTAATGATTTTTTTGAATATTAGATCTAAAAATAAAAAAATGAACAATGCCGAATTTGTAAATATTATTATAAATTTGCAAAAGTACCTATACATCTACCAAAACTTCCGTGATATGAGGAGACAGTTGTTAACAATAACTCCTAACGTTACACAACTATGCTATAGTGAAAAGTTACCTCAATGTTCATATTAAAATTATTTTTGGATATTACGATTATTTTTGCAACATGCAAACATCAACTCCCTGTACAGTCAATCCGAATACAGTCATCGTCCAAAAGGGTCCCCAGGGAGAAACACGGGAGTGCATCCAGCCACGCTCAGCTCCCATGGTTGGCGGCAAACACGAGGCATGCAAGACGATGCTGGTTGGCCTTAGACTTTAGCACGTCGTAGATATTCTTGGAGTAGATCTCATCCCAGTCACGTTGCCTCGAAGGAAGCGTGCATTGGTTCCAACTCGGCACATCAAAGTGAATGTTTAGAAGAAATTCGGCAGATTTTCTCAATGTCCTATCCAGTGACAGGAGGATGTCACGATGTTTGATCCATCAAACGTGGTCCCCGCCGACATATCGACGTTGTGTTGCCTCTCATAATTGCAACAGAGATCAACTGGAGTAGCCACCGGGTCTCAAGTGCGTCGTGGCTTTTTAGTGTAGCTAGGCGTCCAAGTTTATTAAACGAAGCTATCTCACACTTATTCCCCCAGTTGTCTCAACAACAATGAGGTAGAACGTAAATCGGTCGCGTAGCGCTTAGTATTTCTTCTCCTTTGCCCTCATTTTTCCCTTTCGAATTGTGAATGGAATAAATATATTGATTTATAATTATTAACCCCAGGCTTACCATTGTAAGCCCAGCACAAAGTCATAACTAACAAATCCAAGGAAAGAACCAAAGGGAGAACATCTGCTTGTGCCGACCAAATCCATCTTCCAATACTTCATTACAAACTTCTGCTTCTGAAGAGAGGTGGAGAAGTAGATCCGCCCTCTTCCATTTTTGTCCCACGTCCTACCGTCGGGGACATCAATTTATTCTTTAGCTGAATAGTTTTCATAATGGAATCTTCAACAGAGGATTTGGTCAGGGAAATAGGTAGGAAAGGGTTTGGTCAGGGGATATGTTGATTTCATTGTAGTTAATATTTATGTTTTCACACATATAATAATAATCTTTCCATTTTAGCATCAAATAATAATATTTGTTTCCATGGACGTACTCTCCGTTTACTATCCTACGCATTTCGATATAGATAAATTCAAGCAGCTAGGTAAATTTGTTAAGAAAAAAATTGTAAACCCCATCGAAACCTGGGGCCTTTCAATTAGACAAATCTCGAATAGTTTGTTCAAACAGATTCTTGAGTATTCAACAGACACGTCTTTAACATCAGTCATTCTTTTTCCGATATTAAACATTCAGAATTTAGACTTCTCTTTTTCCATAATTCTTCCCAAAAATGTGTGTATTTTTCATTATCAAATGAGATATTAATATTATTATGTCCTAAATTCAAATTCCTGTAAAAGAACCTTCTATTCAATTCAGACATTTGCTTTTTCATACGAAATTTCCTCCTTGATTCAAACGTCAACATATTTTTTCTCCTTGACTTTAATCTTATCTTGAAAAAGAGACGTAATTCAGGCCCTTTCTCCAGATTTTATTTTTTTGTATCCAACTAGCGACAAAGCATGACACCATAGACTTCTCTTAAGTAGAAAAAGTCCTCGTAAAAAACTTTTCAATAAAAACAAAATGTGATTTCCACTGATTAATTTTCTTAGTAATATTTTCCTTCCATTTTGAAGCTCAAAATCTTTGTGGTAAGAGATTGGTAGGCAGTTTGCCAGCATAAATTATAGAGGAAGTTTGATCAATTGATGTTAGGTGATGAACTATTATCCAAGCATTAATAAAACGATTCAGGCATTCAAGAATATCCACATCAACTTTTACATGAGGAATTTTCTTGAGAATGTTAAATTGACTGATTCGTTCGTAACTCTTCAACTGTAGGGACACAACCGATTCAAGAGCGCGGCAGTCCATTGTACTCGACAATCAGCTGTTGAGGAAGACATTATTACTTGTAAAACCGGAAATTTCGTGTTGTTTTGCTGAGGACAAATACTATCAGCATCCGCGTCAGGAACATGTCGGACAAGCTCGGCTCCGTTCGATTTGGGTTTTCTTTATGGCTTTTGGCAAGAGAAGTCCGCATAATCCGATGAATTTAGATGGTTCTTAGCAACAACAACAGTTAACCAGTAACATCATTTCGTGTCTTTAAAATCTAAATATAATAATCAATGAATTCTTTAAAATAATAACAATTATTAAATCGGTCATAATTATTTTTTATAAATAAATATAAAAAATGATAAATTATTGCAAAGTTTATGTTGGCAAACCAAACTTTATAATAAATGATTAATAAAATTAGGTAATGATGATCTACTTGATACTTTTTCTGATTGACATTACTTTCCAGAAATTAAAACATCTAAATAATGAAAATTTCTTTGATGAAGTTAGCAAAGCCGATTGGTATATTGTTGAATTCAGTATTTATTTGGTTGTAATAATTTTAGACAAAAATTTTTTCTTATCAACTCTACATGAGGTGAGTTTACGTCATAAATTTTCCAAACTATCTAGAGAATTATCAGAACAAAATATAAAGTTCGGATATGTGGATGCAACTTTCAATAAAGAGTTGATCAAAAAATTAGGTATTGAAAGTTTACCATCATTTGTCCTATTTAAAAATGGAACAAAGTCAGAAGAATATTATGGTAACTTTTATTTAGTTAAAGTAGGAGAACAAACAATTGAAAAAATAAGAGATTATCTTGAAGATACAACAGGTCAACATTGGTTAAATAAATTCAACTATAAAGATATATTTCAGAGAAACAAAAAAGTTATTGTGATAATGGTTGATAAAAAATCATATAAAATTAATGAATTAATAACAGTAGCTAATAATGCTAGTAAAGAACACAATGATGTTAAAATTTTTAATTTTAATTTCAGATGGATTTCTGCTTTTTGGATTCCAAAGATCGTCAATTCCAATATCTTGAACATTTCTTTAAAGTACATGAATTTCCAGCCTTTGTTGGATTGAACACAGGAGCGGACAATAATAGAGTCAGTCGACACGTTCCAATTGGAACTTTTAATTCAACAAATCTAATCAATTACTTTAACAATTTTCCAAATTCTAAACTCAACGTAAATTTTTATTTCAGTGATATTTAGAACAGTCAATCCGACTTGTATTGGAATAATAAAACTGTCGAAGTTATCACATGGAGAAACTTTCGTGGATTGTTAGACCTGATTTGTATTAATCTTATCTAATTATAGTTGAAACCAATAATAGTTGAACGTGACTGCTCCAACCTTAGATAGCTTGGGTTTCTCTTTGGGGATTATTTTTGGTTTTTGATAAATTGAATTCAATTTCTTTTATTATAAGTTAGATTATTCATATTTTTCAATAAAATTAGGTCAATCTGTTCTTATATTTTATTATTCATTCGAATTAAAACTGAGCCAACAATCACGAATGTTCGAAAAGATAAAATTTGTTATCTGAGAGACATCTGCTTTTTCCAACAGATTGATAGCTGGAATTAAGAGAGAAGAATTGAAGCGAGACTTGATTATTGATAACGTTGTTCCTCGTGTCCCAATTATTTTAATTTCTAATTTCTCTTTTATAATTTTATATTTTGGTTAATTGATCGTAGAAAATTATTCTACACATAAGGTTTAAGCAAAGTTAAATAAAGACCATGAGGTGAAATAGCGTACTTTAATGTGAATAGCTATGATCTTTCATCATATGTCAAGTCTACTACGTGATGACTTAGTGATAAGAGACCCCAGAGAGATTATCTTGAGGGCTATTAACAGATAGATTATTCATATTTGAATTTTTAGTAAAATTAGGTTAAACTGTTCTCATATTTTGATATTTTTTGGAAACTAAAATTGATTTAATTAATAAGATAAAGTATCTTACCCTGACAAACAGCTCATAGTCTTTATACCTTGAGATTTACAAAGACCTTATTAGCTACATTTTTGGCAGGACACGCATTTTATTTCAAGTAAAGAACAGTTATCATCACTAATTGATAAGAGGGAATTAAGGATGCTACTGACTCTTTTTTCCTTTTTGTTAGGTGTGATTCCTCTTTAGAAGATCCGGATACGCTGTGAGATTTTCACTGATGACGTCGTCACTTGTCAAGCCAAAACAATTGACAAAAAAAAACTTGTAAAATTCTTGTGTACTAAATCTATATCAAACTGAAGTCATTTATTTTTCATTTTAGTATATAAATTAATTGCCATCTCATACCGACTAGAATATCATTCAGCTGCTCGAAGATCTCTTTGAAAGTGTTTATTAGAGATTGTGAAATATCCAGAGCATTCGTGCAAGATGAGGTGGAAAGTTCATTTTGGATATCCATGGAAATGTAAACGAGGAAGTATTTATGCACGACCAAGATAACTGATGCCTCTAACTATATCAAGATCAGCAAGTAGATTCGTTATACGCACCAATTTGGCTGTTAGGGAATTGATCTTGTACAAATTTGATATTGAAACCACTTCAGCCCATGAGGCACAAGCATACTCGACCGTCGGTTTTAAAGTTGCTTGTACAAGACGACTGCGCATTCTCGTGACGGCCTGGACTTTAAGAACGATTTCATTTTATTCATTTTCCTAGACCCTTTTTCAAAACCTTTTTTCAACATGTTGAGAAATGTCATCACGACATGTATAATTTACGGAAACCCCCGAGTAGTGGGGAAAAGTTGATGGCTCTCCTTTCGTTTCCTGAATGGTGACACCTTTCAACTGAGCCACAAGACATTCATTTTTAGTTTTCTCAATCAAATCCCACAATGTCCTGAGACAGTTAGGTAAATGGTTTAATGTCCATAAAATATATTAAAAAATATTAATTCTGATGAAGTAAATAAGTTGCATATAAAAGATACAAGTACGAATAAAATTATAGCATTTTTGTTGAAAAATAATTTTCAACACAAATTTATTGTTTTATTTAAAACTGCCATCCATCCAAAGTGGACTCCGCCGACATTATCGACGTTGTGTTGCCTCTCATAATTGCAACAGAGATCAACTGGAGTAGCCACCGGGTCTCAAGTGCGTCGTGGCTTTTTAGTGTAGCTAGGCGTCCAAGTTTATTAAACGAAGCTATCTCACACTTATTCCCCAGTTGTCTCAACAACAATGAGGTAGAACGTAAATCGGTCGCGTAGCGCTTAGTATTTCTTCTCCTTTGCCCTCATTTTTCCCCTTTCGAAATACAGTGTGGCTACCGCGCTCCCGACAATGTTGGACGGGCAAAGCGTGTCGACACAAGTAGCGTCCCAGACCAAAGGTTTCCCCTCTTCGAATGGAAAATTGTGATCCCGTAGGGACGTTTTCCGTCTCCTCTGTCCAGGCCGACAGGTTCTAGTATGGCTGGGTATCCGCAGACTCCAGGGCTCGCTTGTCAATTCCGTTGATCGCCTTGTGTCTTGGGAATCGTCCTGCACTTCTTCGACAAGAAAGGGCATGGAGTCCATAACAATCGACGGTTGCGCCACATCGGGATTTGTGGGTCCGGAAATCTCCAGTCAAAGTCTAGTGGAGATGCCGATGCGGATAGTATCGTCGTCAAGGTGGGTCCCGACACTGCCAACTGGGAGTGCATTGATTCATGCGCCACTCGATTCGCATCTTCCAGTAATTAGACAGGCATGTCTGTGTTGGTTTGATTGATTCAGAAGCCTCTCATATTTATCCTCGCAGATGGTCCTGTAACGATCTTTCTGCTCAGGCATAATGCTCCATCTCTGTGATTTCAGATGATTCTGTTTGGAGTTGGAGAATCATCCTGATCAGCAGTCGGCTGGAGCCCAAAGAGGATAGATAAGCAGGGCAAGCCTGATCTTTCGTTGAAGAGATTCCCAGTCCGCCCAGGCTAACAGGTAGGGTCGCTTGGTCCCACCCTTGGTCGTCAAATTTCACATTTGTGATACGTTCAATAGTACTCCGGAAAAAGGAATCGATAGCATCGAGCTGTTGCATTTTCAAGTAGCAAGGTGCCCCCCGAAGAACGTAGTTCAGTTTCTGTGCTGATAAGGCGTTTCTCAGGAGGAATAGGGAGGTGTCTGCGTCCAGCATCTCCAGACGTCTGAATGTTGTTTTTAGTTTATGTTCTTTTGTTACTGATTCCAGCATCAGTAAGAGAGCATCCAAGTATTTCCAGTTGTTCTGATTTGGTTTCTGTGGATTCCGGAATGATTTCTCTGAACATACCAAGGATCAGATCCCATTCAGACTGTGGAAATCCAAAGTTGGTTACTTCACACTTATTGGTGTTTAGAGTTAGGCATAGGGATTCCATTTGTACTATCAGACTTTTCAAACAATCTAGTACATCCTTCGGATGGCCGCCATGGTGCAATCATTCAAATACCATACACTCAGAGGAGTGGAACAATATCCTGTGATACGGGCAATTTTCAGGGTGAACAAGGCGGGCCCCAGTGGGTCTCTTTGTTGGATTCCAGAAGACGATGGAATGTAATATTTACCGTGTACCAGATTGGATGGTTTTCCGTACTAGATATGAATATAGCTGTACACTGATGGGTAGTATGTGAAGCAATCCTCCAGAATTGTATCACGTCGTATCGAGTTGATGCCATTTTTAATGTCAATTTTGACGATTACGTGAGGAATGTTCACGTTCTTTTCGGTGAATGCTGTTCGGACAGCATGAACTGCCGCTTCACAACCCTCCGGTGTGCCGACCCCTATTTGGGTTGGTTGTAGCAGTGTTATCAGCGTAGGCAGGATTGCTGGGAGATGGGACTGGGAGATGGGAAGATTTTGTTCATTAAAAATGCTGGCATCTGTGCAATGAAAAAGACGTAATGCATTTGGACTCGTCTCTAAATCTCTGCGTTGGTAAAACCGATCCTACTATTCAACTCAGCAAAATGTGGAACATTGAAAGCTGATTTTAATAGACTAGAAAGATGTGAAGATAATCAAGTGAGGAAAAAGTAAGTATCTACTTACCAAAGGACTTTAAACAGGACTCTTTATGAATTATGTGGGTCTATGCATGATGAAGTAATAAGATATATTATTCGTATGGATGCGGTGATGCCTTGTAACCTCATTATGGAGCATTATCCAACCAAAATGAGTATGTCCAAGTTGGTGGAAGATGAAAACAGTGTATGACCTCGACGAACTGCGGAATCGTATGAGAAGTGAAGTTGCATGAAGAAATCTAATATAATAGTATAAGCGAAAAATCAATTAATTAGGTGATCTCAGCTTCTAAAATCTCCAAGATTCTTATTGAATGTTCCACCAGCGAGTTAACTCCCTTCGTAAATGCCTTTTATGTCTGCATTAGGACACACACAAACAGTTATAATATTAGTAGCATTTTCAACTAATTTTTAAAATCGAGTTTGCCCACAATAAAGTTAAAATTCGTAAAATTATTCTTTTTAAAGATAATTGTAAGTAATTTGAGTTCAATTTCAATAAGCCTCACAAGCTTATGGAAGATTGGAAAGCATTTTGTTTTGACGGTATATAAACAATTCATTGAATCATGCATCTCCTATGCATGTGGTATATGGGGTCCACTCATCTCTTGGACGAATGTCTTGAAGATCGAGGCTAGCCGGAGAAGAGCCTCCAAAATGAACGCTGGATCTCTGGAGAACTCCAGCCACCTATGCCTCTTGAAGCCTCGATAAGAATGAACCACGGAAGCGCCGTCGTGACTGCGAAGGTCCAGTAACTCCACCGATACGTGCTTGTGCAGGAACGAGAGAGGAGCATCGGACCAAGATGAGTCCCTGATAGAGCGTGATGGGATCACGTGATTAGTTAGTTTGTGTAACCGTGGTCTCTGGTGTTATTATTATTAATTTTGCTATTTCATCATGCAAAGGTAAACCTGACACATAGCATTGGAGAATTGTAAATGTGCTGAATTACTATTGATGAATGATAAATATTTTGTAGAATAGAGAATTTTAAAATTCAAGTTCTAACAAACGATAAACAAAGAAGTTCACTGGGAAATGTTTACTTAAACTAATCAGACTATGAATGTGACTGTTTACCTTTGGATTTATCAAATAGAGCATCAATCAAAGCTTATAATATAAAACACAAATATGTCGTAAAAAGCTGAATCTAACAACAACTAACAATTTCATTTTTTTCATACAAATATATGGGTTGGGAAATTCAGGTTTATTGATGTCAAGTCTCTAAGGCTGCATTTAGTTCTGTCTGTCTAATTAACCTAACGAGTAGGAGAGCGTGACGTAGTGGAGAATTCATGTATGTGAGTACTGATGGAGGTGTTATCTAGTGGAGATCTTGATGGTAGTAACAATTACTGGAATGAGAACTTTGAGAGCCTATGTGGAGAAGGGTTTCTTGTGAACATTAGTTGGACATTAGTTAGTGGGTCCTAAGCTCGTTGAAAGTTATTTGAAGTGGCTGTTTGACCGAAAGGGAATGGGCTAATATTCTCGAACCTGAGCTGGCTGTTTTTGCGGAGACGCTTTCCTTATAGTCTAAGGAGGAAGGCATTTCAGAAAGAGTTATCTTTTCTTTTAATGTCGATTTTTCTAGAAATGGTTTAGCCAGCAAAAGAGAGGTTGTTGATCATAGAACCCTTATCACTGATTATCAGCAAAGCATGGCAGTTTCTCCAATTCCGAAACATGTCGGTCGTTTCAAAAACCCCTGTAGTGGTTTAACAGTCACTTGACTACAATAATAGCAACATCTCTAAGGTTAGTAGCAAATAGATAAACGCTGATCAGGGAAGTCGGCAAAATATATTAGAACCTAAGTAGATCGATAAGAATGCAAACCTCGTGGTAAAGTACAAGAAGATGTTAAACATGCAAAAGATGATTTGATCTGCGAAAAGTGGGAGTTAGTCAACAAAAGAAAACGGTCATCAAAATGCATTGTATGCTCCGGAAGATTCCACGGAATGACCAAGAATATACTAAGCTATATTATTTCATACTGGCATTGCCAAGCATGCCTCTCTCCTGGATGAACGACTCTCTTATCTCAAAGTTTTCCCCTCCGATAATATTCTTTAAATTCTCAAATTCTTATTGAGCTGATCTCGAACCTGGCTTATTCTAAAAGACCGGTTATTAGGATCCCCAATTGTTCAGATTATCACATGTATTGAGAAATCCGACGACCTTGAAGACAGATATGCCTAATGTGCTTCGCCTAGTGTACACTTATTATATCTTCCATCGAAGAATAGAGAAATCAATCAAATCCGGAGTATAATTTTATTTTTTTATTTTAATAACCCAGAAATGACGAGAAAGAGGATAAAAGTTATCGTCCAATTAAGTGATTCCGGTGTCCATACCAGTCCTTTTCCTGCGGTTAGTTTTGGAATCCTGGGTTAATCTTCCTAGCGGGGAAGGTTTCTTCTCATATATTAGGCAGGCGTCCATATATAATCTGATGTGCGGTTCGAGGAGATGGTTAGGGGACTTTGCCATCTTGAGGAAGTCTCGGTTACATTCCGTAAGGTATTCCATGATTGGGGGGACGTTTAGTGTTCTCCGCAGTAACGAGGTGGACGTCTTTTTCGATGATCTCTATAGAATCCTGAGACATCGATTTTGTAAAGTCTCCAGCTTGCTCTGTGCCGATATTGATAAGGGGGCAATCCATGCAGCACAGGCGTACTCGATACTAGGTAGTACAAACTGTTTGTATAGAAGCTCTAACGATGTGCGGGAAGATACTGGAGAGTGAGTGAACGCCTTTAAAAATCCAATTTTCTTTTGGATCCTCGTGGTTACTAGGTTCACTTGATGGGTAAATGTGAGTAGGGGATCCAGGATGACTCCAAGTATTGAAAGGGTCTTTTTAATGGGAAGTGGGGAGTCACAATGTTATTCGTGGTTCGTCAGAGTATAATAAAACATCAATAAGTTCTCTTCTAAGCCCATAAGAGTTTACTTAAATGAACATGGACAACAGAAAATATTATATAAGAAAGAATCATTGAAGGTGCCAGAGATGTGTCGATTGTTGGATGTAATACGCTCCAAATTGTCAGAAGGTGGAATCCGTTCGCCTATGATCAGAACTGTATCTGGAAACATCAGAAGAGAGTCAAAAGTTTTTCTTTGAACGACACCGACCCCCCTCCCTTCTCAAGCGAACAACGTATCCACCATTCCATAGGACAAACGCTTAGTTTACTTGCATCTGTAGAGGACATAACAAGGGAATACTTTCCTTCGTTCCAAGCAGTAGACGGACTCGATGGACTTCGTCCCGAATATCTCAAAGACCTCATTTATAATAAAACAGGTAGCTCTGGCAACCGACTTGTCGCAACAATCACCTATCTATTGAACAGAATGCTCTCCGTTAAACTCCCAGAAGCAATTCGCCACATTATGCCCTCTGCCAAAATACTTATTTTTGTTTAAAAGAAGGAGTCCAACCCATTCTGGTAGGTTCTGATTTTAGTCGCTTAGCGTCAAAACTGGCGGGCAGGACAGTTCTCTCCGTCCTTTTCGAACACATGCAACCACTCCAGGTTGGGGTTGGCACTCATGAAAGTTGTAAAGAGATAATTCATGTTGTGCGGACGTTTGCATGTAATCCTGGAGAATTGCTAGTCTTACTCAGTGATAAAAGGTTATGGACAAGTTTTTAAAGGTCGTATTTTATGTCGCTTATATAAAATTATGTTTTATTGGACTCTAAAAATATCTATATACTAAAATACTAGCTTTTGCATCTGTCTGTCAAAAAAGGTTAGCACTTTGATTTATATTAAAATTTTATTAAGGAAAGAAAAAACAAATGGTCATATAGCGGCTGTCCTAATTGCGTGGCTATTGCCTTTTAGAATGGCGAGCGAGATTCGCTCAAATAACCAGCAGCGTTCACGAGGGTTTTTTAATCGTGTATAAATACGATTCCTTAGACGACTCAAGAATTTCAGCGTCGCAGGCGCAAGTAAACAAGACGTCTCTACGGCAAGTGGAACAAACAAAAAAATCCTTGGGTAGGACCGCGTACTTTTCCCGATTCAACCTCTCGGCCTTCTCTCTATTTAATAAAATACTAATTTGACAGCGAACACAGCACATTCTTATGACCTAAAAAAATTAATTTTCTCCGCTGAAATTAGCTAGAAGTGAGCGAAGCGGAGCGTAATCCCTCCTCAGGAGCTAAGTGGCTATAAGCGAAGCGAACGACCAGGTAATTCTTAATAAATATAATTGAATTTTTTTATTATTAACACAAAAATTAAGTAAATTTAAACTGAGAGACAGTCTAAATACCATGAGTAATGCAACAAAAGTATGGAGTATTTCATTAAGTCCTTTAGCACTCACTCAACTCTTAATCATGACGTGTTAGGCAGATCCTTAAAAAAGGAAAGCCGTTTTTTCTTCACCAGAATCTCCCTCACTGGTCTCAATAGTCTTTCTTGGTCATTATTCAACTTTGATTTTTAAGCGTGCTGCACTTGAATGAAGATGCTCGCCAATCGTTCAAGCGATCCCTTGTTTTTCCTTATTTGTCTTAGAACTTCATTAAGAATTTCAGTATCCGTCCAAGGAATATTTTTTCAGAAAATTATAGTAGTCTCCCTCATGACGTTTGTCGGTTTGTTGGGCCCATTCATAGGCAGTGAACAAACAAATCCCAGAGTCCTTCGTGATTAACGTACTTATAGGTTCTATGGAATTCTCAAGGCTTTCACATAATTTTCACTGAACTTGATTTTTTTGTGGAAAACGTAAAAATTGGGGAATTTTCCCCCGATTTCGGGGTCTGACTATACTTTGTCTACAATTCCACTAGCATCTAGTGCCACCATAAACACCGTTTTAGTACCATCTCTCATCGAAAAAAGAATTTCCTAGTAGAGTTCAATTCATAGCAAATTAAATAATAATTCAACAGTTTTGAGTATTTTAGAATTGAATATGTATAAAATCAGATCAAAAAATACAGGAACATTACGAGTATTTGCAGAATCGCACTTGACCCGTTATTAAATTTAATAAAATTTAATTTTTCTTATAAATAATATTATTTTTTTTATAAAAGTCAAATAATTTTTTTAAATTAACATAATTATAAATTCAAAATTTTGTTAGAAAATGGAAATACCCTCATTATATGCGCATTGCCTTGAACATATTCGAACAGATTTTTATTTTAAAAAATGTGAAGAATTAAATGAAAAAACTAAAAACATGATTTTTAAAAGAGTATTTAAGGAACTGATATATTCGAACGATCCATATCCAGATGAAGATCTATATGATCAATATACGTTTATAGACACGATCTCAGATGGAGTACAGAAAAATGTTTTCTGCGTTGAATTCATTGATGACATTGACGTTAAGGATGTTGTCAAGATGATTCAAGTTTATCCGAATTTATCGAATATTAAATTATGCAAAATAACTTCATCACAAAAGAATCCTTTACTACCATTCTCACCCAATAATATCCAATCATTCTCACTTCAGAGTTATCATAACCCAGATATGCTACATTCCCTATTTATGACTGGATTTAACAAAATAACATCCCTTGAACTTGGCTGTATACATTATAGAAAAAAAATATTTAAAAACAGCACAATTAAAATAATGGATAAACTGGAAAACATAAACTTTATGAACGTTGTAATTACTGACTTTGAAGAATTTGCTGCTAACTTAAACTGTCCAGAGGCCCCGTGGTTTAATTTATATCAAATTCAGTTGTTTTACGCATATGAATAATTATTATGTTGTTGAAACAGATGATACTTGTAAAGTTAATTGTATTCCTCTTCTTGAAAAGACCATCAATCTTAAATTTCTCGATTTATCGGGATGTATTGTAGACATGGAAAAATTAACAAAGTTATCGATTATAATAATCATAGCTACTTAAGCAAAAAGGGATTGAAAAAAAATCATTTTTACCAACTTATAAGTTTCAATGTGAATATAAATGAATGGGTAATTTTTACGATATAATATAGATTGATAAAGAATTACTTATAAATAACTTAATCAGGCCTCTCTTCACGTTCCAATGTGAACATAAAATGTATGAAATTTTTAATGGGATTTGCAATTCGAATTACAAATTCCGATATAAATTATTAAGTCGATTTTTGAAAGTATTTTGAACATATTAGTTTAGTTTTGTGTCTTAAACCTATGGATGAAAATGAAGATCCAGAAAATTTCTTGTAAGTGAATTGTTTTATCCAGCTTACTTTAGCCAGTATTATCAAAAACTATCAAATATCGTACTTAACCGTTGGTATGTGTTGATTTTATCTTTAGTATGATTTACGATGGTATTTGTAAAATTGTTAAGCATTACCGATTATTTAGTTACGAAATGGTAATTTAATTTAAATTTTTAGAATGCTTGTAATTGTTTAAAGATATTTCACTTTTTAAAACCATGGGAAACATCAATTTTCGTTTGCACATTTTTATTTTAGTTGCCTTCGTTTTCATTCATTCTTAAAGGAACTTATTGTTGGTATGAAGACGATAGTTATGATTACGATTCATGTCGTTCTATTTTAAAAGGCATGAGCATAGAATTTTTGACTTATCTTGGATATTCAGGTCTTGTGAAAGTTTAAATTAATGACGGGATAATTTTAGTACTGCTGTGAATCTTGTGAAACATGCGACGAGAAGGGTTATGGCATATTCAATGTATTGAGATATCTTCTAGGTATTTGAAATATATTTATTTAGACGAAAATGAAAGAAATGTGGATTTGTTTTGATTTGGATGGAATTACTCGAATTCAGAATTTTTTAGAAAGATTTCCATTAGAAGATCAAAACCATAATATCATAATTCCAATTATTAAAGTCGTCGAAACTCTAGCTAAATTTCAAAAAGCTAGAGTTTACTTGCTACGTGTGGAATAATAGAAGATTTATTGTAAAATTAGTGTTTCATTAAAAGAAATCCTGATTACGATGAACTTAATTTTAATGCGCATTATTTTATCTACAGTTGCATGTGTCTGATATTGAGTGATCCAAATTATATTTTGCCCACATTTGAAAATTTGGATTTCGTTGATTTGAGTCCAAAAGGAATTCATTCTAAATAAAATTTGTCAATTTATAAAAGAAAATCCGTATGAAGCAGATTGCGATATCCATAGTAGGTAATTTAATTTTCTATGTCGAAGGTCAATGATACCAACAATAAAATTGTTAAGTATGAATACAGACGAGCGAATTTGGCTTTGGGTAGTGTGGGAATTTGATAATTTAACCACTAAATATCGTTAATCTTTACTTTAATAATAGCAAATCTTTTGTGGACATGTTAGTTCCCCATAACATTATTCAGAAAATTGAGAATATTTGTTGTCAATCCAATATGGAAGAGATCCATTCCTACGCTGCTATTTTTAGAACAAACTACAATGTTGTTATTTTTATGATTTTAGGATTATTCATCGTAACATATTAAGTATTCAAGTTAACAAATCTCTTTATTAATAAATTAACAATATGTATTCATTTCTTAGTCGCCATTACAGAGGCTTGCAACTTATTATTTATTGCTAGACTGATTTTTTTTCTCTCGTCATTTTATTCCCGCGTTAATTGTGGTTGTTACTTGAATTTTGTCAATTATTTGTGTTAATCCAACGTGTTTGCACTTTGCGTCTTCGTTGGACAAAGTCAACTTGTTTCTTAAGGAACTATGTCTTTATAGAGTTGAACAGACACTACACTCAACATTCTTTTGTTGGAGTCGTCGATACGATGGAATGGTAGCGGATTCCTCCGGTTCTGTCAACATCCAGTGAATCCATTATGTTTGTCCGTGTCACGAGCTTAAAAATGAACGGTCTTCCCTTAGACATCGTCGTCCTGTCAAGTAATCGTATAGACCAGTGTTTCCCATCCTGGGTTCCGCGAAATTTAAAGATCATTTAATAATTTTTTGGGATAAAATTGATGACGATTGTGTTCAAAGTCCATTCAAAGTGAAGTAATACCAGCAAATCTAACATCAATTCAATATTCTTATTGCTTTGACATCAGAATCCAGTCAAATCAGATATATAAAATGAACCCCTTTTTAAATTTTGGAGAGCATACATTTCAAAATACCATGATATCCCAAATGCTATACGTAAACTATTACCTTTTCCAGCGACTTACTTATGAGAGTCAGGGTTTTCAATATATACATCGGTTCTTTTTCAATACATGCTTCATGAATTAAGGCTCTAAATGAATTAATGAATTTTTTTTGAATATTAGATCTAAAAATAAAAAAAATGAACAATGCCGAATTTGTAAATATATTATATAAATTTGCAAAAGTACCTATACATCTACCAAAACTTCCGTGATATGAGGAGACAGTTGTTAACAATAACTCCTAACGTTACACAACTATGCTATAGTGAAAAGTTACCTCAATGTTCATATTAAAATTATTTTTGGATATTACGATTATGTTTTATGTGAAAATTGTAATAATTGAATTGAAGAGTTTGCAAAAAATAAATTAACCCAAAAGGGTTCCGTGAGCATTTTAATGTTGAGAACCACTGGTATAGACACTAGTGGAGTCAATTCCAAAAAGTTGTGGGGTCCCTCGATTAGTAGAGTATTATAGTGGATAGGGGTAGCAGGCATTACCCAATTAGTTTGGTTAGTATTATTTTTTTTCTCGGTGTTTTTGAGGGTTATGTAAATAAAAAAATTCTTCTTAAAAAAAATAATTTTGTTGGGCCACCATGGCACTGTGCACCACCTGAGACGGGTGAATCACAATGCGGCACTTAATTAATAAAGGAAGAGAATGGACGAGGAAAAGAAATCTTTGACCAACTATCCATTGAGATTCAAACGCATTACCGTTGTTACATTTATAACACCTTAAAATATATTTTTGGACTTTGACTGAATAAGAAAATGCGTAATATGTGGAATGGTCTACGCGATACCTATGGGAAGCCCGTTACATTAGTCTTGAACTAAGATTAACTTGAATTATTTATTTTATTTATTTATATAAATTAATAACATTATTAAAATTAATCAATTAATTTTTTTATCAAGTGACTATGGGAGAGAGTGGCTTCTGACATTACGGAGTAAGCGTTTCCGTGGACAACTGCGATACCAATTTGTTGCCTCACCCAGACCGCTTCCCGCACGTCTTTCTTGCGGTGGGCTAATTTCCCTTCGATTTCCTTTAGGAAAGAAACTGTAATGCTTTCGGCCGCACCAGAAGTCTCGATTGCAACCGGTACAAAACGGTAGCGGTCTCCAATTTCGCCATATTTTTAATCTTGATTTTCTCGGCTAGATCGGCTGCCGATCCAGTAGACTGCGCTGAGCTAAGCATCATCGAGTTCGAGAAAAAATCCACAACAGTGCAGTCCCATACGAGCGATTTTCTTTCAGTGAACGGAAAGATAGGTAACCCATAAGTCTTTTCCCATCTGCGCGGTCCAATCCCACAGGTTCCAGTACTGGAAAGCCTGCCGCTTCAAGAGCTCGCATGACAATGTTGTTCATAGGAACATGGCAGGGTGCTCTGCCCGCACTCCTTTCGCACGAGTGCGAGTGCGGCCCATTGGTATCGACGATCCCTCCACAACGACATTGGTGTTGATGCAAACATCAACTCCCTCTACAGTCAATCCGAATACAGTCATCGTCCAAAAGGGTCCCCAGAGAGAAACACGGGAGTGCATCCAGCCACGCTCAGCTCCCATGGTTGGCGGCAAACACGAGGCATGCAAGACGATGCTGGTTGGCCTCAGACTTTAGCACGTCGTAGATATTCTTAGAGTAGATCTCATCCCAGTCACGTTGCCTCGAAGGAAGCGTGCATTGGTTCCAACTCGGCACATCAAAGTGGATGTTTAGAAGAAATTTGGCAGATTTTCTCAATGTCCTATCCAGTGACAGGAGGATGTCACGATGTTTGATCCATCAAACGTAGTCCCCGCCGACAATAACGACGTTGTGTTGCCTCTCATAATTGCAACAGAGATCAACTGGAGTAGCCACCGGGTCTCAAGTGCGTCGTGGCTTTTTAGTGTAGCTAGGCGTCCAGTTTTTAAACGAAGCTATCTCACACTTATTTCCCCCAGTTGTCTCAACAACAATGAGTAGAACGTAAATCGGTCCGTACGCTTAGTATTTCTTTTCTTTGCCCTCATTTTTCCCTTTCGAATTGTGAATGGAATAAATATATTGATTTATAATTATTAACCCCAGGCTTACCATTGTAAGCCCAGCACAAAGTCATAACTACCTAATCCAAGGAAAGAACCAAAGGGAGAACATCTGCTTGTGCCGACCAAATCCATCTTCCAATACTTCATTACAAACTTCCGCTTCCGAAGAGAGGTGGAGAAGTAGATCCGCCCTCTTCCATTTTTGTCCCACGTCCTACCGTCACGGATATCACTTCATTCTTTAGCGAATTAGTATTCATAATGCAATCTTCATCAGAAAGTTTGGTCAGGGAGATAGGTAGGAAAGGGTTTGGTCAGTGGATATATTGATTTCATTGTAGTTAATATTTATGTTTTCACATATAATAATAATCTTTCCATTTAAGCATCAAATAATAATATTTGTTCCAATGGACGTACTCTCCGTTTACTATCCTACGCATTTCGATATAGATAAATTCAAGCAGCTAGGTAAATTTGTTAAGAAAAAAATTGTAAACTCCATCGAAACCTGGGGCCTTTCAATTAGACAAATCTCGAATATTTTGTTCAAACAGATTCTTGAGTATTCAACAGACACGTCTTTAACATCAGTCATTCTTTTTCCGATATTAAACATTCAGAATTTAGACTTCTCTTTTTCCATAATTCTTCCCAAAAATGTGTGTATTTTTCATTATCAAATGAGATATTCATATTATTATGTCCTAAATTCAAATTCCTGTAAAAGAACCTTTTATTCAATTCAGACATTTGCTTTTTCATACGAAATTTCCTCCTTGATTCAAACGTCAACATATTTTTTTCTTTTTAATCTTGGAAAAGAGACGTAATTCAGGCCCTTTCTCCAGATTTTATCTTCTTGTATCCAAAGCGACAAAGCATGACACGCCATAGACTTCTCTTCAGTAGAAAAAGTCCTCGTAAAAAACTTTTCAATAAAAACAAAATGTGATTTCCACTGATTAATTTTCTTAGTAATATTTTCCTTCATTTTGAAGCTCAAAATCTTTGTGGTAAGAGATTGGTAGGCAGTTTGCCAGCATAAATTATAGAGGAAGTTTGATCAATTGATGTTAGGTGATGAACTATAATCCAAGCATTAATAAACGATTCAGGCATTCAAGAATATCCACATCAACTTTTACATGATGAATTTTCTTGAGAATGTTAAATTGACTGATTCGTTCGTAACTCTTCAACTGTAGGGACACAACCGATTCAAGAGCGCGGCAGTCCATTGTACTCGACAATCAGCTGTTGAAGAAGACATTATTACACGTAAAACCGGAAATTTCGTGTTGTTTTGCTGAGGACAAATACTATCAGCATCCGCGTCAGAAACATGTCGGACAAGCTCGGCAGCCGTTCGATTTGGGGTTTCCGATGAATTTAGATGGCTTTTAACAACAAGAGAAGTCCGCATAATCCGATGAATTTAGATGGTTCTTACCAACAACAACAATTAACTAGTAACATCATTTCGTATCTTTAAAATCTGAATATAATAATTGAATGAATTCTTTAAAATAATAACAATTATTAAATCGGTCATAATTATTTTTTATAAATAAATATAAAAAATGATAAATTATTGCAAAGTTTATGTTGGCAAACCAAACTTTATAATAAATGATTAATAAAATTAGGTAATGATGATCTACTTGATACTTTTTCTGATTGACATTACTTTCCAGAAATTAAAACATCTAAATAATGAAAATTTCTTTGATGAAGTTAGCAAAGCCGATTGGTATATTGTTGAATTCAGTATTTATTTGGTTGTAATAATTTTAGACAAAAATTTTTTCTTATCAACTCTACATGAGGTGAGTTTACGTCATAAATTTTCCAAACTATCTAGAGAATTATCAGAACAAAATATGAAGTTCGGATATGTGGATGCAACTTTCAATAAAGAGTTGATCAAAAAATTAGGTATTGAAAGTTTACCAGCATTTGTTCTATTTAAAAATGGAACAAAGTCAGAAGAATATTATGGTAACTTTTATTTAGTTAAAGTAGGAGAACAAAAAATTGAAAAAATAAGAGATTATCTTGAAGATACAACAGGTCAGCGTTGGTTAAATAAATTCAACTATAAAGAAATATTTCAGAGAAACAAAAAAGTTATTGTGATAATGGTTGATAAAAAATCATATAAAATTAATGAATTAATGAAAGTAGCCAATAATGCTAGTAAAGAACACAATGATGTTAAAATTTTTAATTTTAATTTCAGATGGATTTCTGCTTTTTGGATTCCAAAAATCGTAAATTCCAATATCTTGAACATTTCTTTAAAGTACATGAATTTCCAGCCTTTGTTGGATTGAACACAGGAGCGGACAATAATAGAGTCAGTCGACACGTTCCAATTGGAACTTTTAATTCAACAAGTCTAATCAATTACTTTAACAATTTTCCAAATTCTAAACTCAACGTAAATTGTTATTTCAGTGATATTTAGAACAGTCAATCCGACTTGTATTGGAATAATAAAACTGTCGAAGTTATCACATGGAGAAACTTTTTTGGATTGTTAGACCTGATATGTATTAATCTTATCTAATTATAGTTGAAACCAATAATAGTTGAACGTGACTGCTCCAACCTTAGATAGCTTGGGTTTCTCTTTGGGGATTATTTTTGGTTTTTGATAAATTGAATTCAATTTCTTTTATTATAAGTTAGATTATTCATATTTTTCAATAAAAATTAGGTCAATCTGTTCTTATATTTTATTATTCATTCGAATTAAAACTGAGCCAACAATCACGAATGTTCGAAAAGATAAAATTTGTTATCTGAGAGACATCTGCTTTTTCCAACAGATTGATTGCTGGAATTAAGAGAGAAGAATTGAAGCGAGACTTGATTATTGATAACGTTGTTCCTCGTGTCCCAATTATTTTAATTTCTAATTTCTCTTTTATAATTTTATATTTTGGTTAATGATCGTAGAAAATTGCTCTACGCATAAGGTTTAAGCAAAGTTAAATAAAGACCATGAGGTGAAATAGCGTACTTTAATGTGAATAGCTATGATCTGTTATCATATGTCAAGTCTACTACGTAATGACTTAGTATAAGAGACCCCAGAGAGATAATCTTGAGGGCCATTAAAAGATAGATTATTCATATTTGAATTTTTAGTAAAATTAGGTTAAACTGTTTTCATATTTTGATATTTTTTGGAAACTAAAATTGATTTAATTAAAAAGATAAAGTATCTTACCCTGACAAACAGCTCATAGTCTTTATACCTTGAGATTTACAAAGACCTTATTAGCTACATTTTTGGCAGGACACGCATTTTATTTCAAGTAAAGAACAGTTATCATCACTAATTGATAAGAGGGAATTAAGGATGCTACTGACTCTTTTTTCCTTTTTGTTAGGTGTGATTCCTCTTTAGAAGATCCGGATACGCTGTGAGATTTTCACTGATGACGTCGTCACTTGTCAAGCCAAAACAATTGACAAAAAAAACTTGTAAAATTCTTGTGTACTAAATCTATATCAAACTGAAGTCATTTATTTTTCATTTTAGTATATAAATTAATTGCCATCTCATACCGACTAGAATATCATTCAGCTGGTCGAAGATCTCTTTGAAAGTGTTTATTAGAGATTGTGGAATATCCAGAGCATTCGTGCAAGATGAGGTGGAAAGTTCATTTTGGATATCCATGGAAATGTAAACGAGGAAGTATTTATGCACGACCAAGTTAACTGATGCCTCTAACTATATCAAGATCAGGTAGATTCGTTATACGTACCAATTTGGCTGTTAGGGAATTGATCTTGTACAAATTTGATATTGAAACCACTTCAGCCCATGAGGCACAAGCATACTCGACCGTCGGTTTTAAAGTTGCTTGTACAAGACGACTGCGCATTCTTGTGACGGCCTGGACTTTAAGAACGATTTCATTATATTCATTTTCCTAGACCCTTTTTCAAAACGTTTTCACATGTTGGGAAAATGTCATCACGACATGTATAATTTACTAAAACCCCCGAGTAGTGGGGAAAAGTTGATGGCTCTCCTTTCGTTTCATGAATGGGTGACACCTTTTTGGCTGAGCCACAAGACATTACTTTTTAGTTTTCTCAATAAAATCCGTACAATGTCCTGAGACAGTTAGGTAAATGGTTTAATGTCCATAAAATATATTAAAAATATTAATTCTGATGAAGTAAATAAGTTGCATATAAAAGATACAAGTACGAATAAAATTATAGCATTTTTGTTGAAAAATAATTTTCAACACAAATTTATTGTTTTATTTAAAACTGCCATCCATCCAAAGTGGACCCCGCCGACATTATCGACGTTGCGTTGCCTCTCATGATTGCAACAGAGATCAACTGGAGTGGCCACCGGGTCTCAAGTGCGTCGTGGCTTTTTAGTGTAGCTAAGCGTCCAAGTTTCTTTAGGAAGCGAAACGATTTTCCACTTATTTCTCCAGTTGTCTCGACCACTATCGGATAAAACGCGAATCGGTCGCGTAGCGCTTTGTATTTCTTCTCCTTTGCCCTCATCGTTTTTTCTGCGGAATACAGTGTGGCTACCGCGCTCCCGACAATGTTGGACGGGCAAAGCGTGTCGACACAAGTAGCGTCCCAGACCAAAGGTTTCCCCTCTTCGAATGGGAAAATTGTGATCCCGTAGGGACGTTTTCCGTCTCCTCTGTCCAGGCCGACAGGTTCTAGTATGGCTGGGTATCCCGCAGACTCCAGGGCTCGCTTGTCAATTCCGTTGATCGCCTTGTGTCTTAGTTAGTGGGTCCTAAGCTCGTTGAAAGTTATTTGAAGTGGCTGTTTGACCGAAAGGGAATGAGGCTAATATTCTTGAACCTGAGCTGGCTGTTTTTGCGGAGACGCTTTCCTTATAGTCTAAGGAGGGAGGCATTTCAGAAAGAGTTATCTTTTCTTTTAATGTCGATTTTTCTAGAAATGGTTTAGCCAGCAAAAGAGAGGTTGTTGGTCATAGAAACCTTATCACTGATTATCAGCAAAGCATGGCAGTTTCTCCGATTCCGAAACATGTCGGTCGTTTCAAAAACCCCTGTAGTGGTTTAACAGTCACTTGACTACAATAATAGCAGCAATCTCTAAGGTTAGTAGCAAATAGATAAACGCTGATCAGGGAAGTCGGCAAAATATATTAGAACCTAAGTAGATCGATAAGAATGCAAACCTCGTGGTAAAGTACAAGAAGATGTTAAACATGCAAAAGATGATTTGATCTGCGAAAAGTGGGAGTAAGTCAACAAAAGAAAACGGTCATCAAAATGCATTGTATGCTCCAGAAGATTCCACGGAATGACCAAGAATATACTAAGCTATTATTTCATACTGGCATTGCCAAGCATGCCTCTCTCCTGGATGAACGACTCTCTTATCTCAAAGTTTTCCTTTCCTATAATATTCTTTAAATTCTCAAATTCTTATTGAGCTGATCTTGAACCTGGCTTATTTTAAAAGACCGCTGATTAGGATCCCCAATTGTTCAGATTATCACATGTATTGAGAAATCCGACGACCTTGAGGACAGATATGCCTAATATGATTCGCCTAGTGTACACTTATTATTTATTCCATCGAAGAATAGAGAAATCAATCAAATCCGGAGTATAATTTTATTTATTTATTTTAATAACCCAGAAATGACGAGAAAGAGGATAAAAGTTATCGTCCAATTAAGTGATCCCGGTGTCCATACCAGTCCTTTTCCTGCGGTTAGTTTTGGAATCCTGGGTTAATCTCCCCAGCGGGGAAGGTTTCTTCTCATATCTCAGGCAGGCGTCCATATATAATCTGATGTGCGGTTCGAGGAGATGGTTAGGGGACTTTGCCATCTCGAGGAAGTCCCGGTTACGTTCCGTAAGGTAATCCATGATTGGGGGGACGTTTAGTGTTCTCCGCAGTAACGAGGTGGACGTCTTTTTCGACGATCTCTATAGAATCCTGAGACATCGATTTTGTAAAGTCTCCAGCTTGCTCTGTGCCGATATTGATAAGGGGGCAATCCATGCAGCACAAGCGTACTCGATACTAGGTAGTACAAACTGTTTGTATAGAAGTTCTAACGATGGGCGGGAAGACACTGGAGAGTGAGTGAACGCTTTAAAATTCCAATTTTCTTTTGGATCCTCGTGGTTACTAGGTTCACTTGATGGGTAAATGTGATTAGGGGATCCAGGATGACTCCAAGTATTGAAAGGGTCTTTTTAATGGGAAGTGGGGAGTCACAATGTTATTCGTGGTTCGTCCCGAGTATAATAAAACATCAATAAGTTCTTTTCTAACCCCATAAGAGTTACTTAAATGAACATGGACAACAGAAAATATTATATAAGAAAAAATCATTGAAGGTGCTAGAGATGTGTCGATTGTTGGATGTAATAAAACAGGTAGCTCTGGCAATCGACTTGTCTCAACAATCACCTATCTATGAAAAGAATGCTCTCCGTGAAACTCCCAGAAACAATTCGCCACATTATGCCCTCTGCCAAAATACTAATTTTTGTTTAAAAGAAGGAGTCCAACCTATTCTGGTAGGTTCTGATTTTAGTCGCTTAGCGTCAAAACTGGCGGGCAGGACAGTTCTCTCCGTCCTTTTCGAACACATGCAACCACTCCAGGTTGGGGTTGGCACTCATGAAAGTTGTAAAGAGATAATTCATGTTGTGCGGACGTTTGCATGTAATCCTGGAGAATTGCTAGTCTTACTCAGTGATAAAAGGTTATGGATAAGTTTTCAAAGGTCGTATTTTATGTCGCTTATATAAAATTATGTTTTATTGGACTCTAAAAATATCTATATACTAAAATACTAGCTTTTGCATCTGTCTGTCAAAAAGGTTAGCACTTTGATTTATATTAAAATTTTATTAAGGAAAGAAAACAAATAGTCATATAGCGGCTGTCCTATTTGCGTGGCTATTGCCTTTTAGAATGGCTAGCGAGATTCGCTCAAATAACCAGCAGCGTTCACGAGGGTTTTTTGATCGTGTATAAATACGATTCCTTAGACGACTCAAGAATTTCAGCGTCGCAGGCGCAAGTAAACAAGACGTCTCTACGGCAAGTGGAACAAACAAAAAAATCCTTGGGTAGGACCGCGTACTTTTCCCGATTCAACCTCTCGGCATGATTAAGAGTTGAGTGAGTGCTAAAGGACTTAATGAAATACTCCATACCTTTTGTTGCATTACTCATGACGTGTTAGGCAGATCCTTAGAAAAGGAAAGCCGTTTTTCTTCACCAGAATCTCCCTCACTGGTCTCAATAGTCTTTTGGTCATTATTCAACATGGATTTTTAAGCGTGCTGCACTTGAATGAAGATGCTCGCCAATCGTTCAAGCGATCCCTTGTTTTTCCTTATTTGTCTTAGAACTTCATTAAGAATTTCAGTATCCGTCCAAGGAATATTTTTTCAGAAAATCATAGTAGTCTCCCTCATGACGTTTGTCGGTTTGTTGGGCCCATTCATAGGCAGTGAACAAACAAATCCCAGAGTCCTTCGTGATTAACGTACTTATAGGTTCTATGAATTCTCAAGGCTTTCACATAATTTTCATTGAACTTGATTTTTTTTGTGGAAAACGTAAAAATTGGGAATTTTCCCCGATTTCGGGGTCTGACTATACTTTGTCTACAATTCCACTAGCATCTAGTGCCACCATAAACACCGTTTTAGTACCATCTCTCATCGAAAAAAGAATTACCCAGTAGAGTTCAATTCATAGCAAATTGAATAATAATTCAACAGTTTTGAGTATTTCAGAATTGAATATGTATAAAATCGGATCAAAAAATACAGGAACATTACGAGTATTTGCAGAATCGCACTTGACCCGTTAATTAAATTTAATAAATTTAAAATAACGAATAAATTAACTAATTAATTAATTAAGCGTATTTTGATCCAGATTGTTGGTAATCCCTCTTCTTCTCTTAGAAGAAGAGTGTGCCATAACCTCCCTGTTACTCCGCATCTCCACATCATATTCAGTCAAAATATCTCCGTTAGAGTCCAGTGGGTTGTCTTCACGGCATGCCAGTTCCACCAGTTGGGAGGTAGCAGAGGCGTACTCTTCATCGTATACCTTCATCCCATGCTTATGTTCAATGAGCATACTTTCGAGCGTTCTCTTTAGTACAACCGATTGGATGTAAGTCCTCGTTGATTCTTCAATAGATAATTTATCCATATGATTCTTGAAGCATCTTGAGACAACTCCATCCCATGTCAAAACCACTGGAATAATCTTCACTTGGCATTCATAGAGCAGCGAAAGTTCATTTGCTAGCAAGTCATATTTGTGAAGTTTCTCAACTTCAACTTGCTTTAGTCGGTCTTGTGAGGTAATCCCCACTTCAATTAACGTTACTTCCTTCTTTATTTTGTCATACACGAAAATATCAGGTTTATTGTATTGGACTTTTGTTTCTGTCAAAATCGACGTGTCAACTCTAATTTCGACATTTTGATTCGTCAATATTGACTGAACCGAATGTCCTTTCAATTTCCTGCTTCTTTTGATTCCATAAATTCGACAAAGATGAAGATGGATGCACTTTACCACTTCATTATGTCTTCGGAGATAATCACTATTTAGCATTTTTCCACACTGAGTGGCCAAATGATCAACAGTTTTCTTGCTTTTTTTACAATGGTTGCATAATGACCCCGTGTGTGCAAAAAACAAATTCCTATCTTGCAAAAGACAGTACAATGCTTCGCTCCGTGGGCCGTTATTTCCTTTGGATAACCATTCTGAGGAAGTATATAGGTCGACATTTGTTTCATCAATACATTTGAACATAATTGAGTGTAGTGTTCTGCAATAAATTTTATTTAATAAATATTTTTTCTGAGTGTCCTTGAGGGACTTAATATCCATGCTTTCCCTGTCGGCAATTGCATATTTAGAGGCAAGAAATCCTGCGATTGTAGCCAAGTGCCATTTTTTTGTTTTTATTACTCGCAGAATCCCCGACCTTCGCAAACACACAGTCGATTGTTTTTCCAAACTTTTAAAAAACTGGAAAAGTATTAATTCGCTCTTTAATGAAATCGAGGAAAGTCCTCTTCCAAAAGTCTTCCTGTCCAAATACAGCCTCTCTTTATTTGCAGGTTTGAGGTGCAACTTGAGTGACGTAAGCAGTTGCCGTATTTGTTGGTCAATATCATCAAATTCGTATGGTTCAATATTAATTAATCCTATATAATAGTTATATAGGGACATTGCGTATTCATTTATTGCGCGAAATAAGTTCACAGAATTTAACTTTGTTTTTGAAAGCATGGTTATTCTCTTCTTAACATTTTCAAGTATGGACTCCATAACTTTGCTTTTAAGAACATTACTTCCCTCATCTTCAAAAACACCCAAATATCGATATCCACTGACTCCTTCCAGATTCTCACAACATGATAACGATTTAACATTAGACAGTGACTTTTCCGAATTCATCTCCAAGCCGGCAACATGAAAGAAATCGCGAACAACTTCCATCATTTTAATAACAGTATCTTCTTTTAGCCCAAATATCTTTAGGTCATCAATGAATAACAAATGATTTGTAGAATAAGTCAGTGTATTAGGATCCTCCTGATTAATTTGGAGTCTTGGGAACATAAAGTTAAGGGTCCTGCTCAAGGGTTCCATTACCATAACAAATAGTTGAGGGGATAATGAATCTCCTTGCAAAATTCCCCGTCCCAGTTTTACAGAACCAATTCTTCTTCCATCTAAGTGGAGATTTACAGTCCACTTCTTGACTATGGTCTTTACAAAGTTTACAATCCAACGGGGTATTCCTGAGCAGTCCAATACATGAAATAAAAATTCATGGTCAACAGAATCAAAGGCCTTCTTCACATCCACCCAAGCAGAATAAAGGGCGTTTCCATACTCCTTATTTAAGCATTGATTAATAAGGGCCTGTTCCTTAGCGCCCTGACAATGTTTCCTCGTTCCCAGCTGATTGTCAGATAATAGCCCAAACGAATCCACAAAATCTGAGAGTTTGGAATTAACACATTTGGTAATAAGTTTATATAAAGTTGGCATACACGTGATAGGACGTAAGTCATTAGGAGTCTCACAATCATCCTTTTTAGGAATTAAATAGGTTATTCCAGTATAAAACCAACTTTCAGGCATATATTCCCCATTAATAATTCGGTTAATCTCAGTACATAAAAAGCCATGTAAAGATTCCATTTTCTTAATAAAGAAGTTATATGAGCCATCGCATCCACACGCCTTCCAATCAGGGAGCCATTTAATAACATCCAGGATAAACTCATTTGTGAACTCTGGCAACATGCCTTCAATACCAGTATTTACTTTACCCACACTGTCATATGGCACGTTCATCTCTTTTCTTTTAGACCACACTTTTTCCCAAAACGACATACAATCCTCATCATCGAAACCATATAACGTTACTTCATTGCTTGCTGATAGGTTCCGATAAAATCTTCTTCGATTTAATTCAAAACAACAGTTGTCCTTGCGAAAGTCCTTCCTCGAATGATGTACAGCTATTTGCTTTTTCTTAATTCTGACAAGGTCACATAGTAGAGCCTCAATCCTGGCAACCTCCCCTTTTTGGCCCTTTTGTATCCATAGGCACAAAGAACATCCATAACCTTTTGTTTTTCATACACAGGGAGAGCTTGTCTGGAAAAGCTATTGACAAGTTCTAGTTCTGCCATCAGCTTTGAGATTTTCTTTTCAGTGTTCTCCAACCACGTACTTTGCGGTTTAACCTTCGCAGTTAAAGTCATATAAGCACACTGTGCAGCATATAGAATATCAGTAATTTGATTGATATCTTGAGGCGGATTATCTTTCGTAATATAATATATTGCAGAATTTAGTCCCGACAAAACATTAACTCTGACATACTTTCTCTGAATTTTGGGTGTTGGTTTTCGAGTATCCCTCGGAATTGACTTAATTTTCTCAATTTGTACTTTTAGTTCCTCAAGGCAATTTCTGAAGGTGGAAATTTCCACATTAGTATTATTTTGCACTTTGAAACATTCGCCTCCTTTTACATTGTTATTCCGATTTTCAGGTTTCAGCATCTTTTTTAGTTGACATAGACTGGAACTCTTGGAGTACTTTTCATTGAACTTTTTGAGTACGAGGTTCCAGCCACCTCTAGGTATCCTTCCAAATCTTTGTTTCGTGGCAAGAAAAATCTGAGATACCCACTCAGCTTCAGAGACACAGTCGACCTCTTCAATAATGGCAGATAATGAATGCAAGTTGGTTTTGGCACCAATATTCCCAGCGATGTTGATATTAGTTCTTGTGACATTATCCACCCCCACAGACGACGGTCCTGCTTCTACTAAACTATCTTCTTTATTTGATTTTGCAGGAAGGCCCATAGGATTCGATTTCTCGGTATGATTAGAAACGGACATGTCAACACCACAACAACTACACGTTTTTTCTTATAAATAATATTATTTTTTTATAAATGTCAAATAATTTTTTAAATTTACATAATTATAAATTCAAAATTTTGTTAGAAAATGGAAATACCCTCATTATATGCGCATTGCCTTGAACATATTCGAACAGATTTTTATTTTAAAAAATGTGAAGAATTAAATGAAAAAACTAAAACATGATTTTTAAAAGAGTATTTAAGGAACTGATATATTCGAACGATCCATATCCAGATGAAGATCTATATGATCAATATACGTTTATAGACACGATCTCAGATGGAGTGCAGAAAAATGTTTTCTGCGTTGAATTCATTGATGACATTGACGTTAAGGATGTTGTCAAAATGATTCAAGTTTATCCGAATTTATCGAATATTAAATTATGCAAAATAACTTCACAAAAGAATCCTTTACTACCATTATCACCCAATAACGTCAAATCATTCTCACTTCAGAGTTATCATAACCCAGATATGCTACATTCCCTATTTATGACTGGATTTAATAAAATAACATCCCTTGAACTTGGCTGTATACATTATAGAAAAAAAATATTTAAAAACAGCACAATCAAAATAATGGATAAACTGGAAAACATAAACTTTATGAACGTTGTAATTACTGACTTTGAAGAATTTGCTGCTAACTTAAACTGTCCAGAGCCCTGTGGTTTAATTTATATCAAATTCAGTTATTTTACGCATATGAATAATTATTATGTTGTTGAAACAGATGATACTTGTAAAGTTAATTGTATTCCTCTTCTCGATAAAACCAACAATCTTAAATTTCTCGATTTATCGGGATGTATTGTAGACATGGAGAAATTAACAAAGTTATCGATTATAATAATCATAGCTACTTAAGCAAAAAAGGATTGAAAAAAAATCATTTTGACCAACTTATAAGTTTCAATGTGAATATAAATGAATGGGTAATTTTTACGATATAATATAGATTGATAAAGAATTACTTATAAATAACTTAATCAGGCCTCTCTTCACGTTCCAATGTGAACATAAAATGTATGAAATTTTAATGGGATTTGCAATTCGAATTACAAATTCCGATATAAATTATTAAGTCGATTTTTGAAAGTATTTTGAACATATAGTTTAGTTTTTGTGTCTTAAACCTATGGATGAAAATGAAGATCCAGAAAATTTCTTGTAAGTGAATTTGTTTTAATCCAGCTCTACTTTAGCCAGTATTATCAAAAACTAATCAAATATCGTACCTTAACCGTTGGTATGTGTTGATTTTATCTTTAGTATGATTTACGATGGTATTTGTAAAATTGTTAAGCATTGCCGATTATTTAGTTACGAAATGGTAATTTAATTTAAATTTTTAGAATGCTTGTAATTGTTTAAAGATATTACACTTTTTTAAACCATGGGAAACATCAATTTTCGTTTACACATTTTTTATTTTAGTTGCCTTCGTTTTCATTCATTCTTAAAGGAACTTATTGTTGGTATGAAGACGATAGTTATGATTACGATTCATGTCGTTCTATTTTAAACAGCATGAACATAGAATTTTTGACGTATCTTGGATATTCAGGTCTTGTGAAAGTTTAAATTAATGACGGGATAATTTTAGTACTGCTGTGAATCTTGTGAAACATGCGACGAGAAGGGTTGTGCATATTCAATGTATTGAGATATCTTCTAGGTATTTGAAATATATTTATTTAGACGAAAATGAAAGAAATGTGGATTTGTTTATTGATTGGATGGAATTACTCGAATTCAAATTTTTTAGAAAGATTTCATTAGAAGATCAAACCATAATATCATAATTCCAATTATTAAAGTCGTCGAAACTCTAGCTAAATTTCAAAAAGCAAGAGGTTTACTTGCTACGTGTGGAATAATAGAAGATTTATTGTAAAGTAGTGTTTCATTAAAAGAAATCCTGATTACGATGAACTTAATTTTAATGCGCACTATTTTATCTGGAGTTGCATGTGTCTAATACTAGGAGATCCAAATATTATTTTTCCAACATTTTAAATTTGAATATCGGTGATTTGAGTCCAAAGGAATTCATTCTAAATAAGATTTGTCAATTTATAAAAGAAAATCCGTACGAAGCAGATTGCGATATCCATAGTAGGTAATTTAATTTTCTATGTCGAAGGTCAATGATACCAACAATAAAATTGTTAAGTATGAATACAGACGAGCGAATTTGGCTTTGGGTTGTATGGGAATTTGCTAATTTAACCACTAAATATTCGTTAATCTTTACTTTAATAATAGCAAATCTTTTATGGACATGTTAATTCCGCATAACATTATTGAGAAAATTGAGAATATATGTTGTCAATCCAATATGGAAGAGATCCATTCATACGCTGCTATTTTTAGAACAAATTACAATGTTGTTATTTTTATTATTTTAGGATTATTAATCGTCATTAATTAAATATTCAAGTAACAAATCTCTTTATTAATAAATTAACAATATGTATTCATTTCTTAGTCGCCATTACAGAGGCTTGCAACTTATTATTTATTGCTAGACTGATTTTTTTTCTTACAAATCAAAATATGTTTTTAACAATAATGAAATGTGAAGCTACACTCCATGTTTATTTCTTAAACATTATTTTAATATGTCACGGCCCATACGTGGCCTCGGCCCAAACATGGTCGAGGCTAATAAACTTACAAAATTTTCTATAGCAGAATTAACTTAAATATACCCAATAAGTTTACCTCTGATATTAAAAATTCTGTAGAATGCAAAAATTGAGACATTCAAATTAAAAATTAACCACCAAATGTCACAGTAATAGTATCTTCGTGCTAAAAATAAATTTTATTTTGTTTAAAAAATATAAAATAAAATCTAATTATTTTAAATAACACTAGAATAGCAAAAGCAAAACTTTAACCAAAAATATTAAATTTTAAGCCTTGTTCTTTTATCCATATACATGAAACTTTAACTCTATACCCTAAATTCTAAACACTGACCCTAACTAAAAACACTAAACATTAACCCTAAACCAAAAACCCTCAAAGTGTAATTATTAAACATAATTTATTAATTAAAATTATTTAGCGTTTTCGATCACTTAAACTCGTGACCTGTGAATATTTTTATCCTCACTGTTATTGAGAAAACAATTATCTCCATCGTTTTTTGGTTACTTCATAGATGGACAGTCAAACTTATCGTACAGTGCCATTATACGATGAGCAGGATTTTGTCATGATCTCATCCTTTATGGACCTCGTCACCAATTTTTAAAGTTTCGTCGTCGTTTCTTCTTTTTTCAATCATTTTTCGTGCAGCTACTTTGGTATATATTCGTGTCTCTTCTCTTGCTTCATTCTACTTTATAAGACAGAAAATTTGACAAATCCTCCAGTATTGCTTCCTGTGGATACTTACATCCCATAAATATAAAGAATGGCATTTGTTTCGTTGCCTCGTGTATCGAATTGTTGTAATCAAAAAACATTTTTTTAAATAAAGAACATAATTCCCAAACTCTCCACTGGAAGCTAATGTGGAGGAAATCCATTTTTATTGATTGGTTAAATCTAAATTTATAATTTATTTTTTTACCTCTCTACTTGACCTTGTATCCATGGAGCACGCGGTCTACCATGGACATACTTGACTCGAACCTCCATTAACATGTCGGTCATCAATTTATTTTTAAATTCTTTTCCGTTATCCATGTGTAATAATAGCGGGGGCTATATGTATAAAATTTTTTTGAAGAGTTTCAACTAGTTTCTTTGAATTTTTTGAGTAAAGAGTTTCGACCACCCCAAATTTGCCAAAACAATCAACAACAGTCAAAAGCTACAGAAAATTAATGAGAAAAAAAACCCAAGTTTTTGTCAGAATAACGTCGCAAATCGATCAGATCGTCTATATATCTGTCGCGTGGGTATTTTACCACAATTGGTGTTATCGGAGGTTTTGTTTCCAAAAGCCTCTTAGACGTAATTTATAATTTGTTTCCTACAAATGAACAATTATAAATATACGTAGATATATTGCACATCGTTTTCAAACGTAAAACGACTGGCAAGCCTTTTATAAGGCCTCTTATCAGATATTGCCAGATCTGAAGGGAACAAGTCAAATTCTTTAAATTCCTTAATTATTTTCATATCGTAAAGAAACAATCGAACAACAATAACCATCAGTCGCGTGTTAATAAAAGCGTGCTAAATAGTTTTTTAGTAATTTAAATTAATTATTATTAAAAAACAATTTATATATTAAAAACTAAGTATTTTGATACTGTACCCATTCTTCAATTTTATTTTTTCCATTTTTTCCAAAAAAGTGATTATTTTAACATAAAAAATACATATTTGTAATCCTTATCCAAAAACGAACAATAATATATATTTATTTTTTTTAAATGATTAAAAACATTGACCATGTGTGGGCCGATACCACGCATGGGCTGTGACATAATATTTATATAAAATCAAAATTTAGAATTTTTCTAACTCGGGGACCTAACTCGTTCTCCATACCTAAATTGGCCTTAACTCTTCAAAAAAAATTTTGAGTACGTTTTCTCAAATTTTTTAAATTATTTATAATTTTTCTCATCTATGATTGTTTCTTAATTTTTTATATTTTTTCATTGGTTGAGGTGGTGACGACGTCTCTATTGCACTATGTCTTATTCGTATTCTTTACCGACTTCTCTGTTCACTCTTGGAACTTTTGATTGCAGAGGAATTAAACAACTTTAAAAGAAACAGCAACTGGCTTGCGATCTTTTAAAATACAACATCTCTGTCTGCGGCCTACAAGAGACAAAAACGACCGTACATTGTACAGAACTGATTGACAAACTTCACCTTTTTACCGTATCATCGGACTGCCAAAATTATGGTCTCGGATTTGCAGTCTATCAGGACCTGATCCACTGTGTTACAAAATTGTGGGCAGCTTCTGACCATGTCGCAGTGCTGCAAATCGGAAATAAAATCTACTCAGTCATTCCCATTATGTATGCCTAATCTGTATAAACTATTACAAAGTGTTTGAACAAAAAATTATGAGATTATTTTGAGTCATATGCCTTAATCACTGATAATCAGCTGGGAATGCGTAGAATGTGTCAAGGAGCAAAAGAACAAGCTATTGTCAACAAGTGCGTAAATCAACAAATGGAAACAGTTTGAATTCCACTTGGATTGACGTCAAAAAACCTTATGACTCGGTCGACCACCAGTTTCTGGATCAGTATTACAAAATTATGGTCTTCCCTGCTGGATTGTCAGGTTTAATCAGGTACATATCACAAATGGACCCTCTAGTAGAATGCTGAACTGAAAATTTCCGAAAGTAACTATGGGAAGTCCGATAAATGGGGAACCAACGTATACGACGAATCACCTACTATTTATGGATGATATAAATTGTTTTCTCGCCATAGTCACTCAATGGAAATGATGTTGGAGGTGGTTGAATCGTTTTTTGATGCAGTCGGGTTGGAGAGAAATCTTTGAAAAATCCGCAACAACCGTGAAGTTATTGTCCGAGAAAGCTCGTTTCCTCCATCGATTGAATGGATACCGATATCTTGGAGTTCTTGAAGATAAGAACAGTAATGTTCTTAAAGGAAAAATTATGGATAAAATCTATGAAGCATCTAAGCGAATCAAAAATTTGACAAAAACGGATTTAAACTCAGTGAACCTGTTTAAGGGGATGAACGTGTATGCATTCTACTCTATTACTATTACATTGGATTGATTGAGCAGTCAGAATTTGAACAGATCGATAAAAACACCCGCAGAATACTTATGGATAGCCACATACAATGCAACCAGCAAAGAAAGAAAGACTTTATCTACCAAGAAATAAATTTGAGGAGTCTGTCAGTAACAAAGCAGAACGAATGCTCCTCCAATTTTATGGTGACTTGGAACGTAAGGCAAATTACTGCCTAAGAAGGTCGGGAATACTACGGGTCATTAATTCAAAGAAAACACACATGGGCACTATCGTAGAATTCATTTCCCGAAAGTATAACATTGAAAGTGTGAATGACTTGACAATGTCGAAATTGATGGATATACAGCATGCATATCTATTGGGAAAGTTGTCAAAAAAACGCTGAAATCTATTTTATTTCAGTGTTTGAAAGACACAGAAGTGAATATTGCTGAATCCTCTGGATGGCTAGTGCATGGAAATCACTCCTTATAACTGAGGGAAGGACGTGTCTACTTCAGGATCGTAACATGTTTTTTGATAACGGATAAACTAAGTGCGGACATTGTAACTCAGCAAAGAAGACCGTCGATCACTTGCAACCTGGTGTGGGAGAATGCTGAAGAGCTCATATCTCAGGCGGCATAATGAAGTGATCAGATGTTTACACCTACATCTCTGCCGTCAATATGGAATAAGAAAAACTTAGAGTCACACTAATTAATCCAAGGAAGGAACCCAAGGGAGAAAGTCTGCTTGTGTCTACCAAATCCATCCTCCAGAGTCCATTACAGGCTCCCGTTTCCAAAGATAGATGAAGAAGTCATCGACATCACACATTCTTAGGCAGAAAAGTTTTCGTGGTAATCTTCACCAGTTGACTTAGTCAAGGAGACGGTAAGAGGATCCCATCAACAACTGTGCCGTGACAGAAGAATCTGGTAGACAAGAATTACCTTCGTCCAAAAGTCCATCTTTTAGATTCGAACTCACCACAGTCGATCCGATGTCATCTGACATGTTCATCCAAGGCCTTTACGATATTTTTGGTCTTGATGTTTATTAAGCTATTTTTTACACAAAAATTGTAAACAATTAATTATTTTTATTATGCTATTTTAAGCGTAACCATATAAGAATCTTCTACAGCTCCATGGGAATCGCTTATAAACACGTATATTTCTGCCTTTCCTTTGATTCCTGGCAAAAGACTGAACTTCATTCCAATGTAGTTGCTCTCATATGGTCCTAGGATCATGATTAGTGGTTTTAATTCCAGCAGATCTGGTCGTGTACAGCTCAACTTGAACGTTTTCTCCACAGAATAGGTATTTCGATAACTCACACGCTTAAATACGTCGGAAATTCCGCATTTTTCCGCATCCAGCAAAACCTCAAAGACCTTTCCATATTATGGGATGCCAACCTTAGACACTGGCGGAGGAATAACCGTGGTATTGATGAACCAATAATGAAGTAGCTGACTATTGCTCACATCAACAAGGCTGATGTAATACTTTCTCTTAGCAACAATCAAAGGTTTCAGACAGAGAGTGCATTCGGAAGTGCAATCAGCCGAAAGGGTTGTGGGTGCGTCCTCGACTGAGACCTCAAACGGATGGGAGACAAAGAATTTAACGTTTCTCTTTGATTTATATCCCCTTGTGGTCAATGAAACGATTACTTGATTAGCTGTTGGGATTTAGTGACCTGTCCTAGGACACACGTGAGATCTACTCGTTGACAGGCCTGAATGTATATTCCAATAGAATGCAAAGGACTTGTCATGAACTTGTCCTCGTACACAAACACAACCACGTGTTTTATCGATGGGATTTCCCCAACCATCGTCTACACTAGTTATTTGGAATACTTTGACAATTAGTTCCTTCGGGTATGTCCTTGTTTGCAGATCCAAACTCACCGAATCAGAGATGGAGCACTTCACGACCATGGTGGAAGGATTTTTGAAGTCTTCGTTCGTCGGGATTACGATATTTTTCTTGAACATTTCGTTTCCCGATCCCATAAATCTGAACACGTGGGTAATTGGACATGATTTTATTTCTACAGAGAGATTTACTACGAGAATTCGGCATTCGTCCGAAATGAAGTTTATCTGGAATATTTAAGAAGGTTACCTTCGTCGTCTTAGTCAGTTGAGGGGTAGTTTCCTCCAAATTTTGAATTTCCCTGTTGGTCGTCTTTAAATATCGAAACTATTTACCGGTGGGAATTTGGTCCCCTGAACCGACAAGGCCCGGTAGACGAACGGGACAAACACAGTCTCGTCTGGGGAGAGGAACAAAATGGGACATTTTTTCTCAGAGGAATAGCTCATAAAGTTCCGTTCAATGGCAGTCCGAATATTCAAAAGTGTCTTATAGTGATTCCACTCTTCGTAGTTCGTTAGAACAGAAAGACATGGATCGGCAAACTCTACTCTTATTAATTGCTTGTTTTTTGTGAAATTGTGGACTTCAACCTCGAAAAACTCAGCCCTCCCCACAGTAGTTGTGATGGTCTTTGTGAGTGAGATATTCGATTCCAGTGCATTCTGAATTTGTTCGTATTTATTTTGACTTCTGTAGGCCTGGACAGTCCGCAAGTCCCTCTGTCTGTTAAAAGTAAGCGATCCAACCCCCTGAAATATACCCAAATCCTACAATCCAAAACTATCAGACTCCAAGGTCCTGACCTTTTCCATTCTTTCCATTTTACGTTTCCTGACTGGATCCATTATTGACTCTGAACACGTGGCGATGTCATGCCAATTCGTTCTTCTACTAGCGATGGGTGAAGTAAGGAAACACGTATTCCCCGATTCTAAACGAAAGTAGGGAATAATACTGATAACTCCCCAAAATCAAGCGATTTGCTCATGTTATCGGTTTTCTCGGTATTTTTTAGTTTCAGTTCGTTCAGGGCCAAAGGATGTCCAATATTTATGGTTTGCAGTATTAACTTTCCAATCGTGTTTGTCTCTTCCAGGGAACTGTCCACGTGGCTTATTATGTCCAACTGGGAGGAACATTCAACAGCCTCTTTCGACTGGCGGAGGAATACCTAAGATTCCTTAATGCTAAAACGTGGAGTGGCAGTTGACAAAACCCAATAAGCATGAGGGAAGTCGCGTCCCATATGTCAATGTGGAGGTAATGGGCCTTTAAGTATTTTATGAAATTCAATTTTTCCTCTCCCACATATTTAGAATCACACAAACACAGTCGATAGCCGGGGATCGACGTATTTTCGAGTTTAATCAGCGAAATTTGCTCTTCTCCCTTCATAAAATCAAGCAAAATTCTACAAATCAAGCATAACCGTACTTATCAGTTGTTACAAATTCCTGGTCGTAAAATTGGTAGGTAAAAAATATCGTCTTCAAGGAAGAAATGATTGAAAACGTGTCCCCCATTTTTGGGTTTCTAAAATTATGCGTTATTTACTTGGAGAAGGCCAAAAATCTAATCGATATTACGTTCCTTTGGAGAATATCTCCCATTTCAACCTCCTGGTCGAGGATCATGGATTTGGTTAGACTCACGGAGAAAGGAGAGTTTCCCTCTCTGTCAGTTATCGGGGGAAATCCGGCAGAATGGAGGACGGCGAGCTCATTTCTTGACGGTCCAACGAACTTTCCCCTACTCTCTCAGGCCATTGAATACAAAGGAGATGAATTCAAAGTCATCTTCCCAAATTTATCCAAAGAAATAGGAATTTCCTTCAAGTCGACTTCATCTACGAATTTTTCTTCCTTCGTCTTAACCTTACTATTCAAATATACAGGAATCATTGATTGAGGTCGATTCTGTGGTGAAGTAGCAGGGATCTGGTCACTAAGATCGTATTCGAAGGTTAAATGTCCAATAGTTTTGTTTTTGATTTGATTTTCTGAAGAAAAAATCAAGGCTGAAATGGGACTCCCACACGAATCTACAGTACTCCACCTTAAAATTACTTGATAACAGGGGACAAGTAGAGGCATCATTCGCAATTATCGGACTCCAAAGACTCCAAGCAGTTATCACAGATTTATATTCGGGTTTCTGGACTTGGTTAGGAACCTTCGTAACATTGGAATGACTACTTTGGGGGTGACTACCAACTTAAGATTATATTCCAGTTTAAAAGTCAGGACAACATCTTTGCTCACAAAGAAATTCTCCATGTATACTTTATTGTCTGAAACAAGAGAGATATGACTTATCATATTTTGAGTACCATTTTGAAGTTGTAACTTTTTTGGCTGGTCAATCATTCTCCAAGAATTGAATAATTGCATCTATATTCCACAAATTATAATACATAGAGATTAATGTCTTCGACGATGACTTCGATTTGCTGTTTATTTCTCGAATATTCGGAATCTTGAATTCCCTTGCGTAACTCGTCTTTGAGATTTTCGCTCAGAATTAGAGAAATGTTGAAAATTTTTAATTTTTGCGGCTTTTGGTTCTGAGTTACATTTTCTACAATCATAGACGGCACAAACTGGTCACTTTCAAACCTTTGATTTCCTCAGTCGACCCCACTAGGGTGTCCAGGGGAATTAAAGGTTCTATTTGAGGGACAGATGTGCACGTGGATATATTGCAAACAGCGGAATCTCTAGTTTTGGCTTTACTGAGCTGATCTTGTAGAACTGAATTTATCACAAAAACTCGGATACCTTCGGTTGACGACAGTAAACTCAAACATCTGGGAGATCCCCTGTATATTGACAACCTTGAATAGATAAAACCGTAAACGTTGATTGCCCGTTCATATTTTGGCAGAGATCCGACAGAGAAGCCGTAAACCACCCAACAGATCTCTCCAAAGAGGTCTCGTGGGCGATGATCTCGATTACTATCCTTGTCGACAAATTCTTAAATCCCTGCTTTATCATTACGCCCTTTTGAAATGATCCCCATTTACTTGGTTATAGTTGACCTCTGTCGAGTTATTCGCTGTTAGTGTCGGTCCCTTGTATGTTCTCCCTGTGAAAACTCCGAAGGTTGTGTCAAAAATGGAATAATTAAGGCTAAATAGATTTGAAGAGTTATTCTAGACTTATAATATGGGAAACATTAGGAATTTGAAATTTATCGACTCGTATAATGAATATATCAGTATTTTTGCTGGTTGCATATAAATTGGAATCTTTGTATGATTGGGGGGTCTTGCGACTTTGGCAAACTCTTAAATAGTCGTCAACATTCTGTGAGTATGCTTTTTCGTCAATTTGTGGCTTCATTATTTCTCGGTTGTTTCCAAGCAACAAATGATTATTTATGAAATACAAATTCGATTATGTCGTGTGATCCACCATTTGCTTTATAATCGCCGGGTAAGTACAAAGCACCTACTTTGGCTATCAAACCAACTTCTGACACAAGAGGTACAGCTAACGCAGACGGACCCATTGAAGGTCGCTGACAGCCAATCAAAAAACACTAGAACACCCCACGGGGTTACAAATCAACCAACTTCTCTATGTCTCACTTTGTCCTCTTTCCTTAGTGCAATAACATATGATCTGTCAGTTATGACTCAATAATCGACCATAATCATATTTTACTGAAGTTAAAAAAATAAACCTTCGTTTGGAAAAGAGTCTCTTGGAATTACAACTACAAATGTGCCAACTGGAGTCTCTACATATTAACTACTGACAGCCTGCTGAGGTACCTATATCTACGTGGTTTCTCCTCCCTTGACAAAGTGGGGTCTATATTAACTGCACTGCCCCGGAATCAAAATAGATTTCAGTACCAAACCTAGCTACCACTTTGATCAGAGGTTTCAAAATGGGAGGCGCGAAAAGCTTATCAGAAATATTATTTTTGTAAAATTAGATCTATAAGGTAGAGTGTTATCCGCACCTCGGTGCTAGTCAAGGACAATAAACCGGACATTGTGGTACACGATGAGGAGTCTAGCCAAGTCCTTATCATAGAAATTGGCATCACGTCTCAAGACCGTTTGCAGACTGTGGAGGTGGAGAAAATAGGAAGTATGACTTGCTTGCAAACGAGATGGGGCAGATGCTTGGTTGCAAGGTCCTCGTTATTCCTATAGTAATGACGTGGAAGGAATTGCAACAAAGTACCACAAGGGTTATCTGAAGCAGTTGGGGTAGATAGGAAGCTCCAGGCCTATCTACAGTCACTGGATTAAAGCGGACCCTAGAGAGCCTGACACTGGAGTATAGGAGGCAGAGCCCGGAGATGCCAAATGGGCAGAGGGTTCAATTGGACAAGGCACTATCGGAGTTGTTTTAGCAACCAGAATCGAACCTGCCTGAGGAGGCTGGCAAACAGGCAAACGAGGAAGGTTGTTGATTATTAAATATTAACTTTTTATTGTTGGTTAAATAAAGTGGCTTGGTTTTTTTAAAATAATATAGTTATTAATTTAAAAATTATATTTTTTTAAATCAATTCAATTTAAATTAGTTCACAGCATGGATAAATTCTTGCCTCAGATGCAATGCGATTTAAATATCGAACTCGTTTATTAATGAATAATGAACTACGAGTAGCACTCTCCTCAATAACACTGAGATTTAAAAAAAACTGTGTCAAGAATAAAAAAATTATCTTTGTTGCGGACCTGGTGGATTCCCATTATTTTACTGAAAAATCTATAAACATTTTTCATCGGATTCAAAAATAGAACGATCAACTCCCGTACATTTAACCACGTTGTCGGATTTTATCAGCAAAGGATTATCAAACAAACCGAGACATCTGAAAACTCCTTTTTGTTTCGTGGATATTCACAAGGCGTTCGACTCCGTTCCAAGGACAAACTTAATTAGAAAATATTCAAATCCGAAATCCCTGGAAACCTTAACTCTGGTTTCCAAACTCCCCTTTTAATAGAAGGTTTGCTTTGGAGATTGGCATCACGACTTCTTCGAATCGTCCCCCAGATATCACCCCTATCCCCTTTATTATCAAACCAATTTACTGACGATCTATCTTCTTATCTCAGAAAATAAGAATGAAATCTTATTAACTTAAGCAGATGACATTGTTCTGTCCACAAGTGTATTAATGTTTTCTTTGTATACCATCTCTTCCATTAGTTTGAAGGCCCTTTTCTGGGTTGCGAAGATTTTCTGGATGTTCGTATAAGAGGCCAGTGGTCCTCATGAAGTACACGCATATGAAATGCATGGTTCGATGTACTGTGAGTAGAGCGTTTTAAGTATAGGGTGATGTCCAATTTTCCATAGATCTGTTAGGCATTTCAGAAGGTTGATTTTCTTCTCACATTTGTTCTGCACGCTAGTGACATATCTCGAAAAGTTCATGTGCGTATTGAAAGTCAGACCCAATATTTTTTGCCATTTGCTGAACGGCAATTATCTTCCTCCGCAGTAACTTTATTGTCCTGTTCGACAATTTTTTGTCCGAGGTATAGAGAGTTGTAACAGATTTTTCGGTATTGATTGACATGCGATTTTTATTAAACCACTCGAGTAGTCGACCTATGTGGTGTTGTATTCTTTCCGTCGCTGTTTGGATGTTCTGATCCTGTGAGGCTAGGACGATATCGTCTGCATAAGCAGAAACAGGTCGTCTTCTCCATTCGGCGTCGGAATGTTATCGTAAATAAATTGAATAGATGGTGATACGGCGAGCCCTGAGGTACTCCATTTGGGAATAAACGGGAGACAGAATGAATGTTTCCAATGCACACTCTACCTCTTCGTCCGCTAAGGAAGTTCATCAGCCAGCGTTTAAGGTTTTCAAGGATATCTGATTGGTAGATTTTCCATGTTAGGTTCTTCGTCGGCACAAAGTCGAAAGCTTTGTGGACACAGTTTTCTGGTGTCTTGGCTTGCACAGAAATCCAGAGCGAATAAAGTTAGTCAGGGATGTGAGGAAGCTCGTTGTGGACCGATATTTTCTGAAACCATGCTGGAACAGTTTATCGGGAGTCCTTTCAGTGATTTTTGTGATGATATGCTATTCCAGAATTTTTGACATTGAGCATAAGAGAGAAATAGACCTGAAAGAAGCTGGGTCTTCTTTCGGTTTTCCTGACTTCAATACTGAGCGAATGCTTGCAAGTTTCCATGTAGTTGGGATTGAGTTATAATTAATCGACAGTTGTTGATTTTGGTCAGGGTACCGATTCCCTCATTTCCCAGGTTTTTCAGAGGATTATGGGAATTCAGTGTGGACCATCAAAATGTGTTACTTATGTTTGGCTTAGGGATGCAATTACTTCCTTTTCCGTAAAATAAGTTAATTGATTCTTTTTCTGTTTTCTTAGCGGCGGATCGGGTGAGTCAGTCCTCATGTGGTTTTTGTGAGAGATTTTCGCGTAGTATTTTACTAGGGCGTTTAGGTCCTTTTGAATGAATTTTTCGTTTTAGGGTGTCCTCTCATCCACCTTCGAGATATTTCGAAATGTCTTCCAGACTTCGGATGTTCACCGGTTACGATTTAATAAAGTAAAGACCATCTTCCATTTAACTTTCTGTATTTTCGCAGGCGCAAGTGAACAAGACGTCTCTCGCGTCGCAGGCGCAAGTGAACAAGACGTCTCTACGGCAAGTGGAACAAACAAAAAATCCTTGGGTAGGACCGCGTACTTTTCCCGATTCAACCTTTCGGCCTTCTCTCTATTTAATAAAATACTAATTTGACAGCGAACACAGCACATTCTTATGACATAAAAAAATTAATTTTCTCCGCTGAAATTAGCTAGCAGTGAGCGAAGCGGAGCGTAATCCCTCCTCAGGAGCTAAGTGGCTATAAGCGAAGCGAACGACCAGGTAATTCTTAATAAATATAATTGAATTTTTTTATTATTAACACAAAAATTAAGTAAATTTAAACTGAGAGACAGTCTAAATACCATGAGTAATGCAACAAAAGTATGGAGTATTTCATTAAGTCCTTTAGCACTCACTCAACTCTTAATCATGACGTGTTAGGCAGATCCTTAAAAAACGAAAGCCGTTTTTTCTTCACCAGAATCTCCCTCACTAGGTCTCAATAGTCTTTCTTGGTCCTTATTCAACTTTGATTTTTAAGCGTGCTGCACTTGAATGAAGATGCTCGCCAATCGTTCAAGCGATCCCTTGTTTTTCCTTATTTGTCTTAGAACTTCATTAAGAATTTCAGTATCCGTCCAAGGAATATTTTTTCAGAAAATTATAGTAGTCTCCCTCATGACGTTTGTCGGTTTGTTGGGCCCATTCATAGGCAGTGAACAAACAAATCCCAGAGTGCCTTCGTGATTAACGTACTTATAGGTTCTATGGAATTCTCAAGGCTTTCACATAATTTTCACTGAACTTATTTTTTTGTGGAAAACGTAAAAATTGGGGAATTTCCCCCCTATTTCGGGGTCTGACTATACTTTGTCTACAATTCCACTAGCATCTAGTGCCACCATAAACACCGTTTTAGTACCATCTCTCATCGAAAAAAGAATTACCCAGTAGAGTTCAATTCATAAAAAATTGAATAATAATTCAACAGTTTTGAGTATTTCAGAATTGAATATGTATAAAATCGGATCAAAAAATACAGGAACATTACGAGTATTTTCAGAATCGCACTTGACCCGTTATTAAGTTTAATAAAATTTAATTTTTCTTATAAATAATATTATTTTTTATAAAAGTCAAATAATTTTTTAAATTTACATAATTATAAATTCAAAATTTTGTTAGAAAATGGAAATACCCTCATTATATGCGCATTGCCTTGAACATATTCGAACAGATTTTTATTTTAAAAAATGTGAAGAATTAAATGAAAAAACTAAAAACATGATTTTTAAAAGAGTATTTAAGGAACTGATATATTCGAACGATCCATATCCAGATGAAGATCTATATGATCAATATACGTTTATAGACACGATCTCAGATGGAGTACAGAAAAATGTTTTCTGCGTTGAATTCATTGATGACATTGACGTTAAGGATGTTGTCAAGATGATTCAAGTTTATCCGAATTTATCGAATATTAAATTATGCAAAATAACTTCATCACAAAAGAATCCTTTACTACCATTCTCACCTAATAATGTCCAATCATTCTCACTTCAGAGTTATCATAACCCAGATATGCTACATTCCCTATTTATGACTGGATTTAATAAAATAACATCCTTGAACTTGGCTGTATACATTATAGAAAAAAATATTTAAAAACAGCACAATTAAAATAATGGATAAACTGGAAAACATAAACTTTATGAACGTTGTAATTACTGACTTTGAAGAATTTGCTGCTAACTTAAACTGTCCAGAGGCCCTGTGGTTTAATTTATATCAAATTCAGTTATTTTACGCATATGAATAATTATTATGTTGTTGAAACAGATGATACTTGTAAAGTTAATTGTATTCCTCTTCTTGATAAGACCATCAATCTTAAATTTCTCGATTTATCGGGATGTATTGTAGACATGGAGAAATTAACAAAGTTATCGATTATAATAATCATAGCTACTTAAGCAAAAAAGGATTGAAAAAAAATCATTTTGACCAACTTATAAGTTTCAATGTGAATATAAATGAATGGGTAATTTTTACGATATAATATAGATTGATAAAGAATTACTTATAAATAACTTAATCAGGCCTCTCTTCACGTTCCAATGTGAACATAAAATGTATGAAATTTTTAATGGGATTTGCAATTCGAATTACAAATTCCGATATAAATTATTAAGTCGATTTTTGAAAGTATTTTGAACATATTAGTTTAGTTTTGAGTCTTAAACCTATGGATGAAAATGAAGATCCGAAAATTTCTTGTAAGTGAATTGTTTTACTCCAGCTTTACTTTAGCCAGTATTATCAAAAACTATCAAATATCGTACCTTAACCGTTGGTATGTGTTGATTTTATCTTTAGTATGATTTACGATGGTATTTGTAAAATTGTTAAGCATTACCGATTATTTAGTTACGAAATGGTAATTTAATTTAAATTTTTAGAATGCTTGTAATTGTTTAAAGATATTTCACTTTTTAAAACCATGGGAAACATCAATTTTCGTTTGCACATTTTTTATTTTAGTTGCCTTCGTTTTCATTCATTCTTAAAGGAACTTATTGTTGGTATGAAGACGATAGTTATGATTACGATACATGTCGTTCTATTTTAAAAGGCATGAGCATAGAATTTTTGACTTATCTTGGATATTCAGGTCTTGTGAAAGTTTAAATTAATGACAGGATAATTTTAGTACTGCTGTGAATCTTGTGAAACATGCGACGAGAAGGGTTATGGCATATTCAATGTATTGAGATATCTTCTAGGTATTTGAAATATATTTATTTAGACGAAAATGAAAGAAATGTGGATTTGTTTATTGATTTGGATGGAATTTCTCGAATTCATAATTTTTTAGAAAGATTTCCATTAGAAGATCAAAACCATAATATCATAATTCCAATTATTAAAGTCGTCGAAACTCTAGCTAAATTTCAAAAAGCTAGAAGTTTACTTGCTACGTGTGGAATAATAGAAGATTTATTGTAAAATCGGTGTTTCATTAAAAGAAATCCTGATTACGATGTACTTAATTTTAATGCGCATTATTTTATCTACAGTTGCATGTGTCTGATATTGAGTGATCCAAATTATATTTTGCCCACATTTGAAAATTTGGATTTCGTTGATTTGAGTCCAAAGGAATTCATTCTAAATAAAATTTGTCAATTTATAAAAGAAAATCCGTATGAAGCAGATTGCGATATCCATAGTAGGTAATTTAATTTTCTATGTCGAAGGTCAATGATACCAACAATAAAATTGTTAAGTATGAATACAGACGAGCGAATTTGGCTTTGGGTTGTATGGGAATTTGCTAATTTAACCACTAAATATCGTTAATCTTTACTTTAATAATAGCAAATCTTTTTATGGACATGTTAGTTCCCCATAACATTATTGAGAAAATTGAGAATATATGTTGTCAATCCAATATGGAAGAGATCCATTCATACGCTGCTATTTTTAGAACAAATTACAATGTTGTTATTTTTATTATATTTAGGATTATATTAATCGTCATTAATTAAATATTCAAGTAAACAAATCTCTTTATTAATAAATTAACAATATGTATTCATTTCTTAGTCGCCATTACAGAGGCTTGCAACTTATTATTTATTGCTAGACTGATTTTTTTTCTTACAAATCAAAAATGTTTTTAACAATAATGAAATGTGAAGCTACACTCCATGTTTATTTCTTAAACATTATTTTAATATGTCACGGCCCATACGTGGCCTCGGCCCAAACATGGTCGAGGCTAATAAACTTACAAAATTTTCTATAGCAGAATTAACTTAAATATACCCAATAAGTTTACCTCTGATATTATAAATTCTGTAGAATGCAAAAATTGAGAGATTCAAATTAAAAATTAATTACCAAATGTCACAGTAATAGTATCTTCGTGCTAAAAAAATTTTTATTTTGTTTAAAAAATATAAAATAAAATCTAATTATTTAAATAACTACTAGAATAGCAAAAGCAAAGCTTTGACCAAAATATTAAATTTAAGTCTTGTTCTTTTATCCATGTACATGAAACTTTAACTCTATACCATAACCCTAAATTCTAAACACTGACCCTAACTAAAAACACTAAACATTAACCCTAACCAAAAACCCTCAAAGTGTAAATTATTAAACATAATTTATTAATTAAATTATTTAGCGTTTTCGATCACTTAAACTCGTGACCTGTGAATATTTTTATCCTCTCTGTTATTGAGAAAACAATTATCTCCATCGTTTTTGGTTACTTCATAGATGGTACAGTCAAGCTTATCGTAAAGTGCCATTATACGATGAGCAGGATTTTTGTCATGATCTCATCCTTTATGGACCTCGTCACCAATTTTTAAAGTTTCGTCGTCGTTTCTCCACCTTCTTTTTTCAATCATTTTTCGTGCAGCTACTTTGGTATATATTCGTGTCTCTTCTCTTGCTTCATCCACTTCATAAGACAGAAAATTTGACAAATCCTCCGGTATTGCTTCCTGTGGATACTTACATCCCATAAATATAAAGAATGGCATTTGTTTCGTTGCCTCGTGTATCGAAATGTTGTAATCAAAAAACATTTTTTTAAATGAAGAACATAGCTCCCACTCTCTCCACTGGAAGGTAATATAGAGGAAATCCATTTTTATTGATTGGTTTAATCTTAATTTATAATTTATTTTTTTACCTTTTTACTTGACCTTGTATCCATGGAGCACACCATTTACCATGAATATACTTTACTCGAGGTTCCATTAACATGTCGGTCATCAATTTATTTTTAAATTCTTTTCCGTTATCCATGTGTAATAATAGCGGGGGCCATATGTATAAATTTTTTTGAAAAGTTTCAACTACTTCCTTTGAATTTTTGGAGTAGAGAGTTTCGACCACGCCAAATTTGCTGAAACAATCAACAACAGTCAAAAGCTACAGAAAATTAATGAGAAAAGACACATATGAATAACCCAAGTTTTTGTCAGAATAACGTCACAAATCGATCAGATCGGCTATATATCTGTCGCGTGGGTAATTTACCACAATTGGTGTTATCGGAGGTTTTGTTTCCAAAAGCCTCTTAGACGTAATTTATAATTTGTTTCCTACAAATGAGCAATTATAAATATACGTAGATATATGGTACATCGTTTTCAAACGTAAAACTACTGGCAAGCCTTTTATAACGCCTCTTATCAGATATTGTCAGATCTGAAGGGAACAAGTCAAATTCTTTAAATTCCTTAATTATTTTCATATCGTAAAGAAACAATCGAACAACAATAACCATCAGTCGGTGGCGTTAAAACTCTCTCGAGTTGGCAAAAATGTTGAAAGGAAAAAAGGAGAAGGGTCACTTGCATTACCTGATGGTATGAATGTAATTCTTGCCATATCCGAGAGCGTTGTGGCAGATGACCCAAAAGAATGGGCGAGGCAGGTAGTCCTGCAGGTACGTAGCAGGCTATCTCGAATGCCCTGGAATGGATGGCCATACTTGGCGGAGCTCTGCAGTGGCAGATTCAGTACTGCTATATCTGTGAGTGAACTCAAGAAGATGGCTGTAGGCAAAGAGGGTACTGGTCTAAAGGGGCGGGGACCAGGTGACCACAACTGTCAAAGAGAGCACGAGCACCAGAGCTGTGATACGTTGCAGCTCAAGCATGTTTATGAGGTCTTTGCGCGGAATCTCGCTGCAGCGGCAGATGTCCCACTTGAGGACCGTAGATTTACCCGCAAGATTCCTCATTGTAAGGTTAACGGTGTAGTGTTAACCTGCATCAATAAGGCTGTGGCTTATGCGGTGGAGGCTAAGCCAGTAGGGTCATTGGGTGACATCTCCCTAGTGCTGTATGCAGCACAGATCACCTATGAGGAATTGACGGACAAGCCCAGACCACCCAGTAAATGGAGGGAGCAGATCTGTGCCAAGATTGCTTGGAGACAGACTGAGCTGGAAGCACTGGAGGGGCACATAAGTAGTGTGGCGAGAGGGGTTAGAGGAAAAGCACCGGCTATAGTAAAGGGGCTAATTAGTAAACTCCGTGTTCCCAAATGGGACCTCAAAGAGTTGAGGAGGGCAAAGGTGGAGTTAGAGGGGGCAATAATGGTGTATAAGAGGAAACTCTATACACATGAAAGTCGGTGTAAGAGAAGGAGAGAAAATAATCTGTTTGAGTTTAATCGCAGATTGTTTTACCGTCGCCTACACGAAAATGGCCATAGTGTATGTTCCCAGCAGGACGCGGAAATGCTTTCCACATGGGGTAGTATGTGGGAGGCTAAACCACGCAGAGGAAATGCGTGGAATGTCCCGTACAGCGCCGCTCCTTTCTTGGCGGAATTTTCGATTTTCGCAAGAAATTTGAGGCGGTAGTGAGACATCTCTCTGATTGGAAACGACCGGGGTCGATAAAGTTTATAATTTCTTTATCAAAAGATGCACTTCATTACACGAGTCTTATGTGTGTGTATTACAGAAAAGCATCACTAACCCGGAAACGATTCCTGATTGGGCATGCACAGGGACAACTTATTTGATCCCAAAGCTGGACAACCCCCAGTCTGCTGCAGATTATCGACCGATAACCTGCATGCCAACCCTGTATAAGCTGATGACCAAATTGGTGGCTAATGAGGTCAGGAGCTTTGTAGACGCAAATGGGATTCTCTCCGAGAATCAGTTGGGAACTGTGCGAAATTGTCAGGGGGCAAAAGAGCAGGCTTTGATCAACAAATGCCTTTCTGTGTCTCACGGAAACTCACTTTTGTCTATGTGGGTGGATGTGAAGAAGGCTTACGATTCAGTTGATCATTCTTACCTTGTCGAGTGCCTACACAGTCTGTGTATGCCTGTGTGGTTCATCAGCTTTGTAGTGGCTGTGATGAATAGGTGGAGTATTCATCTGAACTATAATAGGCACCGGATAGGCGAGGTAAAACTCAAGAGGGGGATCCTTCAGGGGATAGCATGTCTCCGCTACTCTTTGTTCTCTGTTTGGAGCCATTGAGTCGCCGCCTCAATGACCGGTTTGAGCAAATACCAGTTCATTGTGAAGGGGTCTGTTTCAGTACAAATCACCTTCTTTTTATCGATGACTTGAAGATGTATGCTCGAACAGCCGAGGAGCTCTACTCCATGGGGGTCTGTGCCAGGGAATTCTTTGAGAGTATAGGGCTAGATTTGAATTATTCAAAGTCTGCGACTAACACGCAAGTATGTAGCGAGTTAGTAAGAGTCCTAGAGGAACACGAAGGATATAAGTATCTGGGTGTTACCGAATCTCCAAAGTCCCTTATAATGCCTGAGACAAAGCGACAAATTACTGAAGGCATCCGTAAAAGAGCAGCGTTATTGTGTAAGACGTCTCTAAATGCAAGGAATTTGTTCCTAGCATTAAATGAGTATGCTGTCTCGCTGCTAAACTACTACATAGGTGTTGTGGAGTTTGAGCCCAAAGAGTATGATGAGATGGATGTTATGATCCGTGGAGTACTCAGAGAGAACCATGTCCATGTGTTGGCAGCCAATAAGGAGAGACTATATTTACCCCGTGATAAATTCGGCCGTGGACTGTGTGGAGTAGTCCAACTAAGTGAGCGTATCCTAATGCGAATGCACGACACCCTGATAGCTGGGTCAAGTGTGTCTGCTAGGAAGCACGCCATAATAACGACCGAGAAAACACGGGCAACCCACCTAGGCACTATCAGACCTTTTTTGTCTGCTAAGTATGGTGTTGATGATGGTGGGCTAGTAAATGTGAAGGCGTTGATCGAATTACAATATAATAATTTGATGGAAAAGATCAACTTAAAAAGCCTTCATAAGGTCCTCTTCAGAGCATTGGACAACCCACATGTCGACCTTAAGTCGTCGACAATATGGCTAAAATACGGTGACAACTCACCTCGATCGGAGGCGTTGTACACGTATATGCAAGACCGCAATATTTTTTGGGGTCGATCAACAAATACATGTCCCCACTGTAAGTCAAGGAGCATGTCGGTTGATCATTTAGCCACTCGATGTGGATCCATGCTCTGCCACGACTATGTGTGGAGGCACAACGAGGTAGTAAGGAGTCTTCATCTTCTACTATGCAATAAGTATGGTATTCGCCACACCAGAAAGTTGCGGACTCATAAGGTGCAATCTGTAGTAGAGAACACCAGGGTCCAAATTAAGGTAGACAGTGTTATCCGTACCTCGGTGCTAGTCAAGCACAATAAACCGGACATTGTGGTACACGATAAGGAGTCTGGCCAAGTCCTTATCATAGAGGTTGGCATCACGTCTCAAGACCGTTTGCAGACTGTGGAGGTGGAGAAAAAAAGGAAGTATGACTTTCTTGCAAACGAGATGGGGCAGATGCTTGGTTGCAAGGTCCTCGTTATTCCTATAGTAATGACGTGGGAAGGAATTGCAACAAAGTACCACAAGGGTTATCTGAAGCAGTTGGGGGTAGATAGGAAGCTCCAGGCCTATCTACAGTCCACTGTGTTAAAGCGGACCCTAGAGAGCCTGACACTGGAGTATAGGAGGCAGAGCCCTGAGATGCCATATGGGCAGAGGGTTCAATTAGACAAAGCGCTCTCGGAGTTGTTTCAGCAACCAGAATCGAACCTGCCTGAGGAGGCTGGCGAACAGGCAGGCGAGGAAGGTTGTTGATTAAATATATTAACTTTTTTATTGTTTGTTAAATAAAGTGGGGTGTTTTTTTTTAAAAACTAAGTATTTTGATACTGTACCCATTCTTCAATTTTATTTTTTCAATTTTTTCCAAAAAAGTGATTATTTTAACATAAAAAATACATATTTGTAATCCTTATCCAACAACGAACAAAAATATATAATTATTTTTTTTAAATGATTAAAATCATTGACCATGTGTGGGCCGATACCACGTATGGGCCGTGACATAATATTTATATAAAATCAAAATTTAGAATTTTTCTAACTCGGGGACCTAACTCGTTCTCCATACCTAAATTGGCCTTAACTCTTCAAAAAAAATTTTGAGTACGTTTTCTCAAATTTTTAAATTATTTATAATTTTTCTCATCTATGATTGTTTCTTAATTTTTATATTTTTTCATTGGTTGAGGTGGTGACGACGTCTCTATTGCACTATGTCTTATTCGTATTCTTTACCGACTTCTCTGTTCACTCTTGGAACTTTTGATTGCAGAGGAATTAAACAACTTTAAAAGAAACAGCAACTGGCTTGCGATCTTTTAAAATACAACATTTCTGTCTGCGGCCTACAAGAGACAAAAACGACTGTACATTGTACAGAACTGATTGACAAACTTCACCTTTTTACCGTATCATCGGACTGCCAAAATTATGGTCTCGGATTTGCAGTCTATCAGGACCTGATCCACTGTGTTACAAAATTGTGGGCAGCTTCTGACCATGTCGCAGTGCTGCAAATCGGAAATAAAATCTACTCAGTTATTCCCATTATGTATGCCTAATCTGTATAAACTATTGACAAAGTGTGTGATCAAAAAATTATCAGATTATATTAAATCATACAACTTTATCATCGATAATCAACTGGGAACGCGGAGAATGTGCCAAGGTGCGAAAGAACAGGCTATCGTCAACAAGTGCGTAAATCAACAAATGGAAGCAGTTTGAATTCCACTTGGATTGACGTCAAAAAAGCTTATGACTCGGTTGACCACCTGTTTCTCCACCAGTATTACAAAATTCTAGTCTTCCCTGCTGGATTGTCAGGTTTAATCAGGTACATATCACAAATGGACCCTCTAGTAGAATGCTGAACTGAAAATTTCCGAAAGTAACTATGGGAAGTCCGGTAAATGGGGAACCAACGTATACGACGAATCACCTACTATTTATGGATGATATAAATTGTTTTCTCGCCATAGTCACTCAATGGAAATGATGTTGGAGGTGGTTGAGTCGTTTTTTGATGCAGCCGGGTTGGAGAGAAACTTTGAAAAATCCGCAACAACCGTGAAGTTATTGTCCGAGAAAGCTCGTTTCCTCCATCGATTGAACGGATACCGATATCTTGGAGTTCTTGAAGATAAGAACAGTAATGTTCTTAAAGGAAAAATTATGGATAAAATCTATGAAGAAGCATCTAAGCGAATCAAAAATTTGACAAAGATGGATTTAAACTCAGTGAACCTGTTTAAGGGGATGAACGAGTATGCATTCTACTATTACTATTACATTGGATTGTTTGAGCAGTCAGAATTTGAACAGATCGATAAAAACACCCGCAGAATACTTATATAGCCACATACAAATGCAACCAGCAAAGAAAGACTTTATCTACCAAGAAATAAATTTGAGGAGTCTGTCAGTAACAAAACAGAACGAATGCTCCTCCAATTTTATGGTGACTTGGAACGTAAGGCAAATTACTGCCTAAGAAGGTCGGGAATACTACGGGTCATTAATTCAAAGAAACACACATGGGCACTATCGTAGAATTCATTTCCCGAAAGTATAACATTGAAAGTGTGAATGACTTGACAATGTCGAAATTGATGGATATACAGCATGCATATCTATTGGGAAAGTTGTCAAAAAAACGCTGAAATCTATTTTATTTCAGTGTTTGAAAGACACAGAAGTGAATATTGCTGAATCCTCTGGATGGCTAGTGCATGGAAATCACTCCTTATAACCGAGGGAAGGTCGTGTCTACTTCAGGATCGTAACATGTTTTTGATAACGGAGAAACTAAGTGCGGATATTGTAACTCAGCAAAGAAGACCGTCGATCACTTGCAACCTGGTGTGGGAGAATGCTGAAGAGCTCATATCTCAGGCGGCATAATGAAGTGATCAGATGTTTACACCTACATCTCTGCCGTCAATATGGAATAAGAAAAACTTAGAGTCACACTAATTAATCCAAGGAAGGAACCCAAGGGAGAAAGTCTGCTTGTGTCTACCAAATTCATTTTCCAGAGTCCATTACAGGCTCCCGTTTCCAAAGATAGATGAAGAAGTCATCGACATCACACATTCTTAGGCAGAAATGTTTTCGTGGTAATCTTCACCAGTTGACTTAGTCAAGGAGACGGTAAGAGGATCCCATTAACAACTGTGCCGTGACAGAAGAATCTGGTAGACAAGAATTACCTTCGTCCAAAAGTCCATCTTTTAGATTCGAACTCACCACAGTCGATCCGATGTCATCTGACATGTTCATCCAAGGCCTTTACGATATTTTTGGTCTTGATGTTTATTAAGCTATTTTTTACACAAAAATTGTAAACAATTAATTATTTTTATTATGCTATTTAAGTTAACGCAATGTAACCATAATCTTCTACAGCTCCATGGGAATCGCTATAAACACGTATATTTCTGCCTTTCCTTTGATTCCTGGCAAAAGACTGAACTTCATTCCAATGTAGTTGCTCTCATATGGTCCTAGGATCATGATTAGTGGTTTTAATTCCAGCAGATCTGGTCGTGTACAGCTCAACTTGAACGTTTTCTCCACAGAATAGGTATTTCGATAACTCACACGCTTAAATACGTCGGAAATTCCGCATTTTTCCGCATCCAGCAAAACCTCAAAGACCTTTCCATATTATGGGATGCCAACCTTAGACACTGGCGGGGGAATAACCGTGGCATTGATGAACCAATAATGAAGTAGCTGACTATTGCTCACATCAACAAGGCTTATGTAATACTTTCTCTTAGCGACAATCAAAGGTTTCAGACAGAGAGTGCATTCGGAAGTGCAATCAGCCGAAAGGGTTGTGGGTGCGTCCTCGACTGAGACCTCAAACGGATGGGAGACAAAGAATTTAACGTTTCTCTTTGATTTTATATCCCCTTGTGGTCAATGAAACGATTACTTGATTAGCTGTTGGGATTTAGTGACCTGTCCTAGACACACGTGAGATCTACTCGTTGACAGGCCTGAATGTATATTCCAATAGAATGAAAAGGACTTGTCATGAACTTGTCCTCGTACACAAACACAACCACGTGTTTTATCGATGGGATTTCCCCAACCATCGTCTACACTAGTTATTTGGAATACTTTGACAATTAGTTCCGTCGGGTATCTCCTTGTTTGCAGATCCAAACTCACCGAATCAGAGATTGAGCACTTCACGACCATGGTGGAAGGATTTCTGAAGTCTTCGTTCGTCGGGATTACGATATTTTTCTTGAACATTTCGTTTCCCGATCCCATAAATCTGAACACGTGGGTAATTGGACACGATTTTATTTCTACAGAGAGATTTACGACGAGAATTCGGTATTCGTCCGAAATGAAGTTTATCTGGAATATTTAAGAAGTTACCTTCGTCGTCTTAGTCAGTTGGGGGGTAGTTTCCTCCAAATTTGAATTTCCCTGTTGGTCGTCTTTAATTATCGAAACTATTTACCGGTGGGAATTTGGTCCCCTGAACCGACAAGGCTCGGTAGACGAACGGGACAAACACAGTCTCGTCTGAGGGAGAGGAACAAAATGGGACATTTTTTTCTCAGAGGAATAGCTAATAAAGTTCCGTTCAATGGCAGTCCGAATATTCAAAAGTGTCTTATAGTGATTCCACTCTTCGTAGTTCGTTAGAACAGAAAGACATGGATCGGCAAACTCTACTCTTATTAATTGCTTGTTTTTTTGTGAAATTGTGGACTTCAACCTCGAAAAACTCAGCCTTCCCCACAGTAGTTGTGATGGCCTTTGTGAGTGAGATATTCGATTCCAGTGCATTCTGAATTTGTTCGTATTTATTTTGACTTCTGTAGGCCTGGACAGTCGCAAGTCCCTCTGTCTGTTAAAGTAAGCGATCCAACCCCCTGAAATATACCCAAATCCTACAATCCCGATACTATCAGACTCCAAGGTCCTGACCTTTTCCATTCTTTCCATTTTACGTTTCCTGACTGGGATCCATTATTGACTCTGACACGTGGCGATTGTCATGCCAATTCGTTCTTCTACTAGCGATTGGGTAAAGTAAGGAAACACGTATTCCCCGATTCTAAACGAAAGTAGAGAATAATACTGATAACTCCCCCAAAATCAAGCGATTTGCTCATGTTATCGGTTTTCTCGGTATTTTTTAGTTTCAGTTCGTTCAGGGCCAAAGGATGTCCAATATTTATGGTTTGCAGTATTAACTTTCCAATCGTGTTTGTCTCTTCCAGAGAACTGTCCACGTGGCTTATTATGTCCAACTGGGAGGAACATTCAACAGCCTCTTTCGACTGGCGGAGGAATACCTAAGATTCCTTAATGCTAAAACGTGGAGTGGCAGTTGACAAAACCCAATAAGCATGAGGGAAGTCGCGTCCCATATGTCAATGTGGAGGTAATGGGCCTTTAAGTATTTTATGAAATTCAATTTTTCCTCTCCCACATATTTAGAATCACACAAACACAGTCGATAGCCGGGGATCGACGTATTTTCGAGTTTAATCAGCGAAATTTGCTCTTCTCCCTTCATAAAATCAAGCAAAATTCTACAAATCAAGCATAACCGTACTTATCAGTTGTTACAAATTCCTGGTCGTAAAATTGGAAGGTAAAAAATATCGTCTTCAAGGAAGAAATGATTGAAAACGTGTCCCCCATTTTTGGGTTTCTAAAATTATGCGTTATTTACTTGGAGAAGGCCAAAAATCTAATTGATATTACGTTCCTTTGGAGAATATCTCCCATTTCAACCTCCTGGTCGAGGATCATGGATTTGGTTAGACTCACGGAGAAAGGAGAGTTTCCCTCTCTGTCAGTTATCGGGGGAAATCCGGCAGAATGGAGGACGGCGAGCTCATTTCTTGACGGTCCAACGAACTTTCCCCTACTCTCTCAGGCCATTGAATATAAAGGAGATGAATTCAAAGTCATCTTCCCAAATTTATCCAAAGAAATAGGAATTTCCTTCAAGTCGACTTCATCTACGAATTTTTCTTCCTTCGTCTTAACCTTACTATTCAAATATACAGGAATCATTGATTGAGGTCGATTCTGTGGTGAAGTAGCAAGGATCTGGTCACTGAGATCGTATTCGAAGGTCAAATGTCCAATAGTTTTGTTTTGATTTGATTTTCTGAAGAAAAAATCAAGGCTGAAATGGGATCCCACACGAATCTACAGTACTCACCTTAAGATTACTTGAGAACAGGGGACAAGTAGAGGCATCATTCGCAATTATCGGACTCCAAAGACTCCAAGCAGTTATCACAGATTTATATTCGGGTTTCTGGACTTGGTTAGGAACCTTCGTAACATTGGAATGACTACTTTGGGGGTGACTACCAACTTAAGATTATATTCCAGTTTAAAAGTCAGGACAACATCTTTGCTCACGAAGAAATTCTCCATGTATACTTTATTGTCTGAAACAAGAGAGATATGACTTATCATATTTTGAGTACCATTTTGAAGTTGTAACTTTTTTGGCTGGTCAATCAATCTCCAAGAATTGAATAATTGCAGCTATATTCCACAAATTATAATACATAGAGATTAATGTCTTCGACAATGACTTCGATTTGCTGTTTATTTCTCGAATATTCGGAATCTTGAATTCCCTTGCGTAACTCGTCTTTGAGATTTTCGCTCAGAATTAGAGAAATGTTGAAAATTTTTAATTTTTGCGGCTTTTGGTTCTGAGTTACATTTTCTACAATCATAGACGGCACAAACTGGTCACTTTCAAACCTTTGATTTCCTCCGTTGACCCCACTAGGGTGTCCAGGGGAATTAAAGGTTCTATTTGGGGGATAGATGTGCACGTGGATATATTGCAAACAGCGGAGTCTCTAGTTTTGGCTTTACTGAGCTGATCTTGTAGAACTGAATTTATCACAAAAACACTGATACCTTCGGTTGACGACAGTAAACTCAAACATCTGGGAGATCCCCTGTATATTGACAACCTTGAATAGATAAAACCGTAAACGTTGATTGCCCGTTCATATTTTGGCAGAGATCCGACAGAGAAGCCGTAAACCACCCAACAGATCTCTCCAAAGAGGACTCGTGGGCAATGATCTCGATTACTATCCTTGTCGACAAATTCTTAAATCCCTGCTTTATCATTACGCCCTTTTTAAAATGATCCCCCATTTACTTGGTTATAGTTGACCTCTGTCGAGTTATTCGCTCTTACTGTCGGTCCCTTGTATGTTCTCCCTGTGAAGACTCCGAAAGTTGTGTCAAAAATGGAATAATTAAGGCTATATAGATTTGAAGAGTTATTCTAGACTTATAATATGGGAAACCTTAGGAATTTGAAATTTATCGACTCGTATAATGAATATATCAGTATTTTTGCTGGTTGCATATAAATTGGAATCTTTGTATGATTGGGGGGTCTTGCGACTTTGGCAAACTCTTAAATAGTCGTCAACATTCTGTGAGTATGCTTTTTCGTCAATTTGTGGCTTCATTATTTCTCGGTTGTTTCCAAGCAACAAATGATTATTTATGAAATACAAATTCGATTATGTCGTGTGATCCACCATTTGCTTTATAATCGCCGGGTAAGTACAAAACACCTACTTTGGCTATCAAACCAACTTCTGACACAAGAGGTACAGCTAACGCAGACGGACCCATTGAAGGTCGCTGACAGCCAATCAAAAAGCACTAGAACACCTCACGGGGTTACAAATCAACCAACTTCTGTATGTCTCACTTTGTCCTCTTTCCTTAGTGCAATAACATTATGATATGTCAGTTATGACTCAATAAGCGACCATAATCATATTTTACTGAAGTTAAAAAAATAAACCTTCGTTTGGAAAAGAGTCTCTTGGAATTACAACTACAAATGTGCCAACTGGAGTCTCTACATATTAACTACTGACAGCCTGCTGAGGTACCTATATCTACGTGGTTTCTCCTCCCTTGACAAAGTGGGGTCTATATCAACTGCACTGCCCCGGAATCAAAAGAGATTTCAGTACCAAACCTAGCTACCACTTTGATCAGAGGTTTCAAAATGGGAGGCGCGAAAAGCTTATCAGAAATATTATTTTTGTAAAATTAGATCTATAAGGTAGAGTGTTATCCGCACCTCGGTGCTAGTCAAGCACAATAAACCGGACATTGTGGTACACGATGAAGAGTCTAGCCAAGTCCTTATCATAGAAATTGGCATCACGTTACCAAGACCGTTTGCAGACTGTGGAGGTGGAGAAAAAGGAAGTATGACTTGCTTGCAAACGAGATGGGCAGATGCTTGGTTGCAAGGTCCTCGTTATTCCTATAGTAATGACGTGGAAGGAATTGGAACAAAGTATCACAAGGGTTATCTGAAGCAGTTGGGAGTAGATAGGAAGCTCCAGGCCTATCTACAGTCACTGTGTTAAAGCGGACCGTAGAGAGCCTGACACTGGAGTATAGGAGGCAGAGCCCGGAGTTGCCATATGGGCAGAGGGTTCAATTGGACAAGGCACTCTCGGAGTTGTTTTAGCAACCAGAATCGAACCTGCCTGAGGAGGCTGGCGAACAGGCAGGCGAGGAAGGTTGTTGATTATTAAATATTAACTTTTTATTGTTGGTTAAATAAAGTGGCTTGGTTTTTTTTAAATAATAATAGTTATTAATTAAAAATTATATTTTTTTAAATCAATTCAATTTAAATTAGTTCACAGCATGGATAAATTCTTGCCTCAGATGCAATGCGATTTAAATATCGAATCGTTTATTAATGAATAATGAGCTACGAGTAGCACTCTCCTCAATAACACTGAGATTTAAAAAAAATGTGTCAAGAATAAAAAAATATCTCTCCTGCGGACCTGGTGGATTCCATTATTTTACTGAAAAATCTATAAACATTTTTCATCGGATTCAAAAATAGAACGATCAACTCCCGTACATTTAACCACGTTGTCGGATTTTATCAGCAAAGGATTATCAAACAAACCGAGACATCTGAAAATTACTTTTTGTTTCGTGGATATTCACAAGGCGTTCGACTCCGTTCCAAGGACAAACTTAATTGGAAAATATTCAAATCCGAAACCTTAACTTAACTTGGTTTCCAAATCCCCTTTTAATAGAAAGGCGTGTTTGCTTTGAAGATTGGCATCACGACTTCTTCGAATCGTCCCCCAGATATCACCCCTATCCCCTTTATTATCAAACCAATTTACTGCCGATCTATCTTCTTATCTCAGAAAATTAGAATAAAATATTATTAACTTAAGCAGATGACACTGTTCTGTCCACAAGTGTATTTAAAGTTTCCACATCAAGATAGCAACAACACCTTGACCATCTCAACGTTTGGTTAAAAAACAGGGGTTCCCAACCTTTTATGGAGCACTTTCTATGTTAAAAATTCGATGTACCACTTCTCATCATACTTAAGGTTAAATCAAATTAATTCCAAAGACCACTGTTAAACCGATAAAACTAAACTAAGTGATCCCGACGAATTGATCAAGGCATTTTTTCTCGGTATAGATTCCTTGAGCCTACACAAGTTCGTTGCGGACTCGCACTTTCTTTTTGGCGTTGGTGTCCATTTTTGTCTTTTTCGATTAGTTTCTCCCTCCGTTAGTTTGAAGGCCCTTTTCTGGATGTTCGTATAATAGGTCAGTGGTCCTCATGAAGTACACGCATATGAATTGCATGGTTCGATGTACGGTGAGTAGAGCGTTTTAAGTATAGGGTGATGTCCAATTTTTCATAGACCTGTTAGGAATTTCAGAATGTTGATTTTCTTCTCACATTTGTTCAGCACGCTAGTGACAAATCTCGAAAAGTTCATGTGCGTATCGAAAGTCAGACCCAATATTTTTTGCCATTTGCTGAACGGCAATTCTCTTCCTTCCGCAGTAACTTCTATTGTCCTGTTCGACAATTTTCGTCCGAGGTATAGAGAGTTGTAACAGATTTTTCGATATTAACTGACATCCTATTTTCATTAAACCAATAGAGTAGTCGACCTATGTGGTGTTGTATTCTTTCCGTTGCTGTTTGGGTGTTCTGATCCCGTGAGACTAAGACGATATCGTCTGCGTAAGCCAGAAGCAGGTCGTCTTCTCCATTCGGCGTCGGAATGTCAGCCGTAAATAGATTGAATAGTAATGGTGATAGCGGCGAGCCTTGGGGTACTCCATTTTGGAATAAACGGGAGACAGAATTATTATTATTAAAAACCAAAAATCACCGACAAATTAAATAACTACATAGCCGTCAGGTGATTAGCCGTGGAGACAGAACGAATGTTTCCAATGCACACTCTACCTCTGTCCGCTAAGTTCATCAGCCAGAGTTTGAGGTTCTCAGGGATAGCTGATTAGTAGATTTTCCATGTTAGGTTCTTCCTCGGCACAAAGTCGAAAGCTTTGTTGTGTGGACGTCTAGTGAGCATAACACAGTTTTCTGGCGTCTTGGCTTGCACAAAAATCCAGAGCGAATAAAGTTAGTCAGGGATGTGAGGTAACTCGTTGTGGACCGATCCTTTTTGAAACCATGCTGGAATGGTTTATCGAGAGTCCTTTCAGTGATTTTTGCGAGAATATGCTATTCCAGAATTTTTGATATAGAGCATAAAAGAAAATTAGGCCTGAAGGAAGCTAGGTCTTCTTTCGGTTTTCCTGGCTTCAATACTGGGCGAATGTTTGCAAGTTTCCATATCGTTGGGATTGAGTTATAATTAATCGACCAGTTGTAGATTTTGGTCAGGGTACTGATTCTTTCTCATTACCTAGGTTTTTCAGGAGAATTGTGGGAATTTTGTCTGGACCATGTGAATGTGTTACTTTTGTTTGGTTAGGAATGCAATTACCTCATTTTCAGTGAAATAAGTTAATTGATCCCTTTTCGGTTTTCTTAGCTGTGGTTTGGGTGAGTCAGTCCTCATGTGGTTTTTTTGAGAAATTTTCGCGTAGTATTTTATTAGAGCGTTTAGGTCCTTTTGGCTGAATTCGTCATTTCAGGGTGTCCTCTCATCCACCTTCGAGATATTTCGAAAAGTCTTCCAGACTTCGGATGTTCACCGGTTACGATTTAATAAAGTAAGGACCATCTTCCATTTAGCTCTCTGTATTTTGAATTTATCGGCTTTTATTTACTTGTTCAGCACTTTTAGACGGATCTTTGTTTCGGAGGAACGGATCCCTGCTTTTTTAAAACGGTTTCATTACTTGATCAGAGCCTTCCTTCCGTACTCTCTCGTGTAAACGACATATCTTTTAGGAACAGCCATTGTTCTTGCTTCCAGGATGACTTTGTTGACGTAGGCGACCACTATATCAAGGGAGGTAAAGTTTTCCAGCTGTATATTAGCCAAATGTTGATCCGTAACTGATCGGAATAATTGCCAATTTGCAAGATTGTATATGCAGGTTTTTTTTCCACTGGTAATTTCGCATTTGATTTTTAGCAGAATAGGTTGTGATCACTTCGGGTGTCGTAGATGACGGACCGATTAATCGTTGTTGAAAGCTGTGGTGAACGGAGTGTGATATCTGGGGAGGTTGGATTGTCAGAGTTCCTTGTGTTTTTTGATAGGTCATTGATGATTGTCAGATTGCCAGACTGCGTCAACAGCAAATTTCCTCTTGTATCTGAAGACTGATTTGAGCCAGAGAAGGTGTTTGGCATTCAATCGCCGCATATCACGACTTCGTTCCAAATCCAGTGCTGATAAGTCCGGCATAGTGTAATGTTAAATCAAATAAAAAAAATTTTACATTGTTTGTATATATTTAATTAATTTAATTAAATTATTTATCGTCTCTCTCAAGCTGCTGCCATTTGACACGGCAAGTCCTTCATAACACTATTGGACTTCGCTGGAATGAGTCATTTGACGAAGCTTGTGGAAATGGAACGGGTCCGGACTCAAAATCCCCGAAGACACAACAAAGCAAAGTAATTGGGATAACATTGTCTGCTCCAAAATTTTGGAAGACCTTAAAAAAAATAAATCAACATTGTCTGGCTTGTTTGGTGTCAGCTTCAAGTAGAGAGAGTGGAGCATGGCTTGGTGCAATACCTTGCCCAAACCTCGGACCTTTTTGGACGACGATTCTTTGAGGATTGAAATCGGACAAAAGCTGAGACTAGACGTTTGCCAGGAGCACGATGCCGATGCGGGAAAACAGTCGATGCGAAAGGATTGCACCCGCTGTCCTGCAGAAGAAGCGCCGGAAGGGGACCACGTCATGCTGCTCTGAACGATGTGATCGTCAGAGCTCTGAAGGCTACAGGCTTCCCAGCACAGCTTGAACCAGGGTCTTGATCGAGGAGATGGAAGAGACCTGACGGGATGACCCTCTTCCCTTCACTTCTGGAAGATCTTTTGGTCTGGGACGCACTTGTGTAGACACGTTCTCAAGCACGAATATTTTCAAATCGGTTCAGACCTGGAGCAGCTGCTTTGACTGCGGAGAACCTAAAAATCAAGAAATATTCTAGCCTCGGGGATCGCTACCGATTTACTCCTGTTGCGACCGAATCATCGGCTACTTAGAAAGTCAAACTCTCAAACCAAGTTATTTGATTTCTGAATTTATTGCCAAAATTGGAGCACCTCAGGTTTATGGGGAGAAGCTTGTCAAACCTGCTATGCTAGTGTGTGTTAATGAAATTCTCGAAAAAGATATTGCATTTTCTATGAGTAAAATTCCCTTTCGAACAATACAAGAAGACAGTGAGAGCACAATTCATAACGAAACCATTATTGTCTAGATTTATCTATGAAGATGATATAAGAGAAGAAATGTTGTTCATTAAAAGTTTGCCTGACACTACTTGTGAGATATATTCAATAAAGTAATACAATATTTGAATGATAAAACATTCCGGTGACTAACTTGATCCTCATTTCATTAGATGGAGCTGGAAAGTCAAAGGCTTTGTTTCAAGATTGAAATCAGTTGCTATTCACATCTTTCATATCCACTGCATTATCCACAGACAGCATTTGGAATGTTGGAGGAGATATGGAAGAGCCACTCAACATTGCCATTTAATTAACTTTGTCAAAAGTAATTCAGTGAATGACAGAATATTTGAACAATTTCATTAAGATAAAAATTTTAAAACTCAATTGTTTTAAACATTGGTAAGATGGCTATCCAAAGGTCTGAGCCTTGGAAGACTAGTAATTATGTGGGAACCAATAATCAACTCTCTCAAGTCAAAAATGACTCATTCCAACTGCAAGAAGCAAGTTGATAAAGCTAATAAAATTTTGGAAGGACTTGATAAATCTAATGCTTTTGAATTTGAAAGAAAATGTGAAACTAAGAACAAGAGTTAATAAGATGATATTGTCCACATTAATAAAAGACACTCACCCAAATGTTTTCCAGCATGTAGAAACAGGAATAATTTCTTCCCTACCACATGGATGGTTGAATCTGGCTTTTCAGCTGTTTTGGATGTTTTTAGTAAAAACCGGAACACATTTGACATCAACAGCAGAGGAACAATAAGATTGAATACCTGCATCAAAATTGACTTTGATATTTTGTGTCAGAAACACCAAGATCAATGTAGTCAGTAGTTAATTGAATGTTGTCAATTTGTTTTGATGTTTATCCTTGATTATTAAATAAAGAGCTTCAAAAAAGTTGGTTAGTTACATTTTTGTGAAATCGCTCTATGGACCACTGCAAATTCTTGCGGACCACAAGTAATCCACCTTGACCACGTTGGGAACCACTAGGTTAAAGGACAACTCCCAATCAATTAGCCATGGGAAATCAGTCACTACGTTATTTAGCACTCAGAAAACTAAGCCGATTTCTTAAATCTAAATGTGGATAATACAGAAATCCCTTTAGCAAGCAACAGAAAATTTTGGTAACCTTCGTAGCACGTCGAAACGTAATTATCAAGTGCGAGAAAAGTCTAACCTTCTGAAAAACCTCAAATGATTATGGAGGGCTGAAGACTTCACAATTCTGACATCTCTGGAGTCAATAACACAAATTATTTATTCAAGTTTCCAAAGGTAATTCGAATATTTATTAAACCTCCATATATATCAAAGTTGGCATCTTAAGCTTTGATCTTTAGAGTAATCACAATCAGTTAGCTATCAGGGTCTCAGATATATGAATCCTCTGGTTTGAATCCCATCTGTCTCGAAATTTGCAGCTTCCACTTTCTAAGAAACAGAGACTTTCCAATATCAGACAAGTTCACCCAGAACCAGTGGAAGGTAAAATAACAAAAAATCCTGGGAACCTCTCAAATGCAGTGGAGGAGAATGAATGATCCTTTTTCATGCCTCATTTGTACTGAGATCACACGAAACTGGTGGATCACATAATAAAATTCTAGTAGAATGAGGGAGGCTAAGAAACTGACCATGAGTGACTGTATGTCTTAGTCTTAGAGACATAGCATGTCTTTTTTGTCTCTTTGGTAAATTGTTACATTCTTGTAAAAATATATTTGTGTTTGGGGAAGTTAAATAATGCAAATTGACGCCGTCATCGCTAATGCCCCTCTGCTGTACTGGATTGATATTAAATTTTATTCCAAGTCCACCGTTAAGCCGAAAAAACCAAACAGAGATACCGACAAATTTAAACCTCCCATGATCCTACACAAACGCCAAGAGAAGGTCGTTTTCCCTTCTCGGTATGCACTGATGTAGCTAATTCGACTGGGCTTGTGGAATCAAAATAATCTTAAACTATTCAAATCTCTAATTTACAATTACTCTGCATATTTATGCTAATGGACTTATTTAAGCGTGTATTAACGAATTTGTTTACAATGAAAGTTGCTATTTTAACCACGTTTATTTGTGCGATTGGACTACTCATTTGTACAAAATATATAATGATTAGGTGTCACGTATTTAATAGTCGAACGCATTTTAGAAAATCCCAAATATACGACCCATAGCCCGACCACTAAGGTTGTGATTAGAACATCCCAGAATACAACTCAGATATCAACTAAAAGCACCACGAAAGATTCGGGTTATTTTATTCGAAAAATTAGATTGTGTTGATAGCGCCAATTACTGTGTTAATAATAATTATTACGGGTACTGTGCATTCGATTCAAACACAGTTCGGAATTGTAGAAAAACGTGTGACAACTGCAACGGAGGGGATCGGTTGGAGGATCCAAGCAGTTACATCAGTTTTAATTTTCAAGTATGCAAGGACTATAGTGACCGTTTATTCTGTAACGGACCAAATTGCAAGCAAAGGCTAGCTAGAATTATAACATGCCGACACACGTGTCAAACGTGTAATTTGTGTGAAGACTACGAAGAGAATTGTCATATTCCTAAATGCAATATTATTCCTGGATACGTCCATTTATGCAGAAGAACCTGCAATGTTTGTTGACTATATTTCCCTAACATAACTCACGTTATCAATCCGTAAATCGATTTTTAATGAAACATCCGGTAAATAAGTGTTAACAGGTTAATAATATTCCTAGGCAGAGCGGATTGAGAGTTTCCCCTCAGCAAGGTCAATTCTTTGATCCATTGCGTTATTTTGAGTTCACTCTTCCCTGTTTCTGCAAGGCGGCCGATTGTTCCGACGAACTGGGACCAAACACTCCAGACGTCTCCATTGAAATCGGGTTGAAGAAACACCTCTCTGTCTACCTATATCTTCGCCTTCAGAAGCCATATATAGCACATCTTGGAGTCTTATGCGGCTTTTCAGTCTAGAAAGTGTCTGTGAATGTTTAATCCCAGTAAGGTATTTCCCTCCACTCCACTGCATCTGACTCCTTGCCATCACCTCTGTTCAGACTAATGGGTTTGAGTAAGTGAAGTTTGCATGCTATTCATTTTTTGACAATTGAATTCAACATGGAGTGACGGGAAAATCTACCCCGTTGAGTTTTCATGGAAGCAGGGGAGTAATCCTTTTTTATTGGTAATCCAGCTATATCGGACGATCTTCGAGACAAACATCCACTAAAGTCTTTAAACTACTCCTACACTTACACTCTCCAGATGTGTTCCAAAGGAAAGTAATGGACATGCACTATGCAACATAATTTTTCACTGAGGCCAGAATTAAGAATTATGTCTTGTTTTTCTGATTACATCTCTCATAATCTTCACTCGTGTGATTCGTTTGATGGATCATAATTCGTTTACTGAATACCTTTGTCTGTCAATCAATGGCTCCACCAATAAGATCGGACGTCTGGTTGGAATAGAAATAGAAATGAGAACGAAAAAATGGCTATGAAGTCTTATCCAAGGGAATCTGGAAATAGAATGAAATTATAAGAGTCCCCCTTTCCTGTTAACTACATATCTAAACTACAATCAGATCATCGCTTAAGCAATTGAATATGCCTGTCAGGAATAATGGTTTACAGTATCCTCCTCCAACTTCAATCAGATAACTTCATGTCTTTTTCTCCGCGTTACTTAGAAGAATCCACTAGGAAACATGACAACGATTTTTGAGTTTCTGCAAAGAACCAATAAACCCATTGGGGGATGCGATTGCTCGCGCAAAGGAACATCGATCGATTCATTCATAGGCATTTGCAAAGGCTCTACCGTTCTATAGTCGGAATACTGGAGGATTACGCAAGATAAGTTCAGGGACTAGGGGAAGCTGGAATCACTTAATTAGTTGTAGTTTGCCACTTATGTTTACAGTTCCTTCTGTTGATCCTCTGTGGAGACGTTAATCAAAACTCGGGACCCTCTTCCACTGTTCGAAAACTGAAAGTCCTCCAACTATAAGGAGGCCTTAGCTTTGTAGGATGGTAACAGAAGTCCTATAAAGTGCATATTGCTGATTTTATAGTTCCACCCACGTGATGATTTCAATGATTGTATGGTGAAGCTAGAATATACTATGCTACCTCTCATTCTGGTGTCATCACTAGCATTCTTTTATCTGTTAAACAATCGTCGAATAAAAAAATGAGAAGACAAGGTCGAGCGGAATGACTGGTGTTGCAAGCTGTTCTAGTGTTTTTCAAAGAATATTTCATTGAGAATGGGTATGATCACACGATCCTTTAATAAGAAGTTACTCACTTCCAAATATGGCGATTTTGAAGAGTCTGGAGAAGATTAAAGATAAATCACTAATCTACCTCTTCAATAAATCAATAATCCAAAATATATTCATTATTATTAGCCTCTATCTAGACTTCCTTGAAGATTTGGAGGATTCTCCTACAGGTCTTGCAGACGCAGAGGAAAAGGATAGTATGAAGACCTTCTAAAAACGAGTAAATTATCTGTTGTTTCCGTAGAGTTGCATATTTGACAAATTGGTCTTGTGTAGACACAAATTGATACGACTACGTGGCAGGAAACGAAGATTCGCACACTGAAATCTCAAACATTGAGAAATTTAAGATTACATAATATTTTGAGTAATTATGGAGTAATGAATAATATATAAAATGTTCAACAAAAATCTTTATTTACTGGAAATACTTCATAACGTACTAAACAGTAATTTGAAACATAAGGTCTACTCCTCACACAATTTGTACATAACGATGACATCGGTCAATTTCCAGCAAAATTATATTCTTGGTTTCAATAACACAGCACGGGGGCGACGTGAAACAGGTGGATCACATGACACACTCTATTGAAAGAGAGGAGCAACATAAGAAACAAACAGAAATTTTTAATAAAACACCCGCATAGGATCACACGGCCTTTTCTACTAAAGGGTTTCAAAATTACAACCAGCAAACTATTTTTCGTTTTAAAAAGCCTTTATTTTATAGATAACATATATAAATTATTAGGGAAACAAATGAGAGTAATTCAATTACTACAGTTAGCAACAAGTGCCGGACAAAGACCTGATAGCTCCTAGTTAGAATCCGCTGATGTACATTCCGGTCAAAGGTCCCACGCATCTACGATGTTTTGACTTGACTAGTGACGTCGTTATTGATTAACATTTCACTGCTGAAAAAGGACTCACATTTAACATAGAGAAAAAAGAAGTGAAGATCACTCATTGGTTCTCCCTCATCGGTTAGTTATTGTAACTGTTATTGTGTGTCCTAATGCAGACATAAAAGGCACTTACGGAAGGGAGTTAACTCGCTGGTGGAACATTCAATAAGAATCTTGGAGATTTTAGATGCTGAGATCACCTAATTAATTGGTTTTTCGCTTATACTATTATATTAGATTTCTTCATGCAACTTCACTTCTCATACGTTTCCGCAGTTCGTCGAAGTCATCCACTGTTTTCATCTTCCACCAACTTGGACATACTCATTTTGTTGGATAATGCTCCATAATGAGGTTACAAGGCATCACCGCATCCATACGAATAATATAGCTTATTACTTCATCATGCATAGACCCACATAATCATAAAGAGTCCTGTTTAAAGTCCTTTGGTAAATAGATACTTACTTTTTCCTCACTTGATTATCTTCACATCTTTCTAGTCTATTAAAATGGAAAGCGTCTGGGTGCGACGGAGTTTATAACTTCTTTATCAAAAGTTTTACTTCGATTCATGAACATCTTTGCGAGGAGATTCAGAAGATCATAAATGATGAATACACGCCTGGTGATTGGTTCTACACGGGGATAACACATCTTATACCAAAAGTGGACGTATGTAATTCACCCAAGGAGTTAAGACCAATTACGTGTATGCCTAATCTCTATAAACTATTGACAAAGTGTGTGAACAAGAAATTATCTGAATATATTGAATCGTACGATCTCTTAAGTGATAATCAATTGGGAACTCGGAGGATGTGTCAAGGAGCCAAAGAACAAGCTTTGGTGAACCAATATTTAAATCAAAGAAATGGAAGTAACTTATGTTCTACCTGGATCGATGTTAAAAAAGCATTTGATTCCGTTGACCACGAGTTTTTGGGCGAAGTGCTCCAGAATTCTGGCCTGCCTTTCTGGATTGTGAGTTTTATCACGAAACTTGTTGGGAAATGGAAGATACGACTGAATTTGGAAGGAAAAGTGTTGGGGGAGATTAGAATAAGAAGAGGAATTCTACAGGGGGACTCTCTTTCGCCACAGATCTTTGCTTTGTTAATGGACCCCCTTAGCCGAATATTGAATGGAAAATTTCCTAAAGTAACTATGGGAAGCCCGGGAAATGGAGAGCCAACATATGCCACTAATCACCTTCTGTTTATGGACGATATAAAGTTGTTTTCTCACAAAAGTGATTCAATGGTTATGATGATGGAAGAAGTTGATTCGTTTTTTGATGCAGCCGGGTTGGAGAGGAACTTTGACAAATCTGCAACAAATGTCAAGTCCTTGTCTGGGAAAGCTCGTTTCCTTGATGGATTGGATGGATACCGATATTTGGGAGTTCTTGAAGATAAGAACAGCAATGTTCTTAAAGGAGAAATTATGAATAAAATCTATGGAGAAGTATCTAAGCGGATCAAAAATTTGACGAAGACGGATTTAAACTCAGTGAACCTGTTTAAAGCTATGAATGAGTATGCAATCTCCCTTTACAACTATTACATTGGATTGATTGATATCGAACCTGGAGAGTTTGAACAGATTGATAAAAATATTCGCAGAATTCTTATGGACAGTCATATCCACTTGCAACCGGCAAACAAAGAAAGACTTTATCTACCAAGAAATAAATTTGGAAGAGGCCTCGAGTCAGTCAGTAACAAAGCAGAAAGAATGCTCCTCCAATTTTATAGTGATTTGGAACATAAGGCAAATTACTGCCTAAGAAGAGCGGGAATTCTACGGGTCATTAATTCAAAGAAAATACACATGGCCACTATCGTAGAATTCATCTCAAGAAAGTACAACATTGAAAATGTGAAGGATTTGACAATGTTGAAATTGATGGAAATACAACATGAATATCTACTGGGAAAAATTGAAGAGAAACCGCTGCACTCTATTCTATTTGAGTGTCTGAAAGATACCGAAGTGAATATTGCTGAATCCTCAGGGTGGTTAGTTCATGGAAATCATTCTCCTGTAACCGAAGGAAGGCTGTGTCTGCTTCAGGATCGTAACATGTTTTTTGATAATGGAGAAGCCAAGTGCAAACATTGTAACTCAGGAAAGAAGACCGTTGATCACCTTGCAACTAGATGTGGGAGAATGCTGAATAGCTCGTATCTCAGGCGGCATAACGAGGTGGTCAGATGTATTCACTTACACCTCTGCCGTCAATATGGAATAAGAAAAACTAAGAAACTGAAGACCCACTCAGTCCAATCTGTTGTCTCAAATGAATTTGTGGAGATTCGTGTAGACACAACGATTAGTACAGATACGGCTGTACAGAATAACAAACCCGATATTTTCGTTCATGATAAGGTGCGTAATACGATTACTCTCGTTGAAATTGGGATCACGTCCCAAAACTGCCTCAAGCAAGTCGAGGTGGAAAAGTTCCATAAGTATGACTTACTGGCGAACGAACTCGGATGTATTCATCGCGCAAAGGTAAAAATAATCCCTGTAGTCATTACCTGGGATGGGATTGTTTCGAGATTCTTCAAGGGCCATCTGGATGCCCTCAAACTGGAGGAAAGGGTGAAAGCGTACATCCAAACGTTAGTATTGAGAAAGACGTTGGAGAGCATGCAAGCTGAAGATAGACATGGAGTATCGATACCTGATGAGGAGGAAGCTGATAAGGAATGCCGACCTAGGGGAGTCTCGGAATGTGGGTTGTGCGACAACGAAAACACACCTATACTGACAATTGACGTTGGCCCCAAGAAGAGGAGATTAGCTAATTAATTAATTACTTGTGACTCGTTGTTTCGTTAAAATATAATTAATCGTTTTTTAAAATTTTAATTTTTTAGATTTGTTATCAACTAATACAGATATGAGAAGTCGCAAGGTTTTTATGAACGAAAGTCTATTTATCACTTCGATCAGTAAAAGAGTTTGAATAGGTGTATACAAAAGTGTTACAACATTTTATTTACTCCCTTATTCAACTGACTTGAACCCAATTGAAAACTTTTTTTATTGTGTGAAATCTCGCCTAAATGTAATTAGACCAAGAGCAACTGTAAGAGGAGAATTGCTAACAACTATCGGATTTGTTATGAGTGGTCTCGAAACCGAGAATTTGTCCTCATATTACAGTTTTTGGGAAAGGGTAAATGGAATTAATAACAGATTAATTGAATAAAATACTTTTTTCCTAAATTATTTATTAGTATAATATATATAACTTGGACATCATTTATGGGATTTGGGTCAACATTTATGGGATTTGGGACATCATTTATGGGAATTGGGACAACATTTATGGGAATTGGGTCAACATTTATGGGAATTGGGTCAACATTTATGGGATTCAGTGTAGTATGTGCAAGTAGCGTGTGGTACTATGTGGCTAATTGGTAAAAATTTCTCTTCCTTCCCTCTGATGACGTGATTGAATCCACCTTACTAAGGAGAAAGCAAATGCTTGGTCAACATTCAAGAGGATCCAACTATTCATTCGTCGAGAGACAATTTCGTTGTCTGGCAACGAGTTCTGGAATTTTGAAGAAGAAAAAGATCAGAGCAGAATCCTTCAACGGAGGAAGCAGTAGTTGAGTAGTGACTATCGCTGTGTCTTGTGTTACGTTAGCCATGGTTTGAACCCCAAATTTGCTAATTTTTCTTTCCAGTTTTATATGTTCAGGAATTCATTAAATTAGAAAGGACAAAGATATTTAAAGAATGATATTATTAGAAAACCAAATTAAACTGTAGTTCCCATAATTTCTACATTTTCTGCCTCTACCAAGTCATCAGGAGATGTAGTAACTCCATTTACCATTTCTGTATTATTCGATTCTGTTTTCCTAGATCCCTGGACTGTTGCGTTGAAATCACTTCCAATAGAATCCACACTGACACTATCTAAAATATATGGGGTTCTTCCACTTTCTTGTGTTTCAGTCACGTTGTTTATGGGTTCTTCCAATATAGAGTTGAATTTTGAATTGTTCATAATTTGCATGAAATAGAGCGTTGGGTGAGTGATAAGTCCAATAATCCCTAAAAGTCATCCACAAGGCGTACCGATGGTGATAAGTGAAATTAAAAGCAAATCAGTGGGATTTAAACGCTTTGAGTTTCTGATTGGTACATTTAGCTGAGATATTCTTGAGTTCCAGTTAGACCTGAATCCTATACTTTTTTGTAGACTGGGATAATTGATTACTCTCGTTGGAATGTCTTCTATCTTAAAGTCCTCCTCAGATTTGTCAGAAATCAAAGTGGTGTGCTCTGATTCGATGATTTGCGTCGTAAAAGTCGTGGTTTTTCTAATTTTTGGACTGAACTTTCTGAGTCTTGATTTGAGCATATAAATTCAAATTTCTCCCTTAACTGCTCTTATATTGGTTTATCATAGAAATTTCTTATTTAAGCACAATTTATGGCCTTCTCAAGCAATAAACCGATCGTTAGTCACCTGATTTGTAGATTTTAGTCAATTACCCCCCACTCGCGACATAATTGATGTAGCGCCCCTCTCACGATAGCAAAAAAGATTAACTGAAGAAACAACTGATTTTCACGGACCTGATGGTTTCTGAGTTTAAGCAGACGTCTCAGTCTCTCGAGAAGAGATAGTGATTTACTGTTTATGTTTCCAGTTGTCTCGTTAGGATACCACGTGAACCGGTCCAGGAGGGGTAATCGGAAATATATTTGGTCGATTCTCACACGTTATCTACTTGGCAGAAAGATTTCCTCTCTATTGAACTCAAGAGACACCCAATGGTTGGCTCTCTTCACTCCGGATTTTCCAAAACTAACAAGTATAGAGAACAGGATTATTCAGAATAACTAAATCCTCTATATCATGCAGAATTTGACTCCACGTTTATCAGGTTTGTTAGAGGAAAGCCATGCAGAATGATAAGCATTAAAATCACCACATGCAAGTAAGCTCTGCGTAGTTAGGAAGACACGAAGAAATCGGCGGGATACATTGACAATAGTGAAACGGGGATTTTTGATATTGACCCGGATAGATGCAATTTAAATTTGGGAATCCTCAGATATGAGAGATTTAATAAATTTTGAAGTATCAGCAAAAGAAATAGAAATGTGTACAAGAATAAGTAAACCACCCCCAGCTGAGTTGGAGGAAGTTGGAACATAATACAGAATAGTTCATGAACTGAAGAGTCTTAGATTTCGGTGTAAGTTTAGTTTTTTGGATAGGGCAATGTCTACAAAACGATTGTGTAAGAAGTTACGTAATCAATACATTTTTGAACAGAACGTTTGTGTTCAATGGGAGTATCTTCAACTTTCAATGAAATGACATGGGTCCAGGGTTAGGTTCAACATCACACACCTGATTAAAGAAATCTGGGAACTTTGGCTAGGCGCTCGTCCGGTAGCCACTACCAAGCAAACTATTTGGCAGTTGCTTGGTAAGGGAAATAATTGGGTCTGTTCGCTACACACGTAGACAGTTTTCTCTACGAGTAGGTGACCCACATGAAAATATCTATTTTTAAACCCCAAGACCACCAAGAAAAAAGTATTAACTCGCTAATTAGATGATTTCAGCCTCCAACATTTCTCGAATTGATCTCGTATGCTCCACCAGCAATCCAACTGCACTTCGGAAGTGTCTTCTTCACTACATCACGCTCTCCTACTAGGTTAATTTGACAGACAGAACTTAAATGCAGCCTTAGAAACTTGATATCAAATAAACTAGAATTTCCCAACCCATATATTAGTATGAAAGGAATGAAATTGTTAGTTGTTGTTAGATTCAGCTTTTTACGACATATTTGTGTTTTATATTATAAGCTTTGATTGATGCTCTATTTGGTAAATCCAAAGGTAAACAGTCACATTCATAGTCTGATTAGTTAAAGTTAACATTTCCCAGTGAACTTCTTTGTTTCATCGTTTGTTGAACTTGAATTTTAAAATTCTCTATTCTACAAAATATTTATCATTCATCAATAGTAATTCAGCACATTTACAATATCCTCCAATGCTATGTGTCAGGTTTACCTTTGCATGAAGACATAGCTAAATTAATAATAATAACACCAGAGACCATAATTACACAAACTAACTAATCACGTTATCCCAGCACGCTCTAGCAGGGACTTCATCTTGGCCCGATGCTCCTCCCTCGTCTTCACACAAGCACGTATCGGTCGAATGACTGGACCTTCGCAGTCACGACGGCGCGTTCCGTGGTTCATTCTTATCAAGGCTTCAAGAGGCATTGGTGGCTGGAGTTCTCTAGAGATCCAGCGTTTCGTGATTTTGGAGGCTCTTCTCCGGCTAGCCTCAATCTTCAAGACATTCGTCCAAGAGATGAGTGGACCCTATATACCACATGAATAGGAGATGCATGATTCAATGAATTGTTTATATACCGTCAAAACAAAATGCTTTCCAATCTTCCATAAGCTTGTGAGGCTTATTGAAATTGATCTCAAATTACTTGAAATTATCTTTCAAATTAATAATTTTAGGAATTTTAACTTTATTGTGGGCAAACTCGATTTTAAAAATTAGTTGAAAATTATTTTTCAACAAAAATGCTATGGTTTCATTCGTACTTGCATCTTTCATATGCAACTTAGTTACTTCATCAGAATTAATATTTTTAATATACTTTATGGACATTAAACCATTTACCTAACTATCTCAGACATTGTCCGGATTTGATTGAGAAAACTAAAAAGGAATATGCTTAACATCGTGTCTTGTGGCTCAGCCGATAGGTGTCACCCATTTAGGAAACAAACGGAGAGTCATCAACTTTTCCTCACAACTCGGGGTTCCCGTAAATTATACATGTCGTGATGACATTTTCTCAACATGTGAGATCGTTATGAAAAAGGTCTAGGAAATTGAATATAATGAAATCGTTCTTAAAGTCCAGGCCATCACGAGAATGCGCAGTCGTCTTGTACAAGCAACATTAAAACCGACGGTCGAGTATGCTTGTGCCTCATGGGCTGATGGGGTTTCAATATCAAATTTGTACAAGATCAATTCCCTAACAGCCAAATTGGTACGTATAACGAATCTACCTGCTGATTTTTCCCCCAATGCTTGACCACGCCTCAATCGAAAACAATTCCGGTTTCATCGGTCTGTGTGGTCACGGAACAAGTCGTTTCTTCCATTCAAAACTAGAAGCCTCAAATACACGTAAATTAGGAAAAACCCATCCTCTACAAAATCTAATGATAGGTGATCGTCGTCGGTACAGGAAAGCCGTGGGTACTCTGGAGAACATAAGAAAAAACTTCTCAATGCTTTTGAGTCGCACTGGGATCACTTAATAAGTTATTATTATTATTAATAACTAAAAATGATTTAACCAAAAAGATAAAGTATCTTACCCTGACAAACAGCTCATAGTCTTGGATTACCTCTCTTTCTTGGTGTTCCTTTTACGGAAATATTAAATAAAATAACAAATACACCTATCATAACTTTTATTATAATTATTAAAAACACTTTCACATAACCAAAGAACGTTATATCACATTTCTTTTTGAGGAATTAGTGAAGAAAAGCGGAGCCTTACTACCCTCCAAAAAAGTTAGAAACTCCCGCCCAATCCGGAAATGCGTTGGAACCCAGAAGAACACCGAGCAAGAATGAGATGGCTACTCGAGGCGGCCGGAATCACCTGACGGCTATGTAGTTATTTAATTTGTCGGTGATTTTTGGTTTTAATAATAATAATGATTAACTAAGGTCCCGGTTGTGCCACACAGTTCATTTCTTGAGCAGACCCAGGTACCAGCGTTATACAGTAGTATGGGTTTCACTAGCGAGTTGTATAATCGAGTTTTTGTTAACCTTTTTATGGAGTTAGGTGTTATTCAGTCTGGAGAGGGCAGTTTGTGCTAAGGTTTTCCTTCTTGTAATGTCTTCAAACAACATGGCGGTGATGGTTAGATGTTTTTTGAACAAAAAAAATAAATTTTGACTTTTTTTGTTTTGCCCTACTTATGAGTCTATCCATTTCTACTCAAACAATTTGACTGATGAACAGAGCTCTACAGTTAGAGGCATCAGTTAACTTAATCGTGCATAAATACTTCCTCGTCTACATTTCCACGGATAGCCATGATGAACTTTCCAACCCATCTTGCACGAATGCTCTGGATATTCCACAATCCCTAATAAACACTTTCAAAGAGATGATCGACTAGCTGACTGATTTTCAGTCGGTATGAGATGGCAATTAATTTATATACTAAAATGAAAAATAAATGACTTCAGTTTGATATACATTAGTACACAAAAATTTTACAAGTTTTTTTTGTCAATTGCTTTGGCTTGACAAGTGACGACGTCATCAGTGAAAATCTCACAGCGTATCCGGATCGTCTAAAGAGGAATCACACCTAACAAAAAGGAAAAAAGAGTCAGTAGCATCCATAATTCCCTCTTATCAATTAGTGATGATAACTGTTCTTTACTTGAAATAAAATGCGTGTCCTGCCTGAACTATACCTAATTAGGTCTTCGTAAATCTCAAGGTATAAAGATTATGAGCTGTTTGTCAGGGTAAGATACTTTATCTTTTTGGTTAAATCAATTTTAGTTTCCAAAAAATATCAAAATATGAGAACAGTTTAACCTAATTTACTAAAAATTCAAATATGAATAATCTATTTTAATGGCCCTCAAGATTATCTCTCTGGGGTCTCTTATCACTAAGTCATTACGTAGTAGACTTGACATATGATAACAGATCATAGCTATTCTCATTAAAGTACGCTATTTCACCTCATGGTCTTAATAGTTTCTCATGGTCTTTATTTAACTTTGCTTAAACCTTATGCGTAGAGCAATTTTCTACGATCATTAACCAAAATATAAAATTATAAAAGAAAAATTAGAAATTAAAATAATTGGGACACGAGGAACAACGTTATCAATAATCAAGTCCCGCTTCAATTCTTCTCTCTTAATTCCAGCTATCAATCTGTTGGAAAAAGCAGATGTCTCTCAGATAACAAATTTTATCTTTTCGAACATTCGTGATTGTTGGCTCGGTTTTAATTCGAATGAATAATAAAATATAAGAACAGATTGACCTAATTTTATTGAAAAATATGAATAATCTAACTTATAATAAAATAAATTGAATTCAATTTATCAAAAACCAAAAATAATCCCAAAGAGAAACCCAAGCTATCTAAGGTTGGAGCAGTCACGTTCAACTATTATTGGTTTCAACTATAATTAGATAAGATTAATACAAATCAGGTCTAACAATCCACGAAAGTTTCTCCACGTGATAACTTCGACAATATTATTATTCCAATACAACTCGGATTGACTGTTCTAAATATCACTGAAATAAAAATTTACGTTGAGTTTAGAATTTGGAAAATTGTTAAAGTAATTGATTAGATTTGTTGAATTAAAAGTTCCAATTGGAACATGTAGACTGACTCCATTATTTTCCGCTCCTGTGTTCAATCCAACAAAGGCTGGAAATTCATGTACTTTAAAGAAATGCTCAATATATTGGAATTGACTATATTTGGAATCAAAAAGGCAGAAATCCATCTAAAATTATATTAAAAATTTTAACATCATCGTGTTCTTTTTTAGCATTATTGGCTACTTTCATTAATTCATTAATTTTATGATTTTTTATTAACCATTATCACAATAACTTTTTTGTTTCTCTGAAATATTTCTTTATAGTTGAATTTATTTAACCAACGCTGACCTGTTGTTTCTTCAAGATAATCTCTTATTTTTTCAATTTTTTGTTCTCCTACTTTAACTAAATAAAAGTTACCATAATATTCTTCTGACTTTGTTCCATTTTTAAATACGACAAATGCTGGTAAACTTTCAATACCTAATTTTTTGATCAACTCTTTATTGAAAGTTGCATCCACATATCCGAACTTTATATTTTGTTCTGATAATTCTCTAGATAGTTTGGAAAATTTATGACGTAAACTCACCTCATGTAGAGTTGATAAGAAAAAATTTTTGTCTAAAATTATTACAACCAAATAAATACTGAATTCAACAATATACCAATCGGCTTTGCTAACTTCATCAAAGAAATTTTCATTATTTAGATGTTTTAATTTCTGGAAAGTAATGTCAATCAGAAAAAGTATCAAGTAGATCATCATTACCTAATTTTATTAATCATTTATTATAAAGTTTGGTTTGCCAACATAAACTTTGCAATAATTTATCATTTTTTATATTTATTTATAAAAAATAATTATGACCGATTTAATAATTGTTATTATTTTAAAGAATTCATTCAATTATTATATTCAGATTTTAAAGATACGAAATGATGTTACTAGTTAATTGTTGTTGTTGCTAAGAACCATCTAAATTCATCGGATTATGCGGACTTCTCTTGTTGTTAAAAGCCATCTAAATTCATCGGAAAACCCAAATCGAACGGCTGCCGAGCTTGACAGGCATGTTTCTGACGAGGATACTGATAGGATTTGTCCTCAGCAAAACAACAAGAAAATTCCTGTTTTACGAGTTATAATGTCTTCCTCAACAGCTGATTGTCGAGTTCAATGGACTGCCGCGCTCTTGACTCGGTCGTGTCCCTAGAGGTGGATATGCTAGTCTCTTGGAAGGGTTCTAGTCTAAGTTTGAAGAGGAAATAACAATGCCTGAGTTCAGAAGACTGATATACGCCCAAAAACGTCAACAATTACCAAGCATGGACATGATTCGAAGTGGACCTCAGATTCAAAGCCTGATATGTCTTAGACATTTATTGAGGCCAAGTTGTATGCTTGTTGTGAACGTAATTTTATTGAGGAAATACGGAAGAATCAATCAATTGACCATTTTTCAAGACGCCGTACAAAGAAAATTCCATATGTAAAAGTGGATGTGGATATCCTCGAATGCCTGAACCGTGCTCTTAATGCTTGGATTAAAGTCAATCACCCAACGTCAATTGATCAAATTTCCTCTATTATTTATGCTCGGCAAACAGCCTACCAAATCTTGCCACAAAGAAATTTGAGCCCTCAAAATGATGGAAGATATGAATAAGAAAATTAAATAATGGAGATCACATTCTGTTTTTATTGAAAAATTTTTTACGAAGACTCTACTGACGAGAAGTTTATGGCGTGCCATGTTTTGTCTCTAGTTGGATAAAGGAAGAAACAATCCAGAGAAAGGGCCAGAATTACGTTTCTTATCCAAGATAAGATTACGTCATAGAGAACAAAATGTCGACATTTGAATCGAGGAAAAAATTTTGTATGGACAACCAACTGTCCCAATTGAATAGAAGGACCTTTTACAGGAACTTGAATTTAGGACAGAATAAAAATAATTCCTCATTTGATAATGAAAAATGCGCTTATTTTTGGGAAGGATTATGGAAAAAAGGAGTCTAAATTCCGAAAGTTTTAATATCGGAAATAGAATGACGGTGTTGAAAATGTGTTTGAACAAACGATTCAATATTTTCCGAATTGTAAGTCCCCAGGTTGTGACGGGATCGACAATTTCTTCTTTTAGAAATTTACCAGAGGGACCAAATCAGTAGAAAAATCAGGAGACTGAACAAGACACTCCACCAAAAAGAACTACTTCGCAAAATCAATTAAGTATCCAAACTAAAAGATAATTCACAAATGTATTTGGCCGCTCGTTTACTACGCCACACAAACCGGAAAAAACGAATAATCATCAAAGACAAAAATGGCAAGACATTACTAATACTGAAGATCAAGCGGAGGTAATTGCAACACATTTTGAGAACTGTTTGATGTGACTACAGCAATCTCCCATTCAAAGGAAAGCCTAGACCCATAAAAGAACCAATTACAATTTTGGAAGTAAAAACAGCATGTCAAAAACTAAAAAATAACAGAAGCCCTGACCAGATACGATAAACCTAGAATTACTGAAATACGGCCCTGACCCCCTTTTTGAAAAAATCGCTACACTACTAAATGAAATGTTTTCAACTAACTCAACTTTGCCCTGGAAACGGATTACTAATACCTATACATAACACAATAAACCCAAAGCAATATTAAAACTTACGACCTATTTATTATCAAATTCTCTACGGAAAGTCTTAGCTAACATTGTATTGGAACGAATAAAAGGACCCGTCTATGAATACCTACCCGAAAGTCAAAGTGGGTTCAGAGAAGGAAGATCAACAGCTGATGCAGTCTGGAGTCACAGATGGATATGTGCAACACATCAAAGATATTGCAATGCCACTCACATTCTAGGAATAGATCTATCAAAAGCCTTGACTCGGTTAACAGGAAAAATTGATGACAGTGCTGGGAGGGTTTATTGACGAATCGAGTCTAAGAATGATTCATATCCTTCTATCTAACACAGAGCTCCTTGTGAGAGTTGGAAAAACCTACAAAGAGAAAATTTGAAACAAACACAGGCACTCCTCAAGGAGACTCCCTTTCTCCGCTACTATTCACAATATACTTGGAGGACGCTATGAGGGAACTGAGACCATTATACCAAGGAAAAATAGAAGAAGTGATTTATTCTGATGATGTCGACCTAATTTCTAAAGACAAAGAACTCCTGGAGCATGTGCTAGAAAAAGCACCAGATATACTTGGGAAATGGTTTCTCACCGTGAACAGGGAAAAAAGAGAACGGACAGATATAAGACGAATGAATAACTCACTCGAGAGAAATGGAGACACATAAAGAAACTTGGCTCTTTACAAGGAGATAGCGAAGAAATCATTCGAAGAAAAAAATTGGCAAATGCGGCATTACACAGGCTGAAAAATCTTTGGCTAAAACGAAAGGGTATAACATAAAACAAAGGATTATGTTATACGACACCTTCTTCAAACAATCCTACTATACAACTCTGGGACCTGGGCCACCTCTAAAAAGGAATTGGAGAGGCTAGACTCATTTCACTGGAATCAACTATGAAACATAAATGGAATGTCCTGGCCATCCAATATCTCGCGGAATGGACTGTACAATAAGTGTGACTGTATACCATTAAGCCACGAGATCATTAGCTCTCGTTGGAGACTTTTTGGACATGTCCTGAGTTCGGACCCGATATCCCATCCGAATATCGCAATGGAAATTACTACTCCTCCAATGTATAAAGCTTTCGTGGAAGACCGAGAACTACCCTCCCGTCGTTCTACAAAACGATCTGAAAGCCGTGAAGAAAACATTAGCATCTGGTGACGGACTCACTGAGGGACCTAGCAAAAAAGTGCAATAAGGATAATTCCTCCTCATTGAAACTTTCCGCAATCGAGGAGAGTGCAATAAGGATAATTGGACCAGAACACAAAATCCAGCCCATTGAAAATTTCTTAATCGAATTACAACGGAAACTCTTAAAGGAGGCTAGTTTACCGAGCTGCCCTCTATTCCATACACTATCGAAATATCTACAATCATCAGAAATTTTGAGCCGATGCCTTGTCCAATGAGAAGAGCTGTTCAAGATTCTCGACCCCGCCGGACTCGTTCTCTCTTTTGTCAGTCTGGGATCACTTAGTTAGATGAGAACTTTTAATTCTTTCTTTTTGACCCAGTGATCCTGGGGTAATAATAATAATATGCTTGAGCTCTTCTTTGAGGTGATTTGAGTGACGCCGTCAACAGTGGATACTCACTGCGGAACTGGATTGACTAGAAAGGGCCACACACAAGAAAAAGAAAATAGAAGTGAAGATCGTTCCTTGGTTTTACGATTAGTTAAAATTAACTGTTCTTTACTTAAATAAAGTGTGTGTCCTGCCTATGCGGAGCTATAAATATTATGGCTCTTGTGAAAAAACCGTTATTATTATTATTATTTATATTAATGTTTTCACATATAATAATCACTCCACTTTAGCATCAATAATTTCCTCGTCGACATTATAATCTTCACAAAGATGCTGTAAAAAAATGTATCCTGTAACATTTTAATTCATCACTATGTTGACTAATGAAAACATTAAAAAATTCTGTTGTCATTCAACCCCTTTTATTTACATAGTACAATATTTTTCAAAGTGAAAATCTTTTAAAAATCTTGGAACTTTATCTTCCTTTAAATCTGTGCAGTCTTTACTAACTTCAAAATCATTGATTCCAAGCTTTTCATCAAATACTTTAGCTTATGCAAATGATCAGTAATAAAACCATTAATTTCATCCATTCAACTAGTGAATTATCAAGTTGATGACGTTTACCACTTGGCTCTTGACTTGTTTATCTTATTTTCACAGTTTTCCAACTTTCATGGTTTTTAAGAATTTCTGAAAGTGTAGAAATTCCTAAAATAAGAGTTCATTTTTATTTCACAGATATGGATAATTCTCTGAGAGTCATATTTGATGTATTTTTATTTCACAAATATTATTTTTTTCCAACAAATTACTGCTAGATTTTAAATTTAAATGTAAATTCATCTGAATGTAAAATAAAACAAAATAAATTAATCCGAAATTTTTAATAAATGTCTATCGGATTACGGATTATGAAGTTTCGGTTTATTGAAACCTGTTTGTAAGGAAACTTTGTAAAATTTTGCTAACTCATCAAAAAATTCGGATAATTGAAGTTCGAATTAATGAGGGTTCACTGTAATTTCTTTTACTTAAAAATATAAAAATATATTTATTGTTTAAAGTCAAATTTTTTTTAAATTAACTTAATTATAAATTCTAGATTTTGTTAGAAAATGGAAATACCCTCATTATATGCGCATTGCCTTGATCATATTCAAACAGACTTTGATGAGAAAAAATATAAAAAATTAAATGAAAAAACTAAGAAAATGATTTTTAAAAGTTTATTTAAGGGAATGCTATATCCAAAGATCCATATCTAAATGATGAGATAAATCACACAAATTCAAAGTTACACAAGATTTCTGATTTTGTTCAGAAAAATGTTTTCTGTGTTGAACTTACTCCTGACATTGACGTTAATGATGTTGTAAAGATGATTCAAGTTTATCCGAATTTATCGAACATTAAATTATCCAACATGACTTCATCAGAAAAGAATCCTTTATTACCATTCTCACCCAATAACGTCAAATCATTTACACTTGAGCTATATAATGACCCAGATTTACTACATTCCCTATTTATGACTGGATTTAACAAAATAACATCTCTTGAACTTGGCTATATGTGTTATAGTGAAAAAATTTTTAAAAATAGCACAATTAAAATAATGGATAAAGTGGAACACATCTACTTTATGAACATTGTAATTATAGATTTTGAAGAATTTGCTGCTAACTTAAACTGTCCAGAGGCGCTGTGGTTTAATTTATATAAAATTCAGTTATTTTACGCAAATGAATAATCGTCATTTTAATGAAACAGATGATACTTTTAAAGTTAATTGTATTCCTCTTCTCGAAAAAACCAACAATCTTAAATTTCTCGACTTATCGGGATGTATTGTAGACATGGAGAAATTAACGAAGTTATCGATTATAATAATCATAGCTACTTGCAAAAAAGGATTTAAGAAAAATCATTTTGACAAATTTATAAATTTCAATGTGAATATATATGAATCAGTAATTTTGACGATATAATATAGAATGAAAAAGAATTACTTATAACTAGCTTAATCAGGTCTCTCTTCATGTTCAGAAATGTAGATGATTTGTATGAAATCTTAAATTGGATTTTCAGTTCGAATTACAAATTCCGATATAAATTATTAAGTCGGTTTTTGAAAGTATTTTGAAAACATTAGTTTAGTTTTTGTGTCTTAAATCTAATTTTGAGTATAGAGATCCATATGAATTCTTGTAAGTGAATTATTTTACTCCAGCTTTATCTTAGCCAGGATTATTGAAAACTATCAAATATCGCATTTTAACCGTCGGTATGTGTTGATTTTATATTTAGTGTGATTTATTATGGGATTTGTAAATTTTTCGAGTATTACCGAAGTATTCGTTACGAAATGGTAAATTAATTTAAAATTTAAGGATTTTTGTGATTGTTTAAAGTTATTTCATTTTTTAAAACCATGGGAATCATCAATTTTCGTTTGCAAACTTTTCATTTTAGTTGCCTTCGTTTTCATTCATCCTTAAAGGAATTTCTTGTTGGGATGAAGACTATAGTCACGATTACGATACATATCGTTCTATTTTAAAAGATTTGAGCATAGAATATCTGACTTTTCTTGGATTTTCCGGACTTGTGAAAGTTTAAAATTAATGACAGGATTATTTTAGTATTGCTTTGATTCTTGTGAAACATGCTACAACATGGGTTTTTGCATATTTAATTTTTTGAGATATCTTCTAGGTATTTGAAATATATTTTTTTAGATGAAAATGAAAAAAATGTGGATTTGTTTGTTGATTTGGATGGAATTGCTCGAATTCACAATATTTTTGAACGATTTTCATTAGAAGCGGATCGAAACCTTAATATCATATTTATGAGTATAGAGATCATAATTCCAATTATTAAAGTTGTAGAAACTCTAGCTAAATTTCCAAACGTAAGAGGTTTACTTGTTTCGTGTGGAATAATAGAAGATTTATTGTAAAGTCGGTGTTTCATTAAAAGGAATCCTGATTACGATCAACTTAATTTTAATGCGCACTATTTTATCTGGAGTTGCATGTGTCTAATACTAGGAGATCCAAATATTATTCTTCCAACATTTTTAAAATTGAATATCGGTGATTTGAGTCCAAAAGATTTCATTCTAAATAGGATTTGTCAATTTATCAAAGAAAATCCATATGAAGCAGACTGCGACATCCATAGTAGGTAGTTTAATTTTCTATGTCGTAGGTCTATGATACCAACAATAAAATTATTAAATATGAATACAGACGAGCGAATTTGGCTTTGGGTTGTGTGGGAATTTGCTAATTTAACCACTAAATCTCGTTATTCTTTACTTTAATATTAGCAAATCTTTTCATGGACATGTTGATTCCCCATAATATAATTCAGAAAATTGAGAATATATGTAGTCAATCCAACATGGAAGAGATCCATTCCTACGCTGAGATTTTTAGAACAAATTACAATGTTGTTATTTTAATTATTTTAGGATTATATTAATCATCATTAATTAAGTATTCTAGTCAACTAATCTCTTTATTAATAACTTATTAACAATATTCATTTCTTATTCGATATTACCTTGGCTTGCAACTTATTTACTGCTTGACTGAGTTTTTTCTTAAATTCAAAAAATGTTTTTAACAATAATTAAATGTGAACCTACATGCCATATTGATTTCTAAAAACTCATTTTGCTATTTATTTGAAAATAAAAATTTAGAATTTTTCCATCTCGGGGACCTAAATCGTTCTTTATACCTGAATCGTTAATTTACTCTTAAACATTTTTTGACTACGTTTCTCAAATTTTTCTTAATTATTTATAATTTTTCTCATCGGTTG